>CM042145.1:61712099-61747099 GCA_023376005.1 Doryteuthis pealeii | reverse complement strand
CAGTCGGTAGAGCACCCACATGGGAATCGCAAGGTTCATGGTTCAATACCAATCCCCGCCAATTCAGCGCATGAGTAGTATAGATTAGGTAATCTTATATATGCGGTAAACTGGGAAACTGATGCTAGGTGTGGTGCTCACCACCACAAAAACAATCTCCCTGGTCTAGCGCTAGCGGATAGGGGATAGACTCCCTCGCTGTCCGGCTGATACCGACAATAGGTCAATCTGCTAACTTACTTATTTGGGACTTTTAGAAAAAACCGTTCATGTTGACCGACAGAAGTTGACAAAGTTCTCTGACGTAAGACATTGTTTGGGTCAAATTTCTTACATAGTAAAACATGGCATTTTTGGAGAGAAAATGTGTTTCTCGGTACAAAACAGTGGGAACAATTTTTGTATTTGTTCTTGTGACAATTCCGAGGGACACATTGGAGGTAACCCTGACTTTTTGACACCAGAAGATGACAAGTGTATTTGAACAAAAATCAGGTCAAAATTCGTTTTCTGTTGTATATAATTGATAAAAGTTGTGATATTTACATGGTACAAATATCGATATACTGAGGCTTTGTTCCAAACTAAATAAATACATTAATATTCCTGTTCTTTAAAAGTACGACCGTTATCATCTTGCAACACACTCTGGTTAAAAACGAGACGGTCCAAATCGTCCAAGATGAAATGCAAAGTGCAAAATTCTAAATTCTGATTATCTGATGTTGCTTAACCACCGAATTGCTATTTCTTATGAGTGTCGTCACCTTAGCTAAATAATGGACCATTCCGTTTTTATTAGAAAGAAAGAAAGAAAGAAGGGAAAAGGGACACGCTACATAGAAAATATATAATGAAAACGAAAGAGAAAGGGAAAGATAGATAGAGGGTGTGAGCGTGCGGAAGCTATAAGGCTAATTTATTTCAATCAAACATAATGAAAAGATGATAAGAAGAAAGAGAGAGAGAGAGAGAGAGAGAGAGAGAGTTAAATCAAGATTATTAGAATTTTTACATATTGAACAATGCAATAGCTCTTAAGTAAACATATCAACGTTGTAATAATTAAATTATAATACTTGGTATATTTATAGGTTCTGCTAGTTTTCATTTAATGTTTTAAGATTAATATTTAAAAAAATATTTTTCACATAACACTAACCCAATTTCAATTAAATTTTATAATAAAAAAAACTCAAAATATCGTCTGTTAACAAACAACCGGATTTTGACGGTGTAAAAAACGTCCTTATGAAACGAGATCACAAAAGGGGTGCCTAAAGGTCATATGTTCCGTGTAATTGATTTTTTTAAAGTCTTTTTTTCTTATTAGTTGGAAAAATATTCTCACCAATTTTGTTTTAAAAGTTTTACTGTGGCGGTTGGTTGGTTGTTTTGTTTTATGACATATCAACCCTTTTCAGGTCATTTAATGTAGAATCAAATCATTTTGATCTACAAAGGACTCAGGTCGCTGACAGTACCCACTGTTGCTTAAGTGGTCACCCAATTAAGTATTAGAAGGAACTCATCGCTGTTTAAGTTCGTTGATCTAACGTGAACCGGTACTTTTAACGTGATTTGACTATAATTTACTGTGGCGGGTGCTTAAGCAGATAATGTTTCGATTTTCTCATTTATTATTATTTCACTACTTGTGAATTTTTCAAACCAGCGTTAGCTGATAGTATTTCACTGGAGTCTGAGTGACAACAAATCTCCTCAGATCTCCAGGACTCTTCTGAGTATTCTAGCCGATTGCAGCAGTACAGTAGTCTGGATGGTCTCAATTCTTCCTCTGATTTGCAGATTATTATTATTATTATTATTATTATTATTATTATTATATGAAAGTTTTTCACATCAGCATTAGCTGATGGTATTTCACTGGAGTCTGAGTGACAACAAATCTCCTCTGGTCTCCATGACTCTTCTGAGTATTCTAGCCGATTGCAGCAGTGCAGTAGTCTGGGTGGTCTCAATTCTTCCTCTGATTTCCAGATCCTCCAGTCTTTTCCCCAAGCTTTTTGGGACCGTTCCAAGTGCACCAATTACAATTGGTATTACTTTCACCCTCATTTTCAATTCTCTGGCAACGTCCAGGTATTTGTCCATCTTTTCGTTTTCCTTCATCTTCACCCTGTGATCTACCGGAACCGCAAAATCTACCAGTTGACAGGTTCTCTTTTTTTGTTAATCAATACTAGGTCGTGTCTCCTTGCTGGGATAGGGTGATCCGTCTTTATTATTATTATTATTATTATTATTATTATTATTATTATTATTATTATAGTTTTTCACACCTGCCGTAGCCGGTGGTTCACTGGAACTGAGTGATAGCAAGTTTCCTCAGGACTCTTCTGAGTATTCTAGCCGATCTTAACAGTCCTGTAATTTGGATGGTCTTGATTCTTCCTCTGATTTCCAATTCCCCCAAATTCTTTTCCAAACATTTGGGAACCGTTCCAATTAGTACGACCTTCACTTTCATGTTCGGGTAATTCCATGTCAAATCATCCAGGCCATGTCACCCATTCCCTTCAATTTTTCTGAAATTTTGTCCAAGTGTGGATTATGATAAATTAGATAATCCCCAAAATTTGAACTTCCAATTCCAGAAATCGGCGGAGTTATGTCAATTTTTAGCTCTCCAAATTTGAGGGGGGTCACCAACCCCACCACATTTGGAGAGCTAAAAATAGACATAACTCCGCCAATTTCTGGAATTGGAGGCTCAAATTTTGGCAATCGTCTAATGTTAACATAGTCCATACCCGGAAAAATATTAAGAAAAATTAAAGGGGGTGGGTGACAATTTTACTTTTTTCTGGGTGATTTCACATGGAATTCCACAGTTTTCTTAGTTCTCTGGCAAGGTCTAAGTATTTGTCTATCTTTTCGCTTTCTTTCACTTTCACTCGGTGGTCAACCGGAAAGGATGATAGGTTCTCTTCTTTTTGTTAATCAATATTAATCCTGGTCTCCTGGTATCACGAAGTCCCGGAGAATTTTAATTTTATCTCCTGGACAGGTTCAGGCTTGTGCACATACCATTTAGTTGTCTGGTGAAAATTTAATTTCTTGCACAATTCCCAGTGGATCACCTTTCCTACCCAGTCGTGCTTAGTCTTGTAGACTCATTATGCTAGTTTGCTGCATTCGCTTATATTATTATTATTATTATTATTATTATTATTATTATTATGTGCAATTCAATTTCGCTTTTTCCGGGCTGTTTCATATCTCATTTAAGTTTTGTTTAAAAAAAAAACTCAACATTGCTAGAATTCGTTGCTAGCCTATGCGCTATTCACTTGTAAATATTTCTAGTGATTGTAGGTGGACGATCTGATTTTATTTCAATACATACCGGTTGTTTTTTGTTTGTTTGTTTGTTTGTTTTCATTTTCTGTAAGTTTTCCACTATGATGGTTTACTGTATTCTGCCGTTGTAGTAGTTTGGAATAGTTTACAGCAACATTCAGTCCTTCTTCATCTAAAGTCATTCTGTCTTTTCCTTTGCGATGGTCATTATCTCTCTAAGTTGCTTGCCAGTTCTTAGGGCTCCCAGTCTTGTATTTCAAGTCGCAAAAGCAATTTCATTGGGAGATGGCTTTTCCCGGAAGTCATGGACGTAGTATTCGTTGGATATATGTAGATATTGTAGATGGTTATTAGGGTAGATCGATTTGGGAACTGTAAGGTCTCCCTTGTGGTGAAATTTGCAAATTAACGTAAAGAATTACCACACAATATATTTTGTCTTCAAAACTTTGTCTTTGAGGAAATAGATTTCAATCTTTTAAATCTTACCACTGTTATAGGTTACGTATTAGGTAAAAAGCAGCATATCAGAGGTGTTGGTGGTGATTGGGACATATTTTTAATTTGAATTCTAGTTATAATATTTTTATTTGTTTCGTTAAAATGACGAGCTTTTCTGTTTTAAATATTGAAATTGCTAAATTCTCTAACCAATTTCTACGCCAAATGTTGCAAAAACGAGGATTTTTGCTGCATTTTAGTAGACGAATTTGAGACTATTTCCTCAAACAAAGGTGCAAGTAAGAGATCTAGTTTTTGATATCAGTACTCATTATACCAACACACAACTTTAGCTGTTTGAGAGAATTTGCTATTTTTAAAAAAGTGAAAAATCGGCCTACCCTAATGGTCATCTCTATATATGGTTGTCATTTCGCAATCCTTGATGATGTTAATTTCCCAACTTTGGTATTTACAGGGAGGATCTCGTAAAGGTGTTCTCTTCCTACATCATATTTGTTAATAATCCATATGCCATTATTCAAATAGAATGGGACATTTAGAAAATTCACCCCCCCATATATATATATATATATATATATATATATATATTGTGTTTTAAATATTAGGTTATTTGGTTCAATTAATTAGGCCCATCAATAAAAGAATTAGCTATCTTTTATTTCAACCCGTTTCTCTCCAAATACATTTCATCTGACAGGGATTTTAATGTTGTGGTTTTAAAAGTTGATGGTTATTCCTGGTGCGTGTTCACATGGTTTTCCTTTTAACCCCATTATATTTGGTGGTCGCGCCGAAAAGGAATTAAAGGAAAGAAAAGGAAAAGGCAAAGGCAAAAGGTAGTTTTAGAATTCAGACTTTATTCATGGGTCATACCCACCACGTGGAGGCGGGGATTTCTTCTTGTCCAGTAAGAGTGTCTGGTTCCAGTTTAAGCCTAGGCCCGAATGGTCGAGAGATTATCTTGGTAGTCGGAAGTCGGTCATTTTCCTGCACATGCTCGAAGAATACTTCCTGTTTGAGAGCTCATGGGAGATTTTTTTTTAATTTGTAACATTTTAATTTCATTTTAATCCCGACACATCTAAAAGATCGATTCAAAATGTCTATTGTATTGTAATAGATATATTTGAGCAGCATCTTTTCATTCAAACAAATTTGGTTAAAAATACTTGAATCTTCATTGTTTTCAAGTTTTTGTTTCTTTTTTGTTTCAAGTTTTCTAACAATTCTTTTTCATGTTATTATCTTGAAAGGCGTTAATCAGTTGTCCGAAAGTGTTATTACTGGTAAACCATGTACTTTCGATTCTTTTCTGAATTTATTTGAAGTATCTAATTTACATATTCTGTTTTTTTATTTTTTTTACAGCCTATTGCGGTGAAATCATAACATCATCGTATATTATTGGAGGACAACCTAGTCTACCTGGTCGATGGCCATGGCAAGCATCTTTACAGATTATATCAGCCGGTCAACCCTGGCACAGATGTGGTGGGGTTTTAGTACATCCACTTTGGATAGTCACGGCTGCACATTGTGTTGAAGGGTAAGTACTCACTGAATAGTTAGCTTAACATAAAAAATCCCTTTCCTTTATTATTACTAACAAAATATGCACCCTCCTCCGGGTGCAAGTATTTAAGTTTTAGTGTAATAAAATATCATATTAAATTAGAAACACTAATGAAACTAAATAAGAAAAATGATTTGAAACAGAGGGGAGTATAATCGAAAAATAGAACAACTTTGAAACTAACTCTTCCATCATTTTCCATCTCTCCCGTCTTTCATTGCTAATTTTTCCTAATTTAACTTCTGGGTATATATATTATGTTATGAGAGCACCCGTGGTTGTGTCTCTCATATTTGATCTTATCTTTTACTTAACTTTCTGAGTATCAATTATCTTTCTGTAGTCTGTAGTTCATCTGTAGCTTGTCTGGTATTTCTTTTTCTACTTCAGTGCTTGGTCTGATCTCTTGTTTCGGGTGGTTACTTCTAACTTCTGGTTCTGACTTCTTTAGTATCGTTGTTTTTTAGTGACAAACCCAAGGCACATATTTTTGTGAACCACCCTTTTCTTTATTATTCTTAAGCAACAGACCTCTGCCACGCGTGTTGAGCCCTGCTGGGCACGTCCTTACCTTATGACGTCTAGCACCCGACTGACTCTAAAAGCCTTTCTCTATATATTCCCACAATTCGCCCCGCAACAGGAAATTGGGGCCAGGCCGAGGTTATTAAATGTCAATCAATTTAACCGTCCAGATTCGAATTCAAATAATATTTGAATTAAAAACTATTTTCTACATTAACCGTCCAAAACCGATGGTACGCCTATCAATATGTAATATATTATTTAGCTGGGGTGACGGCAGTCATAAGAAATAATAATTCGGCGGATAAGCAACACAATGTGATTAGGATGTACATTTTTGTATTTCATCTTGAACGATTTGTACAGTTTCATTTTTAACCAGAGGGCGTTGCAAGATGATAACGGTCGTACGATTAAGGAACACGGGTATTAATATATAGATCATTTATGAATTCGAATCTGCCGATATTTTATCCAATCGTGAATTCGTTGAAGCCCAACAATATGAGTTGAAACCAAATATGAGTGCAGAATGTGTTTTCAGTATTTTTTTATTTAACCTTTTTTCCTTTGTACTTAAATCTTTTGTGGGTCCGTGGTGTTATGATTGGGACTGTCTTTCTTAAAATGGCACACCTTTAGATTTAGACTTGTATGCTGAAGATTTCAAAGAAAGAAATAGAATTAAAAAAGAGAAGGTGAGAGAGAGAAAAGGGGAGAGAGAAGGGAGGGAGAGAGAGAGAGAGAGAGAGAGAGAGAGAGAGAGAGAGAGAGGGGGGGAGATATAGAGAGAGTGAAAACGAACGAAAAGAGGTAAAAAAACAAAATAAAAGCAGAAAAATCGAAAGATAAAAAGAGAAAGATGAACCCGGTGACATAGGGGATTTTATTTGGTTCTTGGTTGCACCACTGCAACCGACCCCCCCCCCTCATAAAAATCTACCGCCGGTATTTATTTACAAAAAAAAAAATAGTGGGCTTCATTGATGCTACCGCGAACTATGGGTCCTTGTGACCGAAGTGACATAAGGAAACAAAAGACAATGAATGATGTAAAGTGTCAAAAGATCAAAGACAACCAATCGTCCCATTCAAGAAGAATCGTGCCTTTTTAACTTTAGACTGATTCAAATTCCTCACGGTTGATTCCTTAACAAATGGAATTAGCAAAGATAATTCCAAAACAAACTTTCCAAATTCGACGGTCAAGATAGAGGAACGCCTACCTCATCACTTTCTAACTTTTTTTTGTGTCATGTTCGGTTGGGGGCGTTGGGGGCGTTTTACGAGCACCGAGTCACTTGCTTATTAGCTATATTCTTTTAAATGCTGCCACTGTTTTCATCGTTGTTTTAGGATTTCTTTTACTATCCTCTGATCTTCTAGCACCGAGCCACTTGTTTATCTATACATTAATACACTTGTTCCTTAATCTTCTGACCGTTACCATCTTGCAACACCCTCATTTTTTTTTCTTGTTTTGTTGTGTCAGGATTGGTTGGGGGCGTTTTCCCTTGCACCGAGTCACTTAGCAATATTCTTTTAAAACGCTGCCACTGTTTTTTTATCGTCGATATGTGTTTTAGGATTTTCTCTTTCAAAGTTTTTGAGTTCAAACTGAGAGCAGAATGATAAATATAAACCACATCACAAGTGTGGGCGACCAGCAAAAGCTTACATTGATCAGCTCTGTATGGATACTGGTTGCCGTGAGGAGGACCTGCCAGAAGTTGACCGACAAGGATGAATGGTATGTGTGTGTGTGTGTGTGTGTGTGTGTGTGAGAGAGAGAGAGAGAGAGAGAGAGAGAGAGAGAGAGAGAGAGAGAGAGAGAGCATGGCGAGTGATGCAAGTAGAGAGATAGACAGATGGATAGATAGATAGATAGAGAGACAGAGACAGAGGGGGAGAGAGGGAGGAAAGTTGCAAAAATAAAAGGATGAGATACGAATTAAACTGAATCTTTTTTAAGGATAAAGAAATAATTAGATAATAAAAAGAGACAATAAAGCAAACTAAGTGTGTGTGTGTGTGTGTGTGTGTGTGAGAGAGAGAGAGAGAGAGAGTCATGGAAATCCGTACTGTCAACATGATGATGATGATGATGATATAGAATTTTTTTCTTTTTGTTGTGTCAGGTTCGGTTGGGGTGTTGGGCGTGTTCTAGCACCAAGTCACGTGTTTATTTGCTATATTCTTTCTAAATGCTGCCACTGTTTTAATCGTTGACGTATATTCTAGGATTTTCCCTTTCGGGGTTTTTGAGTTCAAACTGTGATAAATTTATACCACGTCACAAGCAGACGAAACAGAAAGATTTTTAGTGTTCTATATTAACTAGCAGGACTTGTGGATATACCACAGTATGATAATTTACTTATTATAACGTTTGATATGTTTATTTCATTCTTTTTTCTTTCTTTCCTTCTTTTCATCTTTTTATTGTGTTCGATTGAACTATATTAGCGTTATCGCTTTCTCTCTCTCACCTCGTCTCTTTATCTTTTCCCCTACTCTCTTTCCTGCTATCATATTTTTCTATGTAACATGTCCTTTTCATCCCTTTCTTTCTTTATAATAAAAACGGAATGTTTCATCAATTCATTATGGACGATTTAGACGGTCTCATTTTTAATCAGAGGGTGTTGCAAGATGATAAACGTCGTACAATTAAGGAACACGAGTATTTATATGAAGATTTAGCTTCTAAAATTAAAGAACTTTCCCAAAACACTGTGTTTTATTTTATGACAAAAGATATTTAAACAACGGGTCCCTTGTACAGACGCTGACGAGTGGCACAAAAACAATGTCAGCCTGTCGTCTGGGGTTGTAAGATACATCGACTGTACCTCTGCAGAGTGGTACCCCACCAAATGGGGACCACCTGTTGGTCATAGGTGGTGAATCCTGGTAGTTGAGCATTCCATGACATGCAACACTCCACTTGGCCTCTTACTTAGGCTTTCCGATCTATATGACTCTACCGACCCTATTTCCCTCATGGCAAGCCCCAACCCGTTTTATCATATGTGCTAAAAGGCGGTGGCTGAGGGTCTCCATATCCTGGGTATGACGTTAAACTATCTGATGTTGAAGTTCCAATTCTGGAGCTCAGGGGAGTGTGGAATACTCCTTGATCACCATTTTCCTATGTCTCTTCTGACTCGGAGAGGTAGTTACTGTTAGGATCCCATCTATGGGTTCAATAGAAGAAAAAATGATTTTTAATAAAAATGTATTTAAAGAAAATTGAGTTTTTTTTTTCTTAAACTGAATACCCATCAAGCACAAATAGAACAAAATGTCGGCATAAAAAACAAAAGGGGTTGACATGCCGTAAAATCCCACAAACAAAGACAATGTAGAGGACATACAAAAAGGACGAAAAAGAAGAAGGGAAAGAAAAAGGGGATGAAGGATATATTAGAATTGATTAACGACAGAAACCTTTCATTGTACACAATATATATGTGAAAAGGTGTGTGGTGTAATGGTTAGAGTCCTAGGAAATGGAGTCGTCGACCCGAGTTCAATTCCTGGACGAAGCTACAGTTCACATAGTGCTAATACTCTTGGGAAAGGTATGAATCCAATTTTCTCTCCAGATATGGGTAAATAACGGGGCAGAATGGACTCTTTAATCATGGCTAGGTAGCCAGTCTAGGATAAGGAAAACTCTGAATTCAAACCTCAGCATAAGAAATTGACCTTGTGTCGCATCTGCTCGTGTGGAGGGGTTGGTATATATATATATATATATGTGTGTGTGTGGTGGTGGGTGAAATACAATGTTGAGGTGCCCGTCGTGTAGTGGTTATCGTCGTAGAAAATGGACATGAATTGAATTTCACAGACCTCTAATAAGCTTGGGAAAGGTATGCATCCAACTATTCTCCCTCCAGCTATGTGTAAATAGTAGGGAAGACTAGACTCTTTAACCTTGGTAATGAAACCGGTCTAGGAGAAAGAAAACTCTGAATTCAAACATGTTAATCTCCACTTAAAAATGTCCTTTATCGCTTCTTGCTCGTGTGGAGTGGCTCTTGAATACCTACATATGAACTACAATATCACTTCATGCTTGGGTGAGTCAAAAGTTTTGCAATATTTTTGCACGTGCTAGTTTGTGGTGCATATATCACGTGATCACAGCACAGTAACCAGATGGTTCATGAAATTTCGCTTGGGCTGCAAGAACCTCGACGATCACGTAAGGTCAGGCAGATCTAAAGCCGTGGATACTGAGAACTTGCTCGAAGACATAGAGACGAATCTGGTGAATAGCACCCGGCGAGTATCAGACGAGCTCGGCATCTCAGTCCAGTGTAGTTTGTCACCTTCACGAGCTAGGCAAAAGCGCGTGTCTCACGTTACGAAAACTTCTGACTTACCGTAGCATTATAGAGTTCAATATTCTGTGGATCTTTGAAAACATACGTTGACACAAAACCATTGCCCGGGTTTGTCATGAAACTAAGAATAAGATATATCATCAAGTGCCGTGACTAGTATAAGACCACATGTATACTCTATACCATTTAAAAGTAAAGTCGGCGAGGCGGCCTAATGTCGGTATCAGCCAGACGGCGAGGGAGTATACCCCCTTTTCAAGGAGCGCGTGGTGTAATGGTTAAAGTCATGGGAAATGGACTCGTCGCCCCGAGTTCAAATCCTGGACGTGGTAATTGCATTTCCCTTAGCGCTAATACCCTTGGGAAAGGTATTAATCCTACTCTCCCTCCAGCTATGGGTAAATAGCAGGGCAGACTGGGTTCTTTAACCATGGCTAGGTAATTAGTCTAGGAGAAGGAAAACTCTGAATTCAAACCTGTTAAACTCCGCTTAAGAAATTGACCTTACGTCACATCCTACTCATGCGAAGGGGTTGGTAAATATATACACCCCCTTTTCATTAGCGCTAGACCAAGAAGATTGTTTTTTGGTGTCTAAGGTGGAGCGCTACAGCTACCATCAACTCTTCACTTTACCGCACCGATCCCTGTGCTACTCATACGCTGAGTTGGCGAGGGCCGGTATCGAACCTTCTGATTCCCAGGCTAGTGCTCTACCGACTGAGCGTTATACCTGCCCTTGTACCATGCCATTTAATACGGCTTTATTCCTCTTGTGGTACCATTCCGGGTATCGTACAATCTCGCTGGCGTCTCTCACCTTGTGACTTTGCTAGTGTTAGTCGAGCTGTGTTCAATAAAGGGAATGAATAAAAAAAATCCACAAATCGAATAAGTCGTTCACTTCCAAAATCTCTGTATGATACTTAAAATCAAGGTGGAAGGTCGTTGCATGACGCTTGTCGCTAATTCCAGCTGACAACGAAAAAAGGATCCAACAATCCTAACTTAATGGAATGACGAACATGACTCCCACCCTTCTCAGAATGCCCCCACCAATGGAGCCACCTGTTGGCCGTGGGTGTGACCCATGATGCTAAGGATGGAACCCTGGAAACTGAGCAGTCCATGACATGCAACACTCCACTTTGCAACAATCCACGTCGCAAATATATAATTGTCCAAACCCTATTGCTCTTATGGCACGCTCAAACCCTTTTAATCATATATATGCTAGAAGGCGATGGTTGAGGGTTTTAATGTCCTAGGTATGACGGTAAATTGTATCTGATGGTGAAGTTTCAGTTCTGTAGCTCCGTGGAATGCGAAATACCTCTTCATCACCATTACTCCCAAGTCCACTCTAAACCGGAGTGGTAGTACCTGTTAGAGTCCCATCTATGGGATAAATAGAAAAAATGAATTAAAAAACTGAGTTTAAAAAACAGTTTGAATACTCATCAAGCATTAATATAACAAAACTTCTTCAGGATAAAATAATCCAACGAGGGTTGACATGCCGTAAAATCCAACGAACCAAGCTCAATTGACCAGCCCGCAAAAACGTGGTGGTTTGTAGTTTTTGACCCAAAATCTTCCGACGGTTGACCACCCAGAAAGCCAAACATAAAATATCGCCGTCGGACTGTATGTCCTAGGACACAAAAGAATGATAATAGAATGTTAAGCCTTTCATAATTATGACTTGAAACGACGAAGCCGGACTTCCGGTTAATTTGCACCGTCTTTGCACAGCTTTATCAGAGTTGACCATCTGTGGTCATTCTCACTTTGATGAATCACTCACCAGGTGGCTTTGGGTATTTTTCTTTTTTTCTCCTTCTCCCCTTTCAATGTCAGTTTAGTAAATCATGCATATAGCTGTCGTGTCATACCCTAAAGTTCTAGAGAAAAAAAATTACCGGTTCTTATAAGCAAATGGAGGCGCGTTGTATATAAAAAGAAAACAAAAGAAAAATGCAAAATAGACAAATATATTAAGTATTATTCAAAAGACTATGATAATTTAATTATTACAAAGTTTGCTATGTTTACTTAAGAACTATTACGAAATAGTTCAATATGTAAAAAGTATAATAATCTTGATTTAACTCTCTCACACTTCTTTTCTTCTCTTCATTATGTTCGATTGAAGAAGATTAGCATTATCGCTTCCATATGCTCTGCTCCCCTCTCTATCTTTCCCCTTCTCTCTGTCTCTTTCTTTCCTGATATATTTTTTCTGTGCAGCATGTCCTTTTTTCCCCGTTCTTTCTTTATAATAAGAACGGAAGGATCCATTATTTAGCTGAGGTGACGATACTCATGAGAAATAATAATTCAGCGGATAAGCAACACCAGATAATCAGGATTTACATTTTTACATTTCATCTTGGACGATTTGGACGGTCTCGTTTTTAACCAGAGAGTGTTGCAAGATGATAATGGTCGTACAATTTAGGAATACAAGTATTAATATATAAATGGATCTGTGAGACTAGCTTGCTAACCATTATACCACGATGGGATCTCTAACTTTAGCTAATAGTATAAGAATATAATTTGTACATACTTTATGTTATGTGAATTTATATTTTATAGTAACAATTAGCGTTTGTAAACGTTTGGTGTTATTTTTAAAAAAATTGTTTATAATTAAATGGGGTGAGTAGGTTTTTGGTTTGGTTGGTTTTTACGGCATGTCAACCCCTTGGGTTATTTTATGCCGAATAATTCTATTGGTAAAAAAGAAAGTTTAATGCTAACAAAGTTTTGAAATAATTTCATTTTTAATGGATAATACAATTTGGTTTATAAACTCATGTTTTCTATTTAACCCATAGATGGGACCCTAACAGGTACTACCACTCCGGGTCAGAGTGGACCAGGGAGCAATGGTGATGAAGGGGTGCTCCACATTCCCCAAACCTCCAAAACTGGATAGAGTTTAACGTCATTCCCTGGACATGTAGACCCGCAGCCACCACCTTCTAGCACCCATATGATAAAAAAGGTTGGGGCTTGCCATAAGGGCAATAGGGCTGGGAAAATCATATAGGTGCTAGGGCTTGACGTGATCAGCCGATTGATCCGAGGGGGCCTCTCCGACCGCCCAAAGATAGAGCCAAAGTGGAGTATTGCAAGTCATGGACTGCTCATCCACCTGGGCTCTATCTTTAAGCATCACGGGTCGCCACCCACGGCCAATAGGTGGCCCCATTGGGGAAGTCTTACCTCTCTGCAGAGGTGCAGTCGGTGCATTCTAACGCCCCAGCTGACAGGGCGGGGTGAGTAGGATGGAAAGATTGCTACAAGAATATGAATTCACGATTGACCCAGTAATTAGCCCCACCATTAACATCGCTTATGATATGCTGACTACGACTAAAAGAGGGGGTGTTCTGTGTAGGCATTTATTCAACCCTTTCACCACGGGTAGAATGTGATACAAGGTTACAGGTATGGAGAATCCAGCGTGGATCAAACTCGCTATTCAGTAGTAATGGATCTGCGAGACTAACTTTCTAAGCATTATTCCACGATGGGATGCCCAAAAGGGGTGTTCTGGGTACAACACTAAACTACCCCCGGCAGTGAGGTTCTAGTTCTTGTTCGTTGCCACTACTCCCAAGTATTAGGGTCTGTTATAACCAAACAAAGGTTACTAAATGAGAAATAACCAAACGGAGGTTGGAAATGAAATGGAATCTTTATAACATTAACAAAATACAATACTCGTCAGTGGCGTGGAAGAAGTTAGACCACAGCTAGTGGTGTCAGACTACTCAGCATAATTCTTCCGTATTTATGAGGATTGGGACATGTCCATTAATGTTCATAGGTAGAGTATAAATGAGGATTGGGACATACCCATTAACGTTAAAAAATAATAATGGGTAAAAAACAGGGTTCCATCAGTGGATGAAGCCCTATATGTTAAAGATTATGTTTAAAATGATTTTGAATTACATTGATATTTTAACTAAGTATACATTTACATGTTTAAAATGATTGTGTAGTGAGATAGCCAATGGCGTGTTATCTCATTTACATATGTGTATTACTGCAGGACATATATAGAGACACTTTGGGGGACTAGGTGAATTAGCTACGAGAAGCTGAACCCAGTGCTAAGATTAAGCACGAATAAATACTACTGCAACAAGGAACAAAAAACCACACCTCACAACAGATTGCAAACTTTATTAATACACGAGACACTATTTTGGGTTGCGGGGGACGCTTGTACAAATTTATCCCTTTTGTTGAAGCGGAAGTAGCGTCAAGGGAACGTTTAAAAATCGGGGTATTCTTGTGTAAAACGTAACAGGAAAAAAATTGGTGGGTAATGAGTAAACGAACTTACTTAGCATTAGAAAGCATGAATAGAGTAAGCGTTACATGTGTGGGATGATTTACAGAGATATTGACCCTTATTTAGATCATCTGACCCAGATCAGCTGTCATTCGTCGTGAATCGTATGCCCAATCGATATCTCCCCCCCCAAAAAAAAAAGAAAGAAAGAAAAAAGAGAAAACGTAGGAGAGAAGATAGACGTAGAGGGACATTAAGACAATTTAAATAGACATTTGTTGTGTTGTCATAGAAACCTCAAAGTTCTCCCTCCTTTGGGATTTACATTCCACAATGAGTCTGAGATTAGGTGATAAGGAAGCTATTTATTGTTGCTGACCCTTGATGCAATCTTAAAGACCCCTCCACCACCAACCACAATTCTCCCCCACCCCCACACCACTACCCACGGTTCTTATTATTGCATTTTCTCTGCTTTTATTACTACCCGGCCTCGTAAACTAACTCAGAACGTATCCACGCTCAGGTAACTTTGGTTGATTATTGACAACCGTTTCATCTGTCAATATTAATAGAGATTCGACCAATGACAGAGGATTAGGTAACGTGGGGATTTGAAGATGATAAAAAATAAAATTGTTTTCTTTTAACCTGGTTATGAGATTATGTTAATAGTCATTGATTTTCATTTTTGTTTTGTTTTTCGACAAGTTTTGTTAATAGTCATTAGACGATTTAAAAAACTAAATGCTGAAAAATGGTGCAATTTAGAAATCCACGTTTTGGTGTCAGTACTTATCATACCAATACCCACGCCCACATAAAAATGAGACCTTGTGTCCAGCCTTCATAAGTGGGATGAGAGGCAAATACTCTGATCATACCCAAATTTCCTCGGTGAATCTTTTTGAGAGCCAAAAAAAAGTTGAAAATCAACTTACCCTAATAATCATTGATTTCATTTTGTTTTTGTTTTTCGACAAGATTTAGCCGCTTAAGTCACCGACCTTCTTTAGGTGGCCATTCTTTTGACCCCTTCATGGTATTATTCGATGCAAATGACATTCTTATTATAATGGAGAATGTGAAACTATATTACTATTCAAGTCACATCAAAACCGGAAAAAGAACAATATTGGCGGGATAAATCTTAAAAAAAATAAAATGGTTTAAATTAATATGTTAAATCTAGTTACCAGTTAGTTAAGCAACGATGAGCCTGTTAAATACTTAATTGGGTGACCACTTAAAGAACAGCCAGTACTGGTTGATTAGATTTTACGGCATGTCAAATCTTGGGTTATTTTATGCCGAATACATTCTATTTTATTCATTCTTGATAGTATTCAATTTATTTTCAAACTCGATTTTTTAAACACATTCTTTAAACTCATTTTTCCTATTTAATCCACCGATGGGACTCTAACAGGTACTACCACTCCGGTTAGGTGGTCCTGGAAGTGATTGAAAAAGAGCTCTAGAATTAAAATTAGAAAACATGGATAGAGTAAGAGCTGCATGTGTGGGATGATTTACAGAGATATTGATCCTTATTTAGGTCATCTGACCCAGATCAACTGTCATTCGTCGTGAATCGTATGCCCAATCGATATTTCACCCTCACCCCACCCCCAAAAAAAAAAGAAAGAAAAAAGAGAAAACGTAGGAGAGAAGATAGACGTAGAGGGACATTAAGACAATTTAAATAGACATTTGTTGTGTTGTCATAGAAACCTCAAGGTTCTCCCTCATTTGGGGATTTACATTCCACAATGAGTCTGAGATTAGGTGATAAGGAAGCTAGTTATTGTTGCTGACCCTCGATGCAATTTAAAGACCCCTCCACCACCACCACCACCACCACCCACAATTCTCCTCCACCCCACCGCACTACCCACGGTTCTTCTTATTCCATTTTCTCTGCTTTTATTACTACCCGGCCTCGTAAACTAATTCAGAACGTATCCACGCTCAGGTAACTTCGGTAGATTATTGATAACCGTTTCATCTGTCAATATTAATAGAGATTCGACCAATGACAGAGGATTAGGTAACGTGGGGATTTGAAGACGTCGATAAAAAATAAAATTGTTTTCTTTTAATTTGGCTATGAGATCACTTATTAATAGTCACTGATTTTCATTTTTGTTTTTGTTTTTCAACAAGTTTTGTACGAGGTATAAACGTTGTGTGTGTAAATTGGTGATTCGGGCTAGGCCTAGGCCAACTTGTATGCCGACAATTTCCATCTGTAAAAGTCATCAAATAGTCCCTGATAGAGTCGGATAAATACTGAAGCATATACGGTAATCACTGTCCATGACTCAGATAGAGTCACTTGTTGTGTAACGGTTATCGTCGTATGAAATGGACTCGGGGAACCGAGTTTAAATCCTGGATAAGCGCTAATGACATTGGAAAACGTATGGATCGATCCAATTATCCTCCTTCCAGTTATGGGTAAATAGTAGGGCAAATGTTTTTTTTTTAATCTTGATAGGTTGACCGATCTAGGAGAAGGAAAACTCTGAATTCAAAAATTTCTTATAAATTGGCCTTGTGTTGCATCCTGCTTAGTTTGGTTTGGTTTGTTGGATTTTACGGAATGTCAACCCTTGTTGGATTATTTTATGCCGAAGACGTTTTGTTATATTCATGCTTGATGGGTATTAAACATTTTTAAAACTCATTTTTTCCATTTAACCTATAGATGGGATCATAACAGGTACTACCACCCCGGGTCAGAGTGGACCTGAGAGTAATGGTGATGGAGGGGTACTCCATCACCATTACTCTCATTAAATGACCCGAAAAAGGTTGATATGCTGTAAAGCAAGTAATTATTATTCTCGGTTTCAGCGGAGAGTCATACCAGCTTTCACTGTTCTTGTTGTTGCTTGTGATAAATGAGCCAAATTGATTTTCGTCATTTAGAAAATTGATGTCGTCAATCTGTCTGGTGTCGCCCACTGGATGCTTGTGTTACCCAGCACGGTTGCTATTGTCCAGTTTATAACGGTGGCTAAGCAGTCCATGACATGCAACACTCCACTTTTATTCAAGCTAGACTTGACCCCCTCCAGTCAATCAGATGGTCGCGTCAAGCCCTAGCACCTATATGATTGTCCCAACCCTATTGTCCTTATAGCAAGCCTCAACCCCTTTTATCATATATGTGCTAGAAATCAGTTTTCCTTCTCCTAGATTGGTTGCCTATCTAAAAACCCAGTCTGCATAACTATTTACCCAAAACTTGGGGAGAGCAGATGGATTTTGTGACTTAGCGCGAAATAAAATGCAAACAGCCTCGTCCAGGATTTGAACTGATTCTATTTCCAACGACGATGATTGTTACGCAAAGCGCATATTCGCGTGTATAGGTCGACTTTTGTTGACCTAATCTTTAGAGAAAAAAAAGCTGGAATTGAGACATTCTGGAAAAGATTGACTTTAAAAATCAAATTCATAAATTACTAATTTTATGAACATAAACCAAGGGTCGACCCATACATTATATCGGCTTATGAATTGGTATAGACGGTATGATTTATATCATACTAGAAACAGCTATCCAGCATCGTCTAGGTAGAAGGGGACAAAAAATCCTGGAGTATGGAATTGTTTACTTCTGAGATTTACAAATGCTGGACATTTTTAACTAGAATTTCAATGCTATTTCTATGTATATTTTAATTTTCAAATATCTACGAATATAAATCAAATCTTCATAATTTTTGCACAAAAAGCAAGAACCGGTGATATTCAATGTGTACTTTGTCATTAATTGTTTTATTTATTTTCTCAACTTCATCCGAATGGAACCCCAATATATATATATTATATATATATATATATATATATATATATATATATACTAACTTTATGGACATAACCCATACATGATATAGGATTATAAATTGGTATAGACGGTATAATTTATACTATATAAACTAGCAAGAATCTGCACCCTCCGGGCGTAAGTGTTTAAGTTTTAATGTAATGAAATATATTAAATTAGAAAGACTAACGAAATCAAATAAGAACGCATATAAAAAGATTACGCTTATTCTAATTATATTTTAATTGGTTTCTATATAAAATCATTCATAGGATTGATTTTAATACGTTGGATAATAAAAAACAATATTAGAGATCAATAACACCAAGTAATTATTTATTAAATTGGTTTTGTTAAAACCAGTATGCAAATTAACCACACCACATATTGTTAACCTTTATTTCTTAGTGATATATAACACATATTGCAAACTTTTAAATGCACTAATAAAGAGGGCTGTTCTGAGGCAAATCTAACTAAGATTTTCTTAGATAGGATCGTTAATAAATTAGATTTATTCTATGCATAAATGATTTTGACTATGATTATAAATAAAGTACTCATTGATAAACACAATTCCTGGAGGTATTGTAACGTAAGCAGTGGAGTTTCGGTTACAGACGGACAGACACCGAATCCCATTATCATAAGATTATCAAATCGTTTTATTTTCCACACTGTTAGAAAGATTATTAAATAGGTGTTTGCTTTCGAGGTTTTTGTATAGGATTACCTACTCTAAAACAAAAGAATAGTTGCGTCTGTCTTATAAATTAGCTGTTAGACAGACAAGACGGGGAGTTAGTATAAATATGAATTCCTGATCGAATGAATATACTATTAGCTCAGTCGGTAGAGTGTTCGGTTAGAATCACAAGGTTCTTGGTTCGATACCAGCCCTCGCCAACTCAGCGTATGAGTAGCACAGTGATCTGTGCGGTAAAGTGAGGAGCTGATGGTAGGTGTGGCGTTCCACCTCAGATGCTAAAATAATCTCCTTGGTCTAGCGCTAGTGGAAAAGGGGATAGAATCCCTCACTGTCTGGCTGATACCGACATTTAGGCCGCCCTGACGACTTTACTTACTTACTTACATATCTCCTACTTTCTCTCTGTGTGTGAGCAATTGGCCGCCTTTACTCATGACCCAAAAGATGTCAGATTTAGTTTTCTAGTATTTTATATGATCCGGAAGTCGTTAGATCCCGGAAGTCGTTAGATCCCTGTATGGCTGGATTAAAAGGAAGATAGCCTGTACTTTTATATGGATCCCTTCCATTCTCTAAAACAAATGCATTGACTTTTCTTGTAAGTAAAAGTAAAGTTGGCAAAGGGGCTTATTGTCGGTATCAGCCGAACAGCGAGGGAGTCTATCCCCTTTTAGTTAGCGCGAGACGTGGGAGATTGTTTTTGTTGATGTGTATGTACCGCCACACCTACCGACAGCTCCTCACTTTACCACAGATATCAGATTTCCCAATCTGTGCTACTAATGCGCTGAGTTTTCAGGGACCCGTATCGAACCAGGAACCTTGTAATTTCTAAGCGGACCTTGCTGAACTGACCCACCCTTCCCTAACTCATTTTTTTTTTAACTTGACCTCGAATTCTAATTACGAAAAAAATTCGTCCGTGTTTCTATTTTCTCATTGAAAAGTTTGCACGGCGAGACATTCAAGGCCGCAAAATATCTATTCTCGTCTTTATTTCGTACTTCCTTCTTTTTATCGCGTGGGACATCAAAATTCCCAATTCACCCCCCACTCCTTACCTCCTTACCCAGCTCACCAGTGGTATGTTTTATTTCCTGCCCGTCCCCGTAGCCACGTGATCCTTTCTCCCTTGTGTTTACATTTCCACTTGATCTCAAGGCTTTGTGTCCAGAAATATTTTTGGCCCAGAGCCGAAATTTCAAATGACCAATTCGGAAAGGTATTCGAAGCGGAAATCCCTGTATCCTCAAATCTTCAAGGTTGATCACGATTAGAATAAATAAATCTCCGGTGAGGATCAGAGATATTTCTCCGATAGATAGGTGGTGGGGGTGGGGGTGCTCTTGGTGACAATAGTAAAAATAGTTTATCCAGAAAAATCTCTATCTAATACGAAGTGTGTCCAAAAAGAAATCGAACTAGTTCAAGAACAAATTTATTGCTCGACCCTCAACTGAAGGACACTCGATTATTTTAAAATAGTTCTTGCCCCCTCTCTCTCTCTCTCACACTCACACTCTCTCACACACACACACACACACATATATATATATATATATATATATATATATATATATATATATATATATATATATATATGGGCCGGGTTAGCTCAGTCGGTAGAGCGTTTGGCTAGAAATCACAAGGTTCCTAGTTAGATACCGGTCCTCGCCAACTCAGCGTTATGAGTAGCACAGGGATCTGTGAGGTAAAGTAAGGGGCTGATGTCAGGTGTGGCGCTCCACCCAGATGCAAAAACAATCTTCTTGGTCTAGCGCTAGTGAAAAGGGGATAGACTCCCTCGTTGATTGGCTGATACCGACATTAGGCCGCCCTGACGACTACAACCAGTAGATCGTTTAAAATGTATAAATATATACTAAATACCTTGTGCATCCCAAAATACGGAGGACAATTTATACATTTTGACTTTTAAACGATCTACCGGTTGTAGAACTTAAAAAAAAACACCGGTCAAAAGGCCCCACAAGTTTCTATCTTCTTTCGCCTTTTAAAAAAAATTAATTCGTTTATTAGCTGATCTTATGATAAAATGATGATATTGTTCAAACTTATATATATATATATATATATATATATATATATATATATATATATATTACGTTGAATTGTGCAGCCATTTTGTGTCTGCAAATTTTGTTCATCGTTCTTTCGAGTTGTCGAAAAGATGTAATGATATCAGACACTGGTTACAGGCATTTGAGAACGTGTTAGTATCAAAGTTTAGCACTAACGTTCTAAAATGCCTGTAACCAGTGGCATTAATTGCATAACTACATTAATGATTACTATAATAAGTTTAATATTAACAATAATAATAATAGTGGTAATAATGATTATAATAACAATGATAAGACACGAATGATAATAACAATAATAATTAGAATACAATAAAATAAATAGATAACAAAATACAACTCCTATATAAATAGAACACCAGCTTAATGGAACAAGCCATTGTTGAATTGTGCTTACATTCCCCCTGAAGATGGCCCGTGACGGGACAGAAAGTACTCGGGGGCTGATAAGCTATGGTAGATACATCAGCCAATTTCAGCCTGATATCAGTACATCTATTCGGCACGATGAACAAATTCTGCAGACACAACGAAATATGTCTGAAAGAAGAAATGCTGCCTAACTATATATATATATATATATATATATATATATATATATATATATATATAAAATGGACTCTCCCGTCGATTTTCGACGTATGAGGGTTCATACACACAATGAACTCCCACACAGGGATTTGTTTATAGTGGTGAAGGCTTGTGTTGGACCATCCACACTTTTTGGCACAGTCGATAGGAAAGAATTGGTGCATCAAGGGTTGCCACAAACCCAATCAACGACCGACCTCAGGAATTTTGAATTCAGAGTTATCCCTCTCCTAGACTGGTTACCTACCCAAGGCTGAAGAGTCCAGTCTGTCCTACTATTTAACCCATAGCTGGAGGGAGAATATATGGATTAATACCTTTCCCAATGGTATTAGCGCTATGTGAAATGCCAACAGCTTCGTCTAGGAATTGAACTCGAATCGACGAGTCCATTTTCCACGACTCTAACTACTAGCCCACGCGCTCTCTTTCTCTCTCTCTCTCTCTCTCTCTCTCTCTCTCTCTCTCTCTATATATATATATATATATATATATATATTATGGAGGCGCATAGGCTACTGGTTAGAGTCGTGGAAAATGGACTCGTCGACATATATATGTGTGTGTGTGTGTGTGTGTGTGCGGGACTGTTGGCGAAAGATTGTCATGGATATTGGTGCTACTAGCGTGACATGAAGATGATGATAACTGAATAAATAGATTCAGTTCTTATCATTTCCATCTTCATCAGCTTATTAAGCGGTTTTATAATCCAGATTCTCGATTTGACTGAGAGCAGACGACAGCTGTCTTTTGTCACAACACGTTGAATGACGAAGCAGTAGCCATTGAAATCACGCGATTAATTTTTTCACTGACAATTTCTTTACATGGATCAAAATGGCGGTGATCTTTCTTGTCATTAGAGAAGAATACATTTTTCTTCAAGACTGTTGATCAAAAAGTTCTGGCCTACATCGATTCTCCATTGATTTCCATGTCGCTAGAAACCTCTAAGAAATGGCGACATATTGTTTGTCAATGAATTAGATGTTGGATTTTGTCAATGCGATTCGACAAAAACAAAATAGAAATAAAGAAGGATTATTTTATTTATTTTGTAAAATTTCCATCATACTGAGTTACGCTTTGATTTCATTAGATCTAAGTCAAACAAATATTATCTCCAGAGGCTTGAAAAGAGAGAGTGTCGGGAAATGAGAGAGAGAGAGAGAGAGAGAGAGAGAGAGAGAGAGAGAGAAAGAGAGAGAACGAATACATAGCCTCATTATTCAGATTCTGAAAAGGGAATTCTGTTATTGAATCAAAGACAAAAAGAATTTTTGCCCGAAGGTTAAAAATCTGCTTATAAAATTCAGACCAAATATTTCTCATTATAGTTCATATCATTACGTAGAATCATATGATGAGAAAAAATGGATGTAAAATCCTACAGTGTAATAAAGTATAAAGTTTTGAAAAAAAAACAACAAAATTAAGTCAAATATTGACTTACAGAAAGGCGACGTTAAAGCTTTTTCGGTTTCAATGAAACCATCAACGGGGCTCAACTTGGTTAATATTTGTAAATCATACGAAAAGAAATTGTTATAAAACAAGCAAAAACTTGTGAGCCTTAGTTTGCGATGTTAGAAGGCACAACACGACAACCGAAATGCAAGAAAAATGTAAAAAACGAAACGTCACGCGGTGTTAAATTTCTTTTTTTTTAGATCCATAATTAGGATTGAGCCTATTCTAGTAGTGACTGGTTTGAATTCAGAGTTTTCCTTCTCCTAGATTGGTTGCCTAACCAAGGTTAAAGAGCTAGATCTGCCCTACTATTTATCCATAGCTGGAGGGAGAGTAGTTGGAATCATACTTTTCCCAAGGGTATTAGCGCTATGTGAACTGTAGCTTCGTCCAGGATTTGAGATTTGAACTCGGGTCAACGAGTCCTTTCCTACGACTCTAACCATTACATCACGGCCGCCAACTCAAATAATTATATTATATGCACATCTGCTTTGTATATAAGGTTTGCATAAATTCATTTCATCTTTTTATTATCTTGAAAAGAACACAATCGTAAATAATAAAATCACATGTTATCTTATTATAATTAACATTTAATGTATGTCTGTCTGTAACTACACCACTGCTTACGTCAAATACCTTCAGGAATTGCGTTACAAGTGCATTTAAAATCCTGTAATGTGTCTATATATCACTAAGAAATAAAGGTTTGCATAATATATGGTGTGGTTAATTTGCATATTGGTTTTAACAAAACCGAGTTTAATAATTAATTAATTGGTGTTATTGATCTCTAATATTATTGTTTTATTCTTCAATACATCAAAATCAATCCTATGAATGATTTTAGATAGAAACCAATTAAAATATAATAAAATTTAGTGTAATTTTTTTTATATGCGTTCTTATCTAATTACGTTAGCCTTTCTAATTTAATATATTTCATTATATTAAAATTTAAATACTTACGCCCGGAGGGAGCATATTCTTGCAAATTGTACATAATGATATTATATGCATACGATGCTATAAAAACAACACCATAATCAGATGTGGGGTCATGGATGGTTTCGGGGTTAAAGCATCATTACCACTAACCCAGAAAAGTGGCGAATATAATTTTAGAATTGAAAAAAATATTCGTCTAAATTTTTGAGTAAGACTTGATAATTTGTATAATTTGGATTTTTCGGACTGTTGTCCTCATTTTTATTATTATAAACACAACGTTTCGGCCGATATGCCCTCCGACCTTCTTCAGATGTTTCTTCAGTAGTGGTAATACCTGTTAGAGTCCCATCTATGGGTAAAATAGATTTGTTTGCGAATTATTTGTATTAGATTGGAATACTTGATATCATATAAAGTAAGTAAAGTCGTCGGGGCGGCCTAAATGTCGGTATCAACCAAACAGCGAGGGAGTCTATCCCTTTTTCACAAGCGTTAGACCAAGGTGATTATTTTCACATCTGAGGTGGAGCGCTACACCTACCATCAGCTCCTCACTTTACCGCACAAATCCTTGTGCTACTCATACGCTGAGTTGGCGAGGGCCGGTATCGAACTAAGAACCTTGTGATTCCTGCCGAACACTCTGTCGACTGAGCTAACCCGGCCCAAACCGACTACAAAAAGATGAGAACAACGGTCCGTAATATCAAAATTATTCACAAAAAAGAACACTTTGTATTGTATTTACGAACCTTTTTATGAAAGCTTATTTCTCTATTTCTTTTTGTAATAGGCCATTTTATGGAAACCTAAAGAACTGGCGTGTGGTTTTGGCAGAAGGTGATTTGGACTCGGACAGCGGAAGTGAAGTGTACCGGAAGTTATCAAGAATCGTCAGCGTAAGTTGTGTTTTTGATCTTCATATTAAACCCATTAGAACAGATTTTATTGTCAAATGCAAAAACTGATTTCATGTGTTTACCTTATAAATATAGGAACTATATATTGTCTATATTATTTTCGGAGTAGGAAGCGCGTGGTGTAATGGTTAAAGTCATGGGAAATGGACTCGTCACCCCGAGTTCAAATCCTGGACGTGGTAATTGCATTTCATTTAGCGCTAATATCCTTGGGAAAGGTATGAATCCTACTCTCCCTCCAGCTATGGGTAAATAGTAGGGCAGACTGGGCTCTTTAACCTTGGTTAGGCAACCGGTCTAGGAGAAGGAAACTCTGAATTCAAACCTGCTGAACTCCGCTTAAGAAATTGACCTTGTGTCGCATCCTGCTCGTGCGGAGGGGTTGGTAAATATATATATATTATTTTCGGAGTTGCCTTTTACCTAGACAGGTTGCTCCTGGGGCATCAGTCTGATCTTCTATGCTTGGTTAATGGATATAGGTTATTTTCAGCATGCTCTGTTATATATATATATATATATATATATATATATATATATATATATATATATATATATAAAGATAAGGACAACAGTCCGATAGTCATTCAGACACCATGTTTCGATGTATTATTTTAAAGAATAATAAAACAATTTTTAAAAATAAAATTTAATTAAAAATAACTAATTTAAAAAAAATATTGAAATGGCATCGAAACCCGACTGATTCATCATCAGTCAGAGTTATTAACCACAGGGCCATCATCAGCACCTTCAAGCGAAAAAGAATTTAACCGATAAATACATTTATAAGTATATATGTTAAGGTAATATGTTTAGAAATAAGGAATATTTTAGTATGAATTAAAATTTTAACAAACAATCATTGATTCTCTAAGCTTTAGTATAATATATATATATATATATATATATATATATTGTGTGTGTGTGTGTGTGTGTGTGTGTGTGTGGTGTAGTTGAGAATAGATGAAAGTGTGGATAAAGCAGCACAAAACTGCATAAATTCAATTGATATTTTGCCTCATATTGAATGAAACTTCGTCAGAGCTTTATCATATCAATAAAGCTCTGACGAAGCTTCATTCAATATGAGGCGAAATATGAATTGAATTTATGCTGTTTTATCCACACTTTCTTCTATTCTCAACTACATTTTGTCGGATTTATTCAAATCCTCCACTCCTCATGTATATATATATATACAGACACCGTGTTTCGACGTTTCACGTCTCTTCAGTGTGACTAGACTTACCAAGTACAAACTCGGGAGCCAAACCCGACTGAATTTTCACCAGTCCGATTCCTTAACCCTTCAACCATCAGCAGCTGCCAGTGAGAAGCGGACTTTAATTGATAAATACATACATCGGTATATATATATATATATATATATATATATATGTGTGTGTGTGTGTGTGTGTGTGTGTGGTTGAGAATAGAGAAAATTGTGGATATAACAACACAGACAGTTGAATTCAGTTGATGTTTCGCCTCATTGTATGAACTGAATTTAACTGTCTGTGTTGTTATATCCACAATTTCCTCTATTCTCAACCACATTTTGTCGGACATTCAAATCCTTCACTCCTCTAATATATATATATATATATATATATATATGCGAGGTATCCAAAACTTGGTAGTAAGGGATGATTCTATATGTGATTTCTAAGACACACTGTATTATTATTGTATGATCCAGTATGTATAAATACAGTGAATCTTTAAATCATTAAAAAGAGCTCAATGTATAATAAACTTTTTAGATTATATACAGAGCAATATTTATCTTCGAAAGGAAGGAAAAACACAACACCGTAATTCCATAATAAATTCATTTCGACCAAAATTGGGGCCTTTATAAATCTAAGTTGATATATATATATAAAATGCCAAATAATGACGTTAAATATGAAGGGGAATTGATACTTGAAATTGGCTAAGTATAAAATATTAAGAAATATACAAACTATCAATTACAATATTGAGGTCACTTGAGTTGTATCCTTGAAACTTTAGTAACCGTAATATGATAATCAAATATAATAATAATGATTATTTTTGTATTTCTTCCTATTACATATATATTATTGAGAAGACTTTCCCTGTCCTTTACGGCGGGTTAAGAAGTTTAATGTAGGACTGTCAAATCTATTATGTATAGCAAAAATATGTGCCCTCCGCCGGGCGCAATTATTTAAGTTTTGATGTAATGAAATATATTAAATGAGAAAACGAACGAAATTAAATAAGAGCGCATATAAGAATATTGCACTTATTTTAATTATATTTTAATTGGTTTCTATATAAAATCAGTCATAGGATTGATTTTAATACGCTGGAGAATAAAACAATAATATTAGAGAGCAACAACACCAAGTAATTATTTATTAAACATAGTTTTGTTAAAACCAGTATGCAAATTAACCATACCATATATATGTAAACCTTTATTTCTTAGTGATATATAAGACACACTGCAGGATTTTAAACACACTAATAACATGGGCTATTTTGAGGCAAATCTAACTCAGATTTTCATAGAGACATCTTTAGTAAATAAGATCTATTCTATGTATTAATGATTTTGACTATAAATTAAATACTCATTGATAAACTTAGGCAATTCCTGAGGGTATTGTGACATAAGAAGCGACGTTCGGTTACAGACAGACACCGAATCTCCATCATAATAAGATACTATTGAGAAAACTTTGTCCCTTATGACCAGTTAAGGGGTTTGATGTAGAACTGTCAAATCTGGTATGTATATTTATTTATTGGACATGAATTTATTTAACATGAATTTGTTCGGATAAATGGAATATCCCAAAGAAAAAAAAAAGGTCGTGAAAATCCATAAAACCTCACTGATCATTTCTATTATCGTAATTCTGAATATTTAACTTTCCACAGCATCCGGGCTATAAACGAGCCAGCAATTTCCCAAATGATATTGCTATGTTGCAATTGGACGAACCAGTAGATGTTCATGGACGCAATATTCGAATGGCCTGCCTGCCCCCTACGGAAATGACAAAGTTGTTTGGACACGGCAACTGCTGGATCAGTGGATGGGGAGAAACAAGAGGTAAGAATAAAAGCTCTTGGCCATTTGCACGAGGAAACAAAAAGCTTCTCTAACATAAAATAAAGATTAATAAAACAAAAAGTACAAAAAAAGGCAAGACAAATATTTATGTATGTATAGAGAGCTGTCTAAAATCAATGAGGAAGTGAAAGTAATTTTCGTTTTGTAGAAATATCACAGTAGATAGCGTGCAAGTCTCGCAACCTATAAATTAATGTTTTTTTTTGTTTTTCGGTTACGTTTTCTGGTTGAAGTATCAATTTTTCCGTTGCTCAGCGTTTATTGAAAAAAAAAGCAGGTTAACAACAATGATGATGATCATTATAAAAACGAGAAAACCCCCTCCGGGCAGTGTAAAAATGAATTTTTTGTTACGCTCTTTTGTAAAAAAAAAAAAATGTTAACAGATCTTTGAAATCTAATATCTTTCTTCTAATAATAGACATAAAAATAGTTTTCCTGTCAAGTTACATTAAAACTTTAAATATACTAGCAAATATATGCACCCTCCGGGTGCAAGTATTTAAGTTTTAATGTAATAAAATATTGTATTAAATTAGAAAGGCTAATGAAACTAAATAAGAATACAGATAAAAAGATTTGAAACAGAGGGAGTATAATAAAAGATTTGAAACAGAGGGAGTATAATAAAAAATAGAACAACTGAAACTTACTCTTCCATCACTCTCGTCTTTCATTGTTATTTTTTCGAATTTAAGTATTTAGTTAAAAGAGGAAGTGAAGAATAAAATGACAGTTATTTTTTTCTTGTTAACGGATTTCATTTAAGATTTATTGAAGAAACGTTTGCTTATATTCATTAAAATAAAACCAAACAGTTAGAAATCAATAATACTAAGCACATATTTATTAAATTCGATTTTTTAATATTAATATGCAAATTAGCCTTCCCGTTCACATTGTAAAGCGCTATTTTGTTGTATATATAAATATAATTGAATGTTGTTAGTATGTATACATAGTTAACAGTATTAATAATGTAAGACAATTTTTATTAATAATTGAGGTTTAGATAAAAATAAAATCATGGAGAATGTGATGTTAATAACTAAGAGGATTGTGACTTGAGTAGGAATATAGTTTCGGTTACAGACAGAAAAACACACAATCTCCATTATAATAAGATATATTAGAATAAAACAACCAATATATAAATCAATAATACCAGGCATGTATTTATTAAAACTTGTTTTAAACAATGTGGACCGTATGGGGCTAAATTAAGTTGTTGGTACTTGTCCCCAATAAAGCTTGGTTCTTTATTCTTGTGGGTGTTAAGCTGAAATGAAATCTAAGGAACAAAAGGAAAGAAACAAAGGCAAGAGGTAGTTTTACGACTTAGGCTTTATTGAACGGGGTATAGTCGGTCGTAGCAAGGGGACATGTCCCTGGCCAGGAAAACGACTGCCTTCACTTGTGGCCTAAATTCAAATGGCCGAATTATCCTTTTTGGGGTAGGGAGTCAGTCCTTTTTGTCGGGCATGCGCAAAGGGTTCTTCCGGTCAAGGCCCCATGGGAGTTTGTAGTTTTTTTTTCTTTTTTTTTTCTTTTTCTTTTTTTAAATCCCCACAACCTGTTTAATACTAATATTACTACAATAATAACAACAGCAGCACTAATATTAATATTATTAATAATAATAATAACAATAATTATTAATAGAATAATAGAATAGAAGATAATTTTATATAGATATCAATTAAAACAACATTAAAACAAGTGTAATATTTTATATTCGTTCTTATTTAGTTTAGTTAGTCTTTCTAATTTAGTATAATATCTTATTACATTAAAACTTAAATACTTACTCCAAGGGGGCGAATAATTTTGCTAGTCTTACAAATATTCCTGTTTCATCTTTTGTTTTGTCATTTATTCTCGTATTGAAGAAGTGAGTGTCGTTTCTCTTTAGTTTTTTGAATTGTGAGGAATTTAGTGTAGAATTTTCTTGTTCATTCGGTTTTAATCATTTGGTTGAGGGACGGATTTCTTATCTCCTGTAAAAATCGATATTTATTCCATCAGAAATACGGGGGGGGGGGGGTAAACGTCACAGATGGTCATTGTATTAGTGTTATGTTAAGATGAAGAACACAGAATTGATTATAGTCTTGGAGATAAAGTCGGTCGACTGAATGGTATGCACACAAAACACACACACACGCACACACACACACACATATATATATATATATATATATATATATGTATATGTATATATATACAAGGTGCGTCAAAAAAGTATCGAGATTTTTTGTTCTTTTTGACACACCTTGTATTCTGAAAAAAAAAGTTCTATTCATTAATTTTTTTCAGAATACAAGGTGTGTCGAAAAAGTACCAAGTATAGAGCTCTATTTACCCAGATAGAAATGAAGAATGAATGGAACGTTATTTTTTTCAGCATACAAAGTGTGTCAAAAAGTACAAAAAATCTCGATACTTTTTTTACACACCTTGTATATACAGGACGATTGTAAAGTAACTCCCTATTTAAAAATCTTATGAATCATTATTTTTACTAAAAAATGAAAGAAAGCGAAAAGATAGAAAAATACTTGGACCTTGCCAGAGAACTGAGAAAACTGTGGAACATGAAAGTAAAGGGGGCTTATAGATGGTCACATGGCAATCCTAAAAGATCTTTTCTCGCCCCTTTTTTGTTTTTGTCCGGTCAGATTGTACAGTAAAGATAGCATGACTACCATCATTTTTACTGCCATCTATTTTAAGTAAGACTTTTCCCCTTTTTGTACACCTTTCACATACTACTTGTTCATAGAACAATGTGTGCGTATTTTATCTGTTGGTACACGTTTGTGCATTCCTTTTCAATGTATAATCAAATGTTTCTGTATGTCTTTCCAGTCGTTTATTAAGTGTTAGTACCTCACGGATATAATGATGTTAATGTTGTTTCTTGATGAGTGGAGACTGAATATCCTCTCTAACCCCAAACAACCCAATTCATAGATTATAATTTGATATTTCAGGATCTGGTAAACAAAACGGACTCAATGAACTCGGCGTGGATATTATCCCCAAGAAAAAGTGTAAATCAATGTGGGGTCGGGTGAATATTGACGTCCTTGATCAGCAGGTTTGCGTTGGTTATGGTGATACCGGTGCTTGTTACGTAAGTAAAAATGACTTCTTTATAAATAAGAAATAAATAAATACATTTCTGGAAATAAGAGGGTGAGTAAAAAAAGTAATGCCATTTTGTTTAGGACAGGTATAATTACCAAAACAGGAACATGTAGCATACATCAAAATGAAGCTGCTCCTCTGTGGATCACATCCCTACTTTTCCACTTAGTCACTGTTTTTCTCAATAGCAATGTTCCACCTTCGAATGAAAGGATGTATCAATGACCCGTAAAATTCTGTTGATTGTTATCTGAGCCACTTCTTCAGTACAGATTTCACTTCCTCGTCACTGGAATAATGTTTACCCCTCTTCAGCCCCATGAAAGAGGGTTTCCTCTTTCATGGGGCTGAAGAGATGATAGTCTGAAGGTGCTCAATCTGGTGATTATGGAAGATGCGGTAAAGTTGTTTACCTGAATTAGGCGATTTTCTCCCTTGTCCTGATGTTTATGTGTGGTTGAGCATTGTTATGCAGAAGGAGGACATTGTCGATTGGCAATTCGGGTCATACTTCATATGAATAATATAATAATGGCATTACTTTTTGGCTCACCCTCGTAATTTGGTTGATTTTATTTTGTTCCAATGTCACTGATCATGCGTTTGGGGATACCATATCTTCCAAATATGGAATTCAAAGCACATATCACCTCATGTCTTGTGCAGAGATTATTCATTTTGTGTACGAAATGGGACTTTGAACAGTTGTCTGTTGCTAGTACATACGTTTCCCCATCAATTCCCATGCCGTGGAAGAAGGTGTAACAGTAGCTTCCAGACTGTAACAGTAGCTTCCAGACAAAATGAAAATTGAGCTCCACTGGTGAAGAAATTGTTTTATTCGCAAAATAACACTCGTGGGTTCTACAACGTAAACAAATATAAACAATTTCTATAATGCTTTTCATACAATAAATTGAATAAATCGAGAGAAATTCAACGTATTTGTGCTCACCTCTTTTCGCGCCAATTTGTCTGCCAATGCAATTCTTAGTTGCCGCTAATTACTGTGACAATCTGTAGGCGGTGTAAAACAGTTAATGTGCCCTCGCAGTAAGACACCGTGAATAAAGCAAGGGAGATAACTCGCACTCATTTACAGAAGGGCTTCGTTTTGTAATTTTCTTACTTGTGAGAGCTTTGATCTGCTGGAAAATCTTTTCATGGCTTTTTGTCCATACGAACACCCTGTACTTAAAAAAAAAAGAAAAGTCACATAGGTTTGCAGTCTGTTCACAAAAGCTTTGGTATAAATGGGGGTCATGTAGGTACCCCCCCCCAATATTCGGTGCAGTTGCACATTTTGTGGGGCTTTTAGGGCTTGGATGTCCTCTAGTCTCTTTGGGTCAGGGTGTATATATAATTGCTATTTATTTTTAATTCGGAAATCCATTGCACATGTACATATACTGCTGGAGATCATGCGACAGTAAGTCTTGTTTAAATTTGTATAACATTGTTTCAATTAAACAGTTTTCATACTTTAGCGTAAAGGTTATTATAAGAAATGGACACGGCGAACCGAGTTCAAATCCTCGTCGAGGTTGTTTGTGTTTCATTTCATGCTAATGCCCTTCGGAAAGGTATGAATCTATATTTTCTCCCGCTAGTCATGGTTTGGTAGGGTAGGCAACCAGTATAGGAGAAGGAAAACTTTTAATTTAAACCAACGCTACACCACTTAAAATTGACTTTGTGTCACAAATTCGTATCTTTTAGACATTTTTACGGCAGTTGTTTTTAAATATTAGTGTATAACCTCACATTAAGGAATATATTTGACTGATTAAGCACACCAAGTCTTGACATATGAATATACATGGGCACGTATTAGGCACCCTTAGCGTAACGGTTATCGTCGAAGAAAATAGGATCGGTGACCCGAGTTAGAATCCTGGACGAATACGTGTGTGTATGTGTCTGTCTGTCTGTCTATAAATGGTCAGTCCAAAATTTAACATAACTTCTAAAAAGAATAAGAAACGGACTTCTTTATTTCGGGTTGATTGATTTTAAGAAATGTTTGAAATATCAATGTTACATGATTCATGGGTAGCATATGAATCATGTAAGTTGTGTAGCTAGATATTTGAATTGAAGTTCGGAAGATTCAAAATTGGAGAGGTGAATGGAAGGTTACAGTTGACCATTATGATTGGCAGCTGGTGACCTCTACTTGACCCTTCCAAAAACCCGCTAATAGAGGCATGTGAATAGAAATCAGTTTTAGTTAGCAGTTGCCGACAGAAAGAACCCAGTCCATCTCTTCTCTCTATTCTCTCGCCATTTATATACCCGAGATGAACGGGTATATTCCACCCGGAAAGCGACAGGAAGCATTTGGTAATCTGAACAAATTAATCATTCATTTCTAAATTCTCCCAACTGTTGGGCAGCATCTCGTATATACTTACAATCTGGATTTAAATTCACAGCTTAAAAAAATATTTTTATGTAAATTAAAAAAAGAAAAAGATAAATTATATGCCATTTTCCAATATTTGTCTCGTTGATACTGAATTAAAAACATTGTTTTTGTTTTTTCTTTTAGGGAGATTCTGGTGGTCCATTGATGTGTGAAGTAAATGGTACTTACTATCTTGGAGGCGTCATGTCATGGCTTATTAACAATTGCTCAGCAAAAGGATTTCCTAATGTGTTTACTCGTGTACAGAGTTATCTGGATTGGATACGACATAACATCGATTATTACCACTGGTGGCGCTACAGTTAAATTAAATGATTAACTTATATCAATTAAAGAATACACGCTTTTATCTGTGTATATGAAAACGAAAAGGAAAACAAAAAGCAAATGATTTTTTATTTATGTGCTGTTCGAATTTCATTGGATTGAAAGAAATATCCTTCGTATAACTTCGTACTCTATGGTCTTTTTTGTTGGGCACCATATAATTTCCCACATTAACAGATAGACATTCAAAGTCGGATGAAGAAGACCCAACAAACAATATGAAAGTACAAACATATATGAAAAGAGTTGCAAACTTAATGGCGTTGCGGCCAGACTTATCTGTTGAATTCCATCTTGGTTCTGAGAGAGACTATATTATAACGTCTCGGTGCTGAGATGGTCAACACTACATGTGATTTTAAAAGGAGTCAAATTCGGTGCCAATCTACTGTAGAGCGTTGATTAACCCCTTGCCACCAAAGGCAGATAATTTATCCCCTATTTTCCCAAAAACGCAAAACAGAATTGCAAAAAAAAAAAATTTGAAACTGACTTCAAGAGAGACAAGATCACAGAAAATGAAAATTAATTGAACATTTTAAATGAGAATATCAAATTTAGACATAAAAATAATCGGTTGACTTTTTGTCTCGAGTCATGAAAATGATTGGGGGCCTTGAATATTACCGGATATTGTTTTTTTTTTCCTCTTTGAACGACTATTCCTGATTACTGAAAAGTAAAAAAAAAAAAAAAAAAAAAAAAAGAAAAGAAAAAAGAAAAAAAAAGAAGGATAATATTATCAAAAATATAATTCTTTTGCACAAAATGAAAAAAAAAATGAAGCTATAAATGCAGAATAGCGTGCAAGTGATAACATCATTCAAATCGCATTTTAC
>CM042145.1:61704599-61707099 GCA_023376005.1 Doryteuthis pealeii | reverse complement strand
CCCCCTCCCTCCAATGGAGCTACCTGTTGACTGTGGGTGGCGACCCGTGATGTTTAAGGATGGAACCCTGGTGGCTGAGCAGTCCATGAAATGCAACACTCCACTTTGGACCTTACTTAAGCTAGTCAAAGAGGCTCCCTCTAATCAATCGACTAGTCACTGCAAACCCTAGCACCTATATGATTGTCCTAACCCTATTGTTCTTATGGCAACCCTTTTATTATATATATGTTAGAAGGCGGTGGCTGAAGGTCTTAATGTCCTGGGTATGACGTTAAACTCTAGTTGATGGTGAGGTTCCAGTTCTGAAGCTATAGAGAGTGTGGTGTATTCATAACTATTACTCCCAGGTCCACTGTGACCCGGAGTGGTGGTAGGGTTCCATCTATGGGTTAAATAGAAAAATGAGTTTCAAAGATGTGTTTAAAAAAATTGAGTTAAAAAAAATTGTGTATCCATCAAGAATGAATAAAACATAACATCTTCGGCATGAAATAACTCAACAAAGGTTGACCTTCCATAAAATCCAACCACCAACCAACCAAGTTTCCATCCTTGGAAGAGGGGGAGGAGAGAGGGAAAGAACTATCTTCTTTTTTAAAGGAGGGAATGATGCTGATAACTGTTCCTTTGAACTTTGTCCTTGACAAAAAGACAAAGGGTGGCGGGAAGCAGGCGACATGAAAGGGACAGAAAAATATTCCATATTTGTGGTTTTAACAGCCGTGAACTGATCCATTTGAAGAGAAATATTTGACGGATTTAAATGAAGGTCAACAGCATCGAGAAAGATCCGGGTTTCAGTTTTGACCTTCCAATTTTTGGAAAGAAGAAAGAATGGATTGAAAAGAAATGGTGATAGACAAACATATATGAAGAGCACCTCTTTATATGTAAGTAGCGCGTGGTGTAATGGTTAAAGTCATGGGAAATGGACTCGTCGCCCCGAGTTCAAATCCTGGACGTGATAATTGCATTTCACTTAGCACTAATACCCATGAAGAATTATGTTACTTTTGTTTCAATGTACAAAAGAATTATGAGGAGGTGCGTGGTGTAATGGTTAGAGTTGTAGGAAATGGACTCATCAACCAGAGTTCAAATCCTGGATGAAGCTACAGTTCACATAGCGCTAATACCCTTGGGAAAGGTATGAATTCTACTCTCCCTCAAGCTATGGGTAAATAGTAGGGCAGATTGGGCTATTTAACCTTGATTAGGTAACCAGTCTAGAAGGAAAACTCTGAATTCAAACCTGTTAAACTCCGCTTAAGAAATTGACCTTGTGTCACACCCTGCTCATGCGGAGGGGTTAGTGAATATATATATAAAGAGCCCATCGGGTGGGGGTTGCTGTAATTAATAGCGTTGATACCAGGGGGCTATCCCCCCGGGCAACACCTGCCCCCTTGATTTAAAAGGGTAGGGCTAGGTTTATTGCCCAGTGCCTGAGGCAGCCCCCTTGGGGGGAATGCCGATGGAATTAACGCATTTTTTGCACCAGCCACCCATGAGTCACGGCTTGTGGGTGGTCCCATATTAATAGGGCCTTGTGTCTAACCCGTACAACGTAGGGTACGTGGTAAATATTATATAAAGAGTGTGCCAGTGCGTATGTGCGTTTTGTTTTAATCTTTTCACTACCAGATTTAAAAAAAAAAGTTTTGGATATGCAAAATTATGCTTTGAGTATGATGTTTTATATATATATATATATATATATATATATATATATATTTACCAGCCCTTTTGCACGTGACACATGGTCAATTTCTTAAGCAGAGTTTAACGGGTTTAAATTCAGAGTTTTCCTTCTTCTAGACTGGTTGCCTACTACTTACCCATAGCTGGAAAGAGAATACTTGAATTCATACCTTACCTTTTAAGGGTTAAACTGAAAATTGAATTCAATTCAGTGACCTCCCCCTATCCATATCTATGAATAAATAGTAGGGCAGTTAGAGCTCTTTAACCATGTGAAGGCAGTTCTAATTAAGAGAAGATAACTCAGATAAAACAATAGTTGTATGATCAGCCAATTAACCGGCTCGCCCCCACCCCCCAACTTCAGTGTAGGTGAGGGGGTGGTGGTTAGTAACACAGTTGGTATAGAAATAAGACCTATCAAAAAGTGAATGAACTCTAAGAGTCAATGGTCAGCTGACGAGATAAAAAACAAAACTGAGAAGAAGACAATGGAAAGACAATTCACTATTCAAGAACAATAGTTATGTTGAGTTGACTGATAAAGAAAGTCGTGGAGAGATGTGATCCCATGTCTTGAAGAGAGAGAGAGAGACAGAGAGAGAGAGAGGGGGCAGAGTGGGACAGAGAGAAACAGAGAATAAAAATAGGGAATGAATGATGAGAGAGAGAGAAGGTGGAGGAAGAAAGAGAGAGGGAGAGGGAGAGAGAGAGAGAGGGGGGGCAGAGTGGGACAGAGAAACAGAGAATAAAAATAGGGAATGAATGATGAGAGAGAGAGAAGGTGGAGGAAAGA
>CM042145.1:61624599-61702099 GCA_023376005.1 Doryteuthis pealeii | reverse complement strand
AACAGTAAAAAGAAGTCAAGTCGAGATGGGGTAAAATAAGACAAGTGTATTTACAATTAATGGTACATGTACGACTAGCTTGTCGTTAACGGGAACAGTCCTCCTTTCCACTCGGTGTCTCAATATTTATAGTGAGAACCGGTGCATGTTCTCCACTGTAGGAACGGCCGGTACAACAATTAGATAGGTCCTGTTTGAAACTATTATTGTTTTATAAGGATTTTAATAGTTTACTTCAAACCATATAAATCTGTAAACAATGAATATTACTAAATGTATATATTTACCAACCCCTCCACACAATGTGACATAAGATCAATTTCTTACACAGAGTTTAACAGGTTTTGAATTCAGAGTTTTCCTTCTCGTAGACTGGTTACCTAGCCAAGGCTAAAGAACCCAGTCTGTCCTACTATTCACCCATAGCTGGAAGGAGTAATGGGATGCATACTTTCTGAAAGGTATTAATGCTATGTGAAATGCAAATAGCCTCGTCCAGGATTTGAACTTGGGTCAACGAGTCCATTTCCTATGACGTTAACTATTACCCCACACACCTCTAATATTACTAAATATAAGTGATTATTTGAGAGCATATGATTATTTGTATATCAACCCATCTAGTGTAGATTTTTCTCATGGGTTTTTCACAGTTATATGATATCAATTAACTTTGAATATTTCTTAGTCAGGTCAGGACAAGTCTGGTCTTCTTTCTTACATGCTACTAGTACCATGTAAACTAGTAAACTGGTTCCATGGTTGGGTTGCCGGCGACTAAACTGGCACTTGCATCAGGGAAGAAAAAGGACATGTTACACAGAAAAAATACAGAAAGAAAGAGATTAAGGGAAAGATGGGGAGAAGGGGTGAGCTAATCTGTTTTTATTGAACATAATGAAAAAAAATGAAAAGAAGAAAAGAAAAAAAGAGAGTTAAATCAAGATTATTATACTTTTTATAAATGGAACTATTTATCAATAGCTCTTAAGTAAACATATCAAAGATTATAATAATTAAATTATCATACTGTGGTATATCCACAGGGGCTGCTAATTTATATTAATTTGAATAAAAGGCCAGGTTAAGCGTGATCATCAATCTTAAATTACCCAATAAATAGAAATGACATTCCTTTTAAAAATTATTTGGGCTCACTTAAATGTTTTTAATGAAATATTCCTCGCAGCTGCCACAATGTGACAAATTATTTTTAAATTGAAAAGAAATAGAAAATATTTCTATGAAAAAATATAATTGATGTAAAATATGTATTATTTAAAACTATTTGATAAAATAAAATAAAATCCTACTGAAGAATAGTAAAATCAGAAAATATATACTAACGAAAATAACTAATGTTACAAGGGAAATAACTCCTACAGATAAAACACCATAATAATCGAGTAACTTCCCTTGGAATCTTTTTTTTTTTTGTTTAATTTTTTTTTTTTACGGGAAAGCTTCGATAACTTCTGAAACGAATTTTCATGCATTTGTACATCGACCCCCCCCTCCACACACACCCATAAGGTCAATTTTAAATCAAAGCTCAGCTAGTTTGAACTCATATCAGGCATCTGCCATATTCTGAACGTCTTGCTGCCCTGGGAATGGATTCGTTGAAACTCCGGCGTCTGGCAACTGAGCTGGTAAACGCTCATAAGGTCATTAATCATCTTAACAACAGCAACCTTGAGCACCTTTTTGATCTCCATCTTTCTAACACACGTGGGCATGCCTACAAAGTCAGAAAACAGCATCGCTCACGTGACTATCGGAAACATTTTTTCACGCTCAGAGTTCCAGAGGCATGGAATAAGCTGCCTGTGCCCGTTGTGGGATGCAGAAACACTGCATCTTTCAAAGCCTCCATGTTTCCTGTTGTCTGCCAACACTATACCTGATACCCCCATCCACATACATATGCATACACGCGCACCCATACATGTATATTATTACTGTATACTATTCATGTTCCTGACATTAATACATTATTCTATGTACTAGACATGAGATTTTGATTGATTGTGGTGCATCTGAGCACTGTACACAATAAATTTCATTATCATATAATTTTCCTTATAGACTGGTTGTCGAACCAGGGCAAAATATTCCAGTCAATCATACTATTTAAGTTATCTATTAGCTATGAATTCATAATTTAGCCATAGCTGTGTGTGTGCGTGTATGTGTGTGTGTGTTTAGGAGAAATGGATTCATGCCCTTCTCAATGACATTAGCACGAAGTGAATTGCAAACATTCTTGTCCATTGACAAACACCTAATAATTTTTTTAAAAGATCTTTATTTTGTTGGAATCTACCTGAGGAGGTGAGCAGTGATGTTGCAACCAGAAAAAAGTAAATATTTCGATTTGTTGATGGTAATCTCATGAACTCTTAAAAAAAAAGGTGACTTTACCAGCAAAAATAGGGAATACTAATTGCCAAATAGAGTATGAGGTAATTAGTACCAACGAATCCAGATACAAAGGTCACAGAAAAAAAGACGTAGGACCCCTCTCCCCACAAAAAAATCTTAAACCAAAAGTATCTAATTGATAAATCCCTTACATCTTACTCGAATTAAAAACTTAACCCTAACCAACTGTGGGGTGATGAGAGGTTTAATGTTTTAGGTTTAAAGGTAGCTGGATATTCCTTGTGTGTGTTCCTAGGGTTTACTTTTAACCCCATCTTATTTGGTGGTCACACTGAAAAGGAATTCAAAAAAAGAAAAGGAAGAGACAAAGACAAAAAGTAGTTTAAGGATTCAGGCTTTATTCATGGGTCATAGCCACCACATGGTAAGGAAATATCTTTCTGGCCAGGAGTAATGTCTCGTCCCAATTAAGTCCTAAGTTTGAATGGCCGAGAGATTATGTTGTGGGTCAGAAATGGGTCCTTTTATCTGCACATGCTCAGAGTGTTCTTCCGGTGTGAAGGCTCATGGGAGTTTTTTAATTTTTATATCTTAATTTTATTTTAATCCCCACACAACCAACATAAATTAATTGTGACTTTTTTCTTGAGGAATGTTTTCCTGGCTAAAATTGTGACTTTTTCTGTGAATTTTTTTCCGTTCACTTTTATTTTTCTTTATAATTGGCTACAATACTGACATACCACTTCTGTTAAGCAAGTCGTCTAAAAAATTTTTTAAAATGCAACCGTTTTGGTTTTAAAATTCAACAAAACTGTCATATTTGGAAATTAATAAATGTGTGCAAATAAATGATGATCATTAAATATAAATAATTAGGCAACTATGTGCAAATTATTTCAATTAGATAGAAATACTTGATACCGTATAACTCTAAATTATTTGTATTAAGAATAGTTATTTGAAGCTATAATTGTTTACTACGGATTATTATTAGTTATTTGATACCATATAATTGTGTATAAATAATTAATATTAGATAGGAAAATATAAAACCATACAACTGTATGCAAATTATTTGTATTAGATAGAAATACTTAAAATATCTGTAAATTGTTTGTATTTAGAATACTTTAAGCTATAATTGTTTACTAAGGATTATTATTATTAGTTACCTAACACAAGATAATTGTGTATAAATTATTGATATTTGACAAGAATCCCTGAAACCATGGAACTGTGTGCAAATTATTTGTATTAGATAGAAATACTTGAAATATAACTGTAGATTATTTGTATTAAGAATACTTGAAGCTATAATTGTTTACTGAGGATTATTATTATTAGTTACTGGAAACCATATAACTGTGTGTAAACAAATTATTATATAGAAATAATTAATTGAAATCATATAATTGTGTATCAATTAGTTATAGATAGGAATACTTGAAATCATACAACTGTGTGCAAAACATTTGTATCAGATAAGAATACTTGATATGATATCTATATAATAATACTCTTGTTCCTACAAAATATGACAATTATCTTCCTCTGGTTAAAAATGAGATTGTCCAAATGAGTGTTGTCACATCACATGCTAATTAATGGACCATTCTATTTAAATATAAAGAAAGAAAGCTAAGAAAAAGGACATGATAAGAAAGACAGAGAGAAGGATGAGCATGTGGAAGTGATAATGCTAATCTGTTTCAATTGAACATAATGAAAAGAGGAAAAGAAGGAAAGAAAGAAAAAAAAAGAGTGAGAGAGAAAGAGTTAAATCAAGATTATTATACTTTTTATATATTGAACTATTTGCAAAAGCTCTTAAGTTAACATATCGAACGTTGTAATAATTAAATTCTCATATTGTTGTATATCCACAGGTCCTGCTAGTAGAAATAATTACTTGAAACCATATAATTATGTATGAATTAGTATTAGATAGGAATGCTTAAAATCATACAACTGTGTGCAAATTATTTGTATTAGATAGGAATACTTTGTTATATAATTGTGTGCAAAAAAATCTTAAGAAACAATTGCCCCAAAAATGTAAATACAAATAATTTGTGTGTGTCTGTCTGTATGTATGTATGTGTGTGTGTTCGGATGAAACTACGAAAATAAAACTATTAACGTAACAACAAAGTAAATATATGTACACATTAAATATGACCAGTTTTTGCTTTTTGTGCAAAAATTATGAAGATTGGATTTATATTCAAAGATATCTAAAAATCAAAATATACATAGAAATAGCATTGAAATTCTTCTTAAAAATGTCCAGCATTTGTAAATCTCAAAAGTAAACAAATCAATACACCAGGGATCCCATCTACCCAGGCAACGCTGGGTAGCCTTCTATTGCTTCTAGTCTCTTATAAATCTAAACAGGTTGTTATCGAAACTGGAACGGAAATGAGAATAACTAGTAAGTCAAGGGGAGATAACTCAGATTGAATAAGATGAAACACGTTTCTCACAAGTAAACAAAAAGAGAATCGAAGATGACGGACAATAGTTTTCTCAGCTTAGCCATTTTATGCAATATTATTTTCATCTTCTTACCGTCGACCATTATTTGTACCGAGAGTGAAAATCTGAAAATTTATCCTTTTCAAAACACATCAATACCGTTTAATGAGCGGGTCGATGATTTAGTTAGTCGGCTTACTGTGTCCGAAATAATTCTTCAATTATCCCGGGGTGGATCTGTCTACCCGGCTCCGGCAATTAAACGATTTGGGATCAAACCTTATCAATGGGACACTGAATGTCTTAGGGGAGATGCTGATGCAGGGATCGCCACGGCTTTCCCACAGGCTATTGGACTGGCCGCAGCTTTCAAGTAAGTAAAAGTTCGTAAAATAAATAAATAATAGCTAAAAACCGGCATTTATGAAAAGGAAACAAGTTGTTAATTATTTTAAAATTTAAAAAATACTTTATCATATCAGTTTTCAAATTCTTAATAACTCTAATCAGTTTAAATAAGTTTAACTTCTTTTTAATAAAAAAGAAGTGACATTTCAGTTCTTGTATTTGCATTTTATAGGGGCATTGTAAAATCAAAACAGACAGTGTACTGTACTTACTATGGTATGAAAATTATTTTGAAATTTGTATTCAAAATTACCTAAAAGAGTATAAACTTAATTAATTACTCATTACCTAACAAAACAAAAACAAAACAAACTGTGCATAATTTTAAAGTACGTTTTGTGACAAAGTAGTCACATGACCACAAGTGCATTTTTACTTTCTAAAAGTCGTAATTTTTTTGTTTGCTGTTTGTAAACAAAACAAACACGGAAATGATAACTTTTAGTATTTAAGGAATTAAATGCTGCGATTCTTATTTATTTCTTCGTTGTTAATCATTTTTGAATATTTGTTTATTTTCCTTTAAACATGGAAGTTTTATTTTCTTCACTTCAAAAAACTTAAGAAGAAAGAGGCGTATTCTTGATTTTTAAAATGTTTGTTTTTGTGTCTGTCTATTTAAAATTTAAGAAAATAAATCAACTATTCCTTTTAAATTTAAAAAAGAAAACTAGTGAGACTAATTCACTAATTTTACTAACTGTAGACTTATCAATTTATTTAATCAATTATTGAATTAATTTATTTTTGTTTTTATTTTTAACTCTATATCCGCTGTCAGCTGACCTGAACTTTGACAAAAAATAAATAAATAAATAATAATAATAAAAAAAGAAAACAAATTGTAAAATAATATTTTATTTTTTTCATGGTACAAAAAACATTTGGATCAGTCTACTTTTATTATTGAATTAATCTCATTTATGTAATTTAATACAGCCCTATTTAAAGTCGTCCTATGAGCAACCCTTAGCACCACGCTTTTAACTGGGATGAGAATAGAGGAGAGGCGAGGCCTACGAAAGTGGCCTCGGGACAGGGGCGCTTAAAGTAGTTTTGACTAACGAGAAGAGAGATTCGTTGGTTTGAATTCAGGGTTTTTCTTCTCCTAGACCGGTTTTTATACCAACGTTAGAGAGCCCATCTGCACTACCATGTACCCATAGCTGAAGTGTAAATAGTTGGATTCATACCTTTCCCAAGAGTATTAACTAGGGACTAACAATTCAAGCCCAAATTTTCATTAAAAAAAAAAAAAAAGAATTAAAATTAATTAAATCGATTATTTAAGGTAAAATTTTTGTTTTTGTCGAAATGTAGTGAAAAAAAAAGAAGCAAAATAATATTACTTATATAATGTATTTTTAATACATTTTAAATAATTGAATTTGCACCAAAATGACTTTACTCTTTGCAACACGCTCAAAATCAAACTTCTTATTTACATTTTAAAATACTTTAAAAAGTTTCTACTTAGAAATAAAATAAAATAAAAAAACAAAAAAAAAAACATTGAATACACTGTGCAGAAAAACTACTCACACATTCGTAACTTTTTAGCCAAGTAATAGTATGAGTGCTATGTGAAATGTTAACTGCCGCGTCCAGGATTTGAACTCATTGCGCTGTGTCCATTTCCTACGACAGTAACTATTACACCATGTGTGGGACTAAGTTAGTATCATTGCTAGTGAGTTTGATCCTCAGTAGGTGCTCCATTCTGCTGATCTTGTGGCAAACTCAGCTAAGCATTATCCTATTTTAAATATATCTATCTATACATATATAAAGGGTAGTTGGTGTGTATGTATGTCTAGATGAAACTATGAAAATAAAACAATTAACAACAAAGTATATTAGATGTTACTGGTTCTTGCTTTTTGTGCCAAAATTATGAAGATTTGATTTATTGATAATGAAAATTTTTTGATAATGAAATTTATTGTGTACAGTGCTCAGGTGCACCACAACTCATCAAAGTCTCATGTCAAGTACACAGAATAATGTATTAGTGTCAGGAATGTGAACAGTTTACAGTAGTAATATGCATGTATGTGTGCGCGTGTGTGCATATGTATGTGGAGAGTGGCATCAGGTATAGTGTTGGCAGACTACAGGAAGCATGGAGGCTTTGAAAGATTCAGTGCTTTGGCAGCCTACAACAGACGCGGGCAGTTTATTTCATGTCCCCGCAATTCTGAGCTTCCAAAAGTCACGTGAGCAGTGCTGTTTTCTGACTTTGTAGGCATGCCCACGTGTGTTAGAAAGATGGAGATCAAAAAGGTGCTCAAGGTTGCTGTTGTTAAGATGATTAATGACCTTATGAGCGTTTACCAGGTCAGTTGCCAGACGCCAAAGTTTCAATGAATCCATTCCCAGGGCAGCGAGACAAAGATATTTGAAAATCAAAATATACATAAAAACAGCATTGAAATTTTACTTAAAATGTCCAACATTTGTGAATTTCAAAAGTAAACAAATCAATATACTAGGTATTTTTTCTCCCTCCCCCTCTACCCAGGTGACATTGGTAGCCGCTTCTAGTATTTTTTTAAAAGGTCAGTCACCGATTCTTTGAAAGAAAAATAATTGATTATTCGTTCTCGTTTTAGAGCTTTGGACCCAAGAAAAATACAGTCTAAGGTTCAAGAGATCCTCGGTAACCCATTTGCTTTAAATAAAATAAGTAAACTTATATCTATTCATATTTAAATGAAAGATAAACTCACTGACTTTGAACCTAGGTTTTAAAAAAATGGTCAAGCCAAGTCAGATATTATTTTTTTAAATAAGAGATTGTGACATCTTATTATAATGGAGATTGTGGGTTTGTCTGTTTGTAACCGAAACTATATTACTATACAAGTCATAATTCCCTTTGTTATTTACATCATGTTCTCCATTATTTTATTCTTATTTAAACCTCAATTATCAATAAAATTGTTTTACATTACTTACACTGTTGACCATATCTACATTCTAAAAACATGCAATTGTATTTATATATACAACAAAATAGAGGTTTACAGTATGAATGGGAAGGCTAATTTGCATATTGATCTTAAAAAATTGATTTTAATAAATATATGCTTAGTATTATTGATTTCTAATTGTTTGGTTTTATCTTATTGAATATGAGCAAAAATCTCTTTAATAAATCTTAAAGGAAATCCCTTAACAATAAGAAATAACTGTAATATTATTCTTTACTTCCTATTTTAACTAAACAGTTTAATTAGGAAAATTTACCAATGAAAGACGGGAGTAACGCAAAATGATGGAAGAGTTAGTTTCAAAGTTGTTCTATTTTTCAATCATACCCCCTCTGTTCAAAATCTTTTTATCTACATTCTTATTCAGTTTCATTAGCCTTTCTAATTTAATACCATATTTTATTATAAAATTTAACTAAAATACTTGCACCCGGAGGGTGCATATATTTGCTAGTTTAGCTAATGAAAACCCTACGATGTACTAGCACCCCTAAAAAAAAAAAAAAATTTTTGCCATGCTCTTTTGTAAATGTAAGCAGATCTTTGAAATCTTATATTTTTTCAATAATAAACATAAAAAAGTAGTTTTGCTGTCAAAATTGAAATAAATATATTTCTAATTGTTAAATTCAAATTAATTAAAATATTTAAGGTTTTTCGGGGGGGGGGGGGGCGTCAAATTGTCTGTCATAGAACAAAATTTTACAGCAGATGATAATCAAAACAGAATGTTTTTTTTTCACTGTACAATAAATTAAAAAATTTAATGTAGAAGATTATGTGACTATTTCTTGTTTGTAAATAATTTTCTCTAAATGTCTTTTCGTTTTCGTTAGATAACTTTAAATATCAAAAAAAACAAACTATATATAAATCAATAATACTGGAAATGTTTTATTAAAACATTCAAAATGTGGACCATTGAATGTTGTATATTATATATATACAGGGTCGTTCTTTATTCTATGTATTAATGATATTGAATATGAATTAAATACTCATGATAAACTTATGTATTTCCTGAGGGTATTGTGATGTAATCTTGTGGCAAACTCAGCTAAGCATTATCCTATTTTAAATATATCTATCTATACATATATAATGTGTGCTAACATAAAATATTAGATGTTACTGGTTCTTGCTTTTTGTGCCAAAATTATGAAGATTTGATTTATTGATAATGAAAATTTTTTGATAATTGTGTACAGTGCTCAGGTGCACCACAACTCATCAAAGTCTCATGTCAAGTACACAGAATAATGTATTAGTGTCAGGAATGTGAACAGTTTACAGTAGTAATCATGTATGTGTGCGCGTGTGTGCATATGTATGTGGAGAGTGGCATCAGGTATAGTGTTGGCAGACTACAGGAAGCATGGAGGCTTTGAAAGATTCAGTGCTTTGGCAGCCTACAACAGACGTGGGCAGTTTATTTCATGTCTCCGCAATTCTGAGCCTCCAAAAGTCATGTGAGTAGTGCTGTTTTCTGACTTTGTAGGCATGCCCACGTGTGTTAGAAAGATGGAGATCAAAAAGGTGCTCAAGGTTGCTGTTGTTAAGATGATTAATGACCTTATGAGCGTTTACCAGGTCAGTTGCCAGACGCCAAAGTTTCAATGAATCCATTCCCAGGGCAGCGAGACTAAGATATTTAAAAATCAAAATATACATAAAAACAGCATTGAAATTTTACTTAAAATGTCCAACATTTGTGAATTTCAAAAGTAAACAAATCAATATACTAGGTATTTTTTCTCCCTCCCCCTCTACCCAGGTGACATTGGTAGCCGCTTCTAGTATTTTTTTAAAAGGTCAGTCACCGATTCTTTGAAAGAAAAATAATTGATTATTCGTTCTCGTTTTAGAGCTTTGGACCCAAGAAAAATACAGTCTAAGGTTCAAGAGATCCTCGGTAACCCATTTGCTTTAAATAAAATAAGTAAACTTATATCTATTCATATTTAAATGAAAGATAAACTCACTGACTTTGAACCTAGGTTTTAAAAAAATGGTCAAGCCAAGTCAGATATTATTTTTTTAAATAAGAGATTGTGACATTTAGCTAATGAAAACCCTTCGATGTACTAGCACCCCTCAAAAAAAAAAAAAAATTAATTTTTGCCATGCTCTTTTGTAAATGTAAGCAGATCTTTGAAATCTTATATTTTTTCAGTAATAAACATAAAAAAGTAGTTTTGCTATCAAAATTGAAATAAATATATTTTTAATTGTTAAATTCAAATTAATTAAAATATTTAAGGTTTTTCGGGGGGGGGGGGGTGGGGGGGGGGGCGTCAAAACTGTCTGTTTTGATTATTGTCTGTCATAGAACAAAATTTTACAACAGATGATAATCAAAACAGAATGTTTTTTTTTTCACTGTACAATAAATTAAAAAATTTAATGTAGAAGATTATGTGACTATTTCTTGTTTGTAAATAATTTTCTCTAAATGTCTTTTCGTTTTTGTTAGATAACTTTAAATATATATCAAAATAAAACAAACTATATATAAATCAATAATACTGGAAATGTTTTTATTAAAACATTCAAAATGTGGACCATTGAATGTTGTATACTTAATTTCTGAGTATATATAATACAGGGTCGTTCTTTATTCTATGTATTAATGATATTGAATATGAATTAAATACTCATTGATAAACTTATGTATTTCCTGAGGGTATTGTGATGTAAGCACTGACTTAGTTATGGTTATAGACAAACAGATACCGAATCTCCATTTACATATGGACTAGCGGGACCTGTAGATATACCACAGTATGATAATTTAATTATTACAACATTTGATATGTTTACTTAAGAGCTATTGCTAGATAGTTCAATATGTAAAAAGTATAATAATCTTGATTTAACTCTCCCTCACTCTTGTTTTTCTTTCCTTCTATTCATCTTTTCATTATGTTTGATTGAGAGATTAGCGTTATCGCTTCTTCACGTTCACCCCTCTCTCTATCTTTTCCTTACTCTCTTTTGTTTTTTTCTTTCTTTCTTTCTTTCTTATCATATTTTTCCTGTGTAGCATATCCTTTTTCCTTTCTTTCTTTCTTTCTAATAAAAATGGAATGGTCTATTATTTAGCTTAAGTAATGACACTCATAAGAAATAAGAATTCGGCGAATAAGCAACACCAACTTGAATGATTTGGATGGTCTCATTTTTAGCCAAGATGATAACAGTCGTACAATTAAGGAACATGTGTATTAATATTTTAATTAACAAAGAAATTATTTTTCTTGAATATTTTTTTTTTGTGTGCAGTCAAAAGCTGATCCACGATGTGGCTAAAGCTGTTGGAGAGGAAGTTCGGGCCAAACATGCTGACTTCATGAAACAACATCAGTGGGGAACTCACACAGGCATGAGTTGTTTTAGCCCTGTCATCAATATTGTCAGACATCCACTCTGGGGACGAATACAGGTAACTACTTCATTCATTCATAAATAAGTATTTATATAAAATATTGAGATGTAGAAAGACCCAACATTTTAGTTATACATTATGTAATAGCTGGAAATTACTTAGATTTTGGGATGACATGTGAAAGGTCAGTTGTTGGCTTCTGATTGGACGATGTGTACCAACAGAATTTTGGGATGATGTGCTGCGATGCTGATAGCGTTTGGGTTTAGTGCATCCTGGGATGCACATATTTGCTTTGAATGAGTCCCCAGGAAATTTGATGGGTCCCAACTAAAGTTTCTTAATAAATTGTAGAGTTTTTATTTATGATCTGGGGAAACGAGTAAAGCCATCTAACCCCATACCTTGTAACCTATCCTGTGTAAATCATTTGTAAGAAAATATTGAAATGTATTTACAGTTAGCTTGAAATGGTGAGGGAAGAAAAAAGAAAAACACTGGGATGCATGGATATGATTTTTACTGCGTCCTTTTAGATTTTTGTGCATCAGGGACGCAGGACACGTACCTATCAGCATCTCTGGATGTGTGAAAGGCTAGCTGTCGGTTTCTGATTGGTCAGCACAAGGCAAGAACATGAATGAGAGAAAGAGAGAAGGAAGAGTTTGGCAGTCAGGCTGAGTGTTTGAGGAGAACAGATGCAATATGAGTGTCTGTTCTCCAAGGCATTTTTACTTGGGGTTAAAATAAAATATAACCTTTGAAAAAAAACCCCCAAGAACATCTTGTGTTTGTTATTAAAAACTAAGCAATGACACAAGATGAGACAAGTAGTTCCAGCTCATAGAACAGCGAGAATGCCATTCAGTCCAACAACAGATACAGACACACTCAGCTACTCTGATTCAGAATAGCAGAGTCTAACAACCAGATTCAGCCCCGAGAAGTAAACAGGATAAGGATAAGTATATGACTAATATTACAATGTATACTCCTACTCCTCTAAACCATACACACAATTCCAAATGGATCCCACCACATCACGTATAGAGATTTGCCTACAACGTCATTTCTTTTAATCGAGTCGGCAACATTACATTCAATTAATTTGCAAACCTCAAATTTTAAGACTTAACATTTTTATCCTTTAGAAAAAAAAAAATTCTGGAATTAAGATTGGATGGAGTAGAAATTTGAGATTGTTCAGATCTGAGAAATGTGACAACAAGTCCCTTCAAATCTCCACTGATAATCACCTGATTTGTATTTACCCAACTCCTCTACAACGGGTAAGATGTGGCACAAGGTCAATTTTTAAGCAGTGATAGAGTATAATAGTGGCCGTTAAATGCACACGTATAAGCCTTTTAGTTGGGGGTTGAGGCCCCCAAGTCCAAACAGACAGAGATACAACTAGTGCATGCCTGGAGATCCCAGATGAGAAAGAGAGTTTTTCTTGGGCTGTGTGTTAAATAGCCATGGTTGTAATGACCTCTAGTGGCAAACCCTGGTGGAAAGGGAAGATAACCCTTTTCCACTCTCAGCCTATTCCAACAAGGGAAGACAATTGTTACAGCCTTATCCCAGCCAGAAGACAAGACCTAGTATTGATTAACAAGAAAAAGAAAACTTGTCAACTGGCAGATTTTGCAGTTCCAGCAGATCACAGGGTGAAGATGAAAGAAAACAAAAAGATAGACAAATATCTGGACTTTGCTAGAGAATTAAAAAAAAAACGGAATATGAATGTGAAAGTGATATTAATTGTAGTTGGTGCACTTGGAATGATTCCCAAAAGTTTAGAAAAGAGACTAGAGGAACTGGAAATCAAAGGAAGAATTGAGACCATCCAGACAACAGCATTGTTGAAATCGGCTAGAATACTCAGAAGAGTCCTGGAGACTTGAGGAGACTTGTTGTCACTCAGACTTCAGTAAAAAAAACCATCAGCTAATGCTGGTGTGAAAAACTCAAAAGGAGTTAAATAATAACAATAATATTTCCCATCACTTACTTGCTACAATATGTTAAAAAAAACAAAAACATATATATATATATTTTTTTTACAGGAAACTTATGGTGAGGATCCTTATTTAACTGGGGTCTATGCAACTGGATATGTGCAGGGACTGCAGGGTTCTCACCCACATTATGTTCGGGCTACTTCTGGTTGCAAACATTTTGCTGCTTATGCTGGGCCTGAAAATCGACCTGTCTCTCGACTTGGCTTTGATGCTAAGGTAAGTTATTTACAATTGAAACCACACCTGAACATATTTTTGTAATCTTACATCTAATATTGGAAATTCGGTTTGGATATAAATAAGGTTTATTTTTTAAAGTACAGTACAAATTAAGTATTTAAGTTTTAATTTAATGAAATATATTAAATTAGAAAGACTAATGAAATTAGATAAGAGATTCATATTTAAGATTACACTTATTTTAATTATATTTTAATTGGTTTCTATATAAAATCATTCATAGGAATGATTTTAATACATTGGAGAATAAAACAATAATATTAGAGATCAATAACACCAAGTAATTATTCATTAAACCCCATTTTGTTAAAACCAGTATGCAAATTAACCATACCATATATCATGTAAATGTTTTGAGGCAAATCTAACTCAGATTTTCATTGAGACATCGTTAATAAATAAGATTTATTCTATGTATTAATGATTTTGACTATAAATTAAATACTCATTGATAAACTTATGCAATTCCTGAGGTGTTAGTGACATAGTTTCAGTTACAGACAGACACTGAATCTTCATTATAAGATATAAAATGAAAGAAAGTTATTTTCAGTATACTATTTTTCTTCTATTAAAACTGAAAGTAAATTTAAAAGAATTAACAAAAAAAACAAAAAATGCCAGATTAAAATATAAAAAAATTCCTTTTACTTATTTCCTTTTTCTTAACTATGTCTATTTAACATTCTTTCAATTATTCCCAGGTATCTGAACGAGATCTTCGTCTTACCCATTTACCTGCTTTCCAGACTTGTGTTGAGGCTGGAACTTACAATATTATGTGCAGTTACAACAGGTGAGTTTATATTTATCTTCTTTAACTCTTTCTCAAAATAGACTGATTGATTCTATTGTAACCAGTTGGAATTCCTCTCAACAACGCAAAGCGGAAGTATTCACCTCAACAGCCAATACTTATTTGGCAAAATGGACCAAAATTCAACCGGCTCCATGCACTCACTTCACGAATGAATGCAAGAGAAAAATACAAGGGTGATAAAAATATTTTCTGATTGATCAGAAACTGAACTATACCACTCTCAGAAAAGCCGATCTGAGTCACCCGTGTACTAAATAAGAAAGTCTGATTTGACCCAGCAAGTAGAAAGGACACAGTTAACAAGGAGAGAACATGTCCAACACACAACTTAACTATTTGTGACAGTTGGGAAAAAAAACACCAGTAGGCTCACATCACATGTGAATTTTCCATGTGGTCCTTCTGAACTACAAAAAAAAAAATGATGTAAATAGGTATTCTATTTCTTGTATGTGTAAGGTTAAAGTTCCAAAGCCTTCAAAAAACGTGTTCATCACTTCGGGTAGTCACCAGTTGTAAGAAAGGTTCAAAGTTATATGTAGAAAGATACATGACTCCGACGAAGGTTAACAGACAAAACATTTAATATAGTACAGCACATGGATATGACGAGATACAAAGTACAAGGTAAAACAAGTTACATGTAAAAAGATAAACACACATTCATGAATGGTACAAGATATACAAATAAAAGTACAGGCATGAGACTAGGGATAGTCCATGCTGTGAAGAACTTACAGTAATGTAAGTGGGGCCAAAAGCCCCAACGAGAAGGGATAGACCGTGTCTAGCCCATGTGTCTCGTGGTTACTGGAACAGAAAAAGAGGCCGAAAGGGTTTGAATCCGGCGCATAAATACTATAGCCCCCTAGCGGGCACCAGCAAACTAAACCAGGCAGACAACTCTCCCAGGCAAATACGAAACTAACGCTACATATGTAATACAACATAGCAAGTATTTAAAAAGGTATTTTTAAGTTCAAAGTGATGTTATTTATTTGAATTAATGTCCATATGTGTATACATGCAGTATTAAAATTAAAATGTTGAATCATCTTGTGGTAAACTTTAAAAATTTATTTTTATCTCCATACCTCTTATTCTCTAAATAATGGGTTATAGCAAGAGATACATATAATTTGAGTACAGAATTAGAAAGAATATATGATTTTATGTAAGTGTTCAAAGTTTTATCAAAATTGTTTCAAAAATAAAGAAATGGTAAATAAATGATTGAATTTCTTTTTTTTTTTAATGGTCCGTGATTTGACATATTCTTTTAAACAAAATCATGCCCACTTTTGTACCCCCAATTTCGGGGCTTTGAATTCTCATAACTTTTAAGCCACTAGGGATATTTGCATAATTCAAACAGTTTTGAACTCCATTTACACAGCTCTATAGAACTAATCTGATTAAATAATTACCTTAAATCAAAAAAATGAACTGGGAATGCTACTACAATTCTACTTATGAGTATTGTGTTGTCACCTCAGTTAAATAATGGACCATTCCATTTTTATTATAAAGAAAGCAAGGGAAGAAAAAAGACATGCTATACAGAAAAAATATAATAAGAAAGAAAGGAATAGAGTAGGGAAAAGATAGAGAGAGGGGTTGAGCGCATAGAAGCGATAACACTAATCTGTTTCAATGAAACATAATAAAAAGATGTAAATAATGAAAGAAAGAAAGAAAGAAAAAGAGTGAGAGAGAGTTAAATCAAGATTATTATACTTTTTACATATTGAAGTATTTTGCAATATGTCTTAAGTAAACATATCAAATGTAATTAAATTAGCATACTATGGTATATCAACAGGTCCTGCTAATAAATTCATAAATTCATGTATGGCTAGATATTTGCTAAAAGGATTGCTTAAAAATTTGGACCATATGACCTTTAGGCACCCCTTTTGCGATCTTGATTCATAAGCACATATTTTTAATTTACACCGTCAATATCTGGTTGTTTATTAACAGACGATTTTTAGAGTTTTTTTAAATTATAAAACTAACCCCTAACCCTAACCCCTAACCAACAACAGGATTTTGACGGTGTAAATGAAAAAAATGTGCTTATGAATCGAGATTGCAAAAGGGGTGCCTAAAGGTCATATGGTCCAAAAATTTCAAGTAACAAACTGAGTCAGTTGCTCAGATTCTTAGAGACCAAATTGTCTCTTCTGTCTTTGTGTTGTAATATTTAAATTATTATTATTACTATACTACATATACACCATCCAGGTGCAAGTATTTAAGTTTTAATGTAATAAAATATTGTATTAAATTAGGCTAATGAATCTAAATAAGAATGCAGATAAAAAAAATTTGAAATAGAGGGAGGTATAATCAAAAAATAGAACAACTAAAACTTACTCTTCCATCACTCCTATCTTTCATTGCTAAATTTTCCTAATTTAACTATTTACTTAAAATAGAAAGTAAAGAATAAAATTACAGTTATTTCTTCTTGTTAATCGATTTCTTTTAAGATTTATCCCTGAGATTTTTGTTCATATTCATTAAGATAAAACCAAACAATCAGAAATCAATAATACCATGCACATATTTATTAAAATCAAAATTTTGATATCAATATGCAAATTAGCCTTCCAATTCACACTGTAAACCACTATTTTTTTGTATATATAAATACAATTGCAAATTATTAGTATGTAGATCCTGGCCAACGCCAGGGGTCCAGTGGCTTTGGCCCTGGATCTTTACAAGTTAATAGCGTCGATCCCAGGGGGCTATCCCCCCAGGCAATACCTGCCCCCTTGATTTAAAGGGGCAGGGCTGGGTTTATATTGAGAATGTGATGTAAATAACTAAGGGAATTGTGACACACAATCTCCATTATAATATGATACTGTTGTATATCCAATTCTGCAAGTTATAATAAATGCCAATTCCTTTCTCTTTCAGTGTTAATGGTATACCAGCCTGTGCGCACAAACGTCTTCTCACAGACATTTTACGAAAAGAATGGGGTTTTAAAGGTTATGTAATTAGCGATGAAGGTGCCATTGAGTTTATGCTGTTGTGGCATTCTTACAAATTAACACCAACTGAAATTGCAGCCGCAAGTCTTAATGCCGGATGTAATTTGGAATTGTCTGCTGCTTTGAAGAAACCATTTTATTATTCTCTCAGTAAGTATTTCATAAGATTAATTGATTTTAATGGCATGTCAATCCATTTAGGGTTATTCTATGCCTAGTGCTTAGGAAATTGCTAATATTTTCTACTACTCCAGGTCAGAGTGGACCTGGGAGTAATGGCAATGAAAGGGTACTCCACACTCTCTAAAGCTCCAGAACTGGATTGATTTTAATGGCATGTCAATCCATCTAGGGTTATTCTATGCCTAGTGATTGTTTGTTGTTGGCAGTGAAGTGGCCTATTGTCAGTACCAGCCAGACACTGAGAGAGTATCCCCATTTTGCTCGCGCTAGACCAGGGAGATTGTTTTGCTGAGATGGAGCGCCAGACCTACCGTCAGCTGTCCACTTTACCGCACAGATTATCCAATCTGTGCTACTCATGCACTGAATAGGTGGGAACTGGTATCAAACCAGGAAACTTGCAGTTGCTAGTTGGGTACTCTACTGACTGAGCTAAACTGGCTTTTTAGGGAATTGCTAATAATAATTGTGAGTCAATCTGTCAAAATCAAAAAGTGTTTATTAACATGTTGACAATTTGTAAATGTTCATTGTTTACATTGACATTGTTTACATCTTCCTTCTGGCATAAAATCCTGTTAGCATCTGATTCGAGGATAGTTGCAAATGATATTAAATGATCAAATGCTTTTCTGGGCTCATTTCTCATTGGCCAATTTTTACTGGAAATGCCTGCTGCTGATGTTGGGAAAGTTCATAAATATGAGTGGCAATTTGGCGTACATCTTTTACCCAGACTAATCCAATTACTTGCTAACCATTACACCATGATGGGACACCTTTACTTTCTACCCAACCCATTTGCCAGGTGTAATGTTCTAATAGCAATATATATTGTATAGCGGGTCTTGTCAACGTGCCTCCAAATTCACAACACTAAAAAGGCGTTTGGCACGTGGCGGTCATCTTGTCGATAAAAAAGTACAACGCGAGAAATATATCGTCACAAGCTGCTTAGCTTTTATTTCCAGGCTTGTCTCGTGCATCTCGTGGGCTGTAAGGCAGAGAGAAAGAGAGAGAGAACACTGCTAGATTACTGTGATCCCACAAGAAACCCAAGGTCCGGTCCGTACCCTACGACGTCGGAAAGCACAAAGAGGCCGATCTTTTTCGTCATTCCACGTCACCACGTGACTTCCGGTTCCGGTCAACACCTGAAACTTCCAGTTGACATTCAATTCTCCATTCGGAGGAGATCACGCCCCGGTCAAAATCATCCTTCATCACTCCACGCTTTTTCAAAGCCTCCACCTTGTCTCATTTCTTCTTCCTCCTTTTTCTATAGTAGGGCTCGCAAAACTCAGGACCTTCATTATCTCGTTACACAGGGGTAGTATGTGACACAAGCTGCAAATATGGGGTATTCAGTGAGGATCCTGATGGTGCCCCGTCTGACTCTATATAAGTAGAAATTTAAAGAATTCCGAGGAATAAGACATTATCAAAGAAGCATACAGAAAATCACAAACTACAACAGAATAGGAAGATTCTAGGAACAGTCAACATCTCCTTAAGGTTCCGTGCCTTCCAAAATCTTCTGACAAAGGGATTTTTTCATCCCGAAATATTTAGAAAATAAATCAAAGGTAAATCAACAACACCATAGTTACCTTATTTTCCTTTCCACTTGCATTGTGGTAACCTTCAAAACCAACCACAAAACAATTATTTCTACCTGTGTCTTTTATATATCGAAATTGTTATATGTTTATTTTCTTTTTAGATTTTGCATTGGCAAAAGGTCTTGTGACAGAAAAGAAAGTGCGTGAAAGTGTGAAACCTTTGTTTTATACCCGCATGAAGCTTGGTGAATTTGACCCACCACATATGAATCCTTATTCTTATTTGAATATGTCTGTTGTGCAAAGTATAGACCACAGAGAACTTGCAGTAAAAGCAGCTCTTCAGTCATTTGTCTTGTTGAAGAATGATCAAAACATTCTGCCACTCAAGAAATACTTTTCTCGTATCGCAGTAAGTATAACATTTTCTACCTTTTTCTTTTCGAAGGCATCCCACAAGGAAGTATCCTATCAGTAACTCTCTTCTCCATTAAAATAAATAATATAATAAATAGCCTCAATCCTATAATCAACTGCGCTCTCTATGTTGATGACCTTGTCATTTGCTATAGATTCGCAGATATCCACAAAATAGAACGCCAATTGCAGATGGGCCTCAACAAAGTGAACAAATGGGCAACAGACAACGGCTTTAAATTTTCAAAGACCAAAACTCAATGTGTGCATTTCTGTTCCTTAAGAAAAATGCACAATGACCCTACCATCAAACTTGAGGAAAGTGAAATACCTGTTGTTGATCAATATAAATTCCTGGGAGTTATATTCGATAAAAAATTAACTTTCATCCCACACATAAAACATTTAAAAAATAAATGTACCAGAGCCCAACAACTATTACGAGTAGTTGCCCATACTGAATGGGGAGCAGATCAACAAACACTACTTAAACTATACAGATCACTAATCCGTTCCCAACTTGACTATGCTTGCTTTGTATATGGATCTGCTAGGAGGTCTTACCTCAAAGAGCTCAACTCAGTGCACCATGAAGGCTTAAGGCAAGTCATAGGGGCCTTCAGAACTTCTCCAGTTGACAGCCTATATGTAGAGGCTTATGAGGCACCCCTACAGCTAAGATGCGAAAAACTAGCCTTGCAATATTACACAAAACTCAAATCCTGCCCATCCAACCCAGCTTATGACTGCACCTTCAACCAAGGATACAAAGAATGTTTTGAAAAAAAAGAAAAATCCATAAAACCTTTTGGTCTCCGGATGGAACCTATCCTCAAAGAATCTAAAATTCCTCTCACAAATATCCATAAAACCATCATACCAAAAACACCACCTTGGATCATTAAAAAACCTAAAGTGATCCTTGAGCTAAGTGAACTTCCTAAAACAAAAACCCATCCTAGCACTTACCAAGACACATTCCACAATGTTCTAGAACGCTACCCCAACCACCTCCACATCTTTACAGATGGCTCTAAGGACAATGACAAAACGGCATGTGCAGCTATTTTAAATAAAAAAATTGTAAGAAAAGCCCTTCCAAACGAAAGTTCCATTTTTTCAGCTGAAACCCGTGCAATAGATATAGCACTTGACATCATCTCTAAAAATAAACACACAAAATATATCATCTTTTCAGACTTGCTCTCAGTCCTACTATCATTAAGAAATAAAAAACTGGAAGACCCTCTCATCATTAAGCTCCTGAATAGATTAGACTCAATGTCTAACTCTAAGGAGATTATTATATGCTGGATACCAAGTCATATAGGAGTGAGGGGGAATGAAAGAGCTGACTCTGCAGCTAAATCGGCTCTAGATTTAATCCCTGACAAGTTCCAGATACCATATACTGACTTGAAACCTAAAATTAATAGATTCCTTCATACAAAATGGCAGCAACACTGGAATAACTGTATCCACAATAAACTCTTCCTAATCAAACCGACTTTGGGAGGCTGCAGACCAACTTTAAGGAAGTCTAGAAAGGAACAAGTCATTATGTCCCAGTTATGCATTGGTCATACAAAACTAACACACTCTTATATACTCAAACAAGAACAACAACCACAATGTGAAACATGTCAAACACCCCTGACAGTCAAACACTTATTGATGGAATGCAGATTTTTTGCTCACATCAGAAAACATTATTTTAAAGCAAACAATATGAAGGACCTATTTGAAAATGTTAACATAGAGGATATTTTCTCCTTTTTGAGGGAAATAAAATTATACCATAGAATATAGACATGAAACAAATCAATGGCATACAGTAGGATTCCCAATAATGCTAACACATTGTTAAAACCAATTACTAAATGTATATATATGAATACACAATATGTATAACAACCCAACCGCTAGGCATGATATAACCCTGGACGGGTTGATATGCCGTTAAAATTAATAAACAAACAAACAAACAAAACAAACCAAAATTCAATATAAAGTTAGTATTGTGTTAGTATAGCATTTATTCAACAAATAAATGAATCAAAACTTGGTTAAATTCTGACGCTTTATTTAACAACAAAACAATGACTAACAATATAAACGTCCTCTCTAGAGTCAAGTTTGAGAGACTTACTGGTGTGATGGAGAAGAATATGAGGATATCTGGTATCTTCTGTCAATTCTTGGAGATAATTTCTTGTCAATTGCTCCCTGGAATTGGTCAGAAATCTCTATCTGATCTTGGTGCCAATACTTCTGGGCACATCACATGATTGCTATGTCCAATCAAAGAAAGTCTCTCCCTCACCTAACTCCACGCACAGAAATAAACATATTTTCTGAACGCAACATTAGGAAGAACTAAACAGTGGTACCTTGACTTACTATTATATAGTGTAGTGAGAGAGGAGACCTACCTTGTGCAAAACGGTGTGACAGAGAGAGTGGCGACCGTGAAGACTTGCCATATTCTCAAATGAAGCGGGCTAGGCTTTGCCTGGTGTGTAGGACTGATCTAGAGTCGAACCCGCGTCCTTCAGAATGTGAGAGGGCTGTGGACGAGCAGTGAAATAGGAAATAGTAGAGTGGCCTGGATGTAGGACTGATGCGTACTTGCAGTGTTGACAAGTGTCGCACGTGCTGCACGGACAATTCTGAGTCAGGAGCCTGGATGTGGTGAGATTGAGGTATATTTTAAGGACTTGTCCTCCCAAACCAGAGAGAACAACTGCAGTAGCATTTTGTTGTCGAGACGAGCGGGATAGAGAAATACATTTGGATATTGTTGGTGAGATGAGCGTGATAAAGTTGGGAGAGTGTTTAGACTGAAGACTGTTGATTGGAAGACCATTGCGTTAGACTTGACTGTGACCCCCCCCCACTGATTAGATATAGCCCTTTGATTCAGGTATATAAATAGCGAGAGGAGAGAAGTTCTTATGTGGTTCTATTTCATCGACTGGTCATCTTCTTTTGGGTTCCTTTCCTCCTTTGGTTGATACGGCTTCTGTTTGTGCTGGGCTTCATTGTCTGTACTCATCCTCTTGGTTTTTAAGAATGAGACAAGACTTTGTTTATTTTTTATCTTGCTGAACTTAAGCATATTGCTATTGTTTTTCTAAGATGTCTTTATTAAAACTGAAGCCCAAAAGGGTTTAACCACGCATTTGAGAATATGGCTTACTTGGGAACAGGTGACACCATCACATCTGCTCCCTTTGGCTAACTGCCAAAATCTAACTAACTCTCACACTCGTCTCACACTTTTCCTTTAGCCAATCAGAAATCAGCGACTAGGTCAGTGAAAGGTGGACTTGTTGTCAATCACTTCTGCAACAGTTAATGGTAACTTTCAATTTACCATACAGCCATTTAAATTTTACTACACTACAGTCATAAATCGTAGGTAACCCACAAATTATGTAACATTACTAGTGAGTTACTGCTAGGAACTCAATTTCCTTGTATATCAAATCAATTTTCCTCATTGATATAAACTGAAATCCATTTCAGCACTCCTCTCAAACATCATAATTGTTTTTGTTATGATTTTTAACACGATAGAATTCAATGTAATGAGTTATGTGCTGTAATATGTTTATTTTTTAGTAATAATATTTTTCTTTGGCATGATAAAAAGTAAAGTCGTCAGGGTGGCCTAAAGTCAGTATCAGCCAATCAGCGAGGGAGTCTATCTTCTCTTCACTAGTGCTAGACCAAGGAGATTGTTTTTAGCACCTGAGGTGGAGTGACACACCTACCATCAGCTCCTTACTTTATCACACAGAACCCCGTGCTACTCATACGCTGAGTTGGTGAGGGCCGGTATCAAACTAGGAACCTTATGATTTCTAGCCGAATGCTCTACCGACTGAGCTAACCCAGCCCTTAATAAATTTGGAAATTTAAATGTTTTTAGTGGACTTATTAACAGAGGCATATCTGAGGCTCACTTATACCTCAGATTTTAGCTCTCAACACAAAGCAAAAAAAATCGACCAAGTGACAGCTAATAACTTGGAAAACTCATAAGTTGGGGGCTCATAAGTCAAGATACCACTGTATATATATATATATATATATATATATATATATATATATAATGTCACAATGGTTAGAGACTATTGAAAGGGAACTACTGTTAAGTTATTATGGGCCATCCTTTGACCTTAAAGCAGGAGTGCTTGTTCAGTGGAATTGGATCCCTGGTAAAGAGTCCCTCGATAATGAATCCTTTGGTTTATCTGGTAAAGAGTTCTCAGTACCTGGTAAAGAGTCCCTCGATAATGAATCCTTTGGTTCCTCTGGTAAAGAGTTCTCAGTTCCTGGTAAAGAGTCCCTTGATAATGAATCCTTTGGTTCCTCTGGTAATCGTATAAGTCCTTCCTGAGTATTGGTAAAGATCTGGTAATCCTATGTCCGTCCTCAGTGAGTGCAATTGTAATTATGACCAGTGAAGACACACTATTTACCCCCCCCCCCGTTAAATAGTGTGTCTTCCACACAGTATGGTTAATGACCTTGGCTATAAATCCAGGTGGGGAGTTAGAGCACACCTTATATCAAAAAGTATTCCAACAATTATGCATAGCAATCTCGGAATTAGTAAAAAAAATATATTGCTGTTATTTTGGTTGATACTGAAGACATTTTTCTGACTTATATCTGAAGCTCGTTCATACTTCAAATTTTAGCTCTCAACACAAAGCCAAAAAGGAAGGAGAATAGTTGAACACATACCTTTCCCAAGGGTATTTAATATTATATCAAATGCAAACAGCCTTGTTCAGGATTTGAACACGAAGTAGCTGAATCCACCTTATAAGATGATATCCATTATATCACAAGTGCCTCTATTATTTGAGTATACATCACTATTTTCTTTTACAGATACTTGGTCCAATGGCCAATAATACCGCGCAGATATATGGTGACTATAGTCCAACAATTGACCCCATGTATGCAGTGACCCCTTTGATTGCTATTTCTGCTTTAGCAGAATACTTTAATTATGGACCTGGTTGTATTGATAATAAATGCACTGATTACAAAGAAGAAGAAATTAAAACTGCTATTAAAGATTCACAGCTTATTGTTGTGTGCTTGGGTACTGGTAAGTTATCTCCCTTTGTATATTTTATTAAACCAATTCTACATTGTATAATTTAGGGGTCCGGTCCCTAACCTTTTCAGCCTGAGGGTCACAAATCTCAGGAATTAACCCCCTGAAAAAATGCCCCCCAAACAGCTAAATTCCCAATGCTATGTTGGGAATTTAGCTGTTTGGGGGCATTTTAGGGGGTTAATTTTTTTTAGGGGGTCAGCAATATTATTATATAGATGATTGCTACAATCATCTATATAATAATATTGCTGTTTCTACAAAATACGACCATTATCATTTTGCAACATGTCCTGGTTAAAAATGATACCGTCTAAATGAGTGTCGTTTCCTCAGCTAAATGATGGACCATTCCGTTTTTATTATAAAAAAAGAAAGGGAAGAAATAGGACATGCTATACAAAAAATATAATAATAAAGAAAGAAGGAAAGAGAGTAGGAGAAAGATGGAGAGAGGGGTAAGCACATGGAAGCGATAATGCTAATCTGTTTTAATTGAACCTAATGAAAAAATGAAAAGAAAGAAAGAAAGAAAAAACGAGTGAAAGAGAGAGAGAGTTAAATCAAGATTATTATAATTTTACATATTGAATTATTTTGCAATAGCTCTTAAGTAAACATCTCAAGTGTTGTCATAATTAAATTATCATACTGTGGTGTATCCACAGGTCCTGCTAGTATATAATATTTCTATAAAATATAATAGTAGGATAATGTTTTAAATTATTTACTGAGAGCAAGGGGTCATCTAGTGGTTTGTACTTATTTACACTAAAAATGAACCCTAGTAAAGTGCCTTCTTCACATATTATAGCGCCTTTCACGTAACCTGGTTGACATTAAAATATATCACAAATATATTCCTTCCCACCCCTATGCTTGGAAAATATCAGCAGACTTATACAACTATCTATATATAATGGAGATTTGGTGTCTGTCTCTCTGTAACCAAGACTACCTCACTGCTTTCATCACAATATCCTCTGGAATTGCATAAGTTTATCAATGAGTATTGAATTTATAGTCAAAATCATTAATACATAGAATAAAGAACAATCCTGTATTATGTATACTCAGAAATGAAGTATTCAACATTAAACAGTCCACATTGTTTAAAATAAGTTTTAATAAATACATGCCAAGTATTATTGATTTATATATAGTTTGTTTTATTTCAATATATATTTAAAGTTATATAACATATAGAGTTTTATGAGAAAATTATTTACAAACAAGAAATAGTCTCATAGCCTTCTTTTATATTAAATTTTATATTTTATTATACGGTGAATAAAAAACGTTCTCTTTTGATTATTGTCTGTGGTAAAACTTATTTTTATGACAGACGGGGTATATTTGCAGAGTTCCATCCCGGCCTCCTGCCTCAAAAAACGCTTGCTGGTGGCTGCTGAAAAAAAAAACACCGACTACAATTGAAGTCTGTAGTCAAAGTGGTGTCACTTGAAAAAAAATAATAGGGTTAGGGTTTAGGGTTGGGGTTTTGGGTTAGTTTAATGGGAAAATAAATAAATAATTTGTTTTTTCTGGGTCACCCTGTATACAGGGTGACCCAGAAAAATCAGAACCCACAAATTTTGTAATAAAACTGTTAATTTTAACTAGGGGGTTAGGGTTGGGTTTTCAGGAAAAATGCCCTAAGTTGGTTGTTTTTTTTCAAGTGACACTGATTCAGCTATGAACTTCAATCGTAGCTGGTGTTTTTTTTTCAGCAGCTACTGGCTAGCAGTTTTTGAGGCAGGAGGCCAGAACGGAACTCTGCAAATATTACTGACAGACGATAATCAAAACAGAATAGTTTTGATGTCCCCCAAAAGAAAAAGATTGAATATTTAAATTAATTTAAATTTAACTGTTAGAAACTTAGTTTTATTTGAAAGAAAACCTATTTAATTGAATTTTGACCACAAAACTATATTTTTATGACTATTAAAAAAAATTATAAGATTTCAAAGATCTGTTTACATTTTTTTATGAAAGAGCGTGGCAAAAATTAATTTTTACACAACCTTCAGGATGTTCTTATTTTTTGTTTTTCTAATTTTATCAATTTTGCTTTTCTTTCAAAAGGCAAAGAAATTGAAAGAGAAGGACATGATCGTGAAAATCTTGATCTCCCGGGAAAACAACTTCAACTGCTCAAAGACGCTGTTAAATACAGTAAGTAATTTGAATTCTGTATTTATCTAATCTTTATAAATAAGCAGGTTTCCTTTTTTTTTCAATGTTTAAAATGTATGAATTTACCAATCTTTCCACATTGTAGAATCACCATATCATACTCACTTTCCCAGGAAGGTTGTAACTTGCATCCAGTTACCAGATAAAAGAAAAGGGGGACTGTAACTGAATTCAGGCCTTGTATTAACAACCAGAACACAGTCATGTGTTGGGTATATATGAATCAAAGTATCTACACTAAAACCAGCAGGCAATTAGAATCTTTGGAATGAGCTTGGTCAAGGTACACAGTGGAATAGCCCAACCTGCTATATAAGCCACTTACCAACTCTGGATTCTCAGAGCAGATTCAAATTGCAATATAGTTTAATCACCTTATATGCCATTCTACAGGATGTGACAAAAGTATGAGTTAAAATTACTCCAAGGATTTATTATTTAGATTGTCAATAAATAGAAAAATTTTTTTTAATAAAAATAGTAGCATCTAACTATTATGAATTTCTTAACGATGATTTTAAGATTGAAATTTGGTTTACTTTTTATGTTTCTGAGATTTTTTTTTTTTTAGTATATATACTGTACTGTTGAAGCAAATTCCTGAGTTTGTTCAGAATTAAAACCGTTCTTGAGTACTTGGTTTAAATTTCTTACAAATAGATAAGTATTCAATTAGAATATTTTCTTTTGTGTCTCAGTTTGTTATCAAGTTGATCCATAGGTGGAACCCTAACATGTACTACCACTCCAAGTCAGAATGGACATGGGAGTAATGGCAAGGAAAGAGTTCTTCACCACACTCCCCAGAACTGGAGTTTCACTATCAGATGCAGTTTAATATCATACCCAGGACAACCTTTTTTTGTTGTGGGGTTGGTTGGATTTTATGGCATGTCAACCCTTGTTGGGTTATTTTGTGCCAAAGACATTTCATTTTATTCATTCTTCATGGGTATTTATTTTTCAAACTCAATTTTTTATTAAACTCATTTTTTTCTATTTAACCCATAGATGGGACCCTAAAAGGTATTACCACTCCAGGTCAGAGTGGATCTGGGAGTAATGGTGATGAAGAGGTACTCTACATTCCCCAGAGCTTGAGAATTTGAATTTCACCATCAGATAGAATTTAACGTCATACCCTAGACATTAAAACCCACAGCCACTACCTTTTAGCACATATTTGATAAAAAGGGTTAGGAGGTTGCCATAAGAGCAATAGAGTTGGGACAATCGTATAGGTTCTAGGGCTTATAGTGAACAGTCGATTAATCGGAGAGGTCCTTTCCGGCTGCCCATCTTGCCTAAGTAAGGGGCAAAGTGGAATGTTGCATGTTATGGATTTCTCAGCCACCTGGGTTCCATCCTTAAGCAACATGTGTCACCATCCTTGGTCAAGAGATGGTCCCATTGAGAGGGTCTTACTTCTCTGCAGAGTTGCTTTTGTGTGTGTGGGGGGTCTTAACCCTTTACAAGAGATATAGTCAGTGTATTCTAAGCCTCACCAACAGGGCAAGCTAAGCATTAGAGGATTAAAATAAAGATTGTGTTTCCTTCATCAAAATATCTAACCCATTATTTTATTTGTCTGAATTTTTTAAATGAGGCTTGATAATTTGGATTATTTGGATTATTGTCCTCATTTTTAGTGTTTATATGACACTAAAGATGAGGACAATAGTTCGAATAATCCAAATAATCGAAATAATCAAGCCTCATTTAAAAAATGTTTTAGCCGATGTGCCTTCTGATTTACTTAGCCCGGTGTTTCTTGTTGAACTTGGGAACATTCATGTGTCATAATCAGGAACCTTCACAGAAATTCGGAACCAAAACCTTTATTCAATCCATGGGGGTAGACTATTCTCCTTCTGGTGATAATAATATAGAATACTTAACATAACTTAACACTTGTACTCATGATTAACGGAATGAGAATGGTTTACCCCCGTGGAATGAATAAAAGGTTCGGTTCAAAGTTCTGTGAAGGCTCCTGAGTTTGACAAGAAACACCTGAAGAAGGCCGGAGGGCACATTGGCTGAAAGGTTGTGTATATAACAATAATGATGAAGACAATAGTCTGAATGGTCCAAATAATACAAACCATTATTTCATTTACAGTATTTTTCAACTTGTATTTCTTTTCTTATTCAGGTTCTGGTATTCCTGTGATATTACTTGTGTTCAGTGCAGGACCATTGGACATTTCTTGGGCTGACAAAAGTCCTCAAGTATCGGCTATTGTCCAATGTTTCTTCCCTGCCCAAACTGCCGGCACTGCCCTCTATTCAATGCTTGTAAATGGTCAAGTACCAGATTCCAATCCATCAGCCAGATTACCTCTTACTTGGCCAGCATCCATGGATCAGGTGAGATCAGTTGCGAATTCTAAAAAAGAAAAAAAAGAAAGAAAGAAACATTTTTATTGCAGTAGTATATAAATATTTACCAACTCCTCCGCACGAATAGGATGCGACACAAAGTCCATTTCTTAAGCTTAAGAGAATAGAATAATCGGTAGGAAAAAAAAGACAATTCAGTTAATACAATATAATATTTTATTTTTACAACATAGAAGGAGGGAACTAAATTTCCGTTCCAAATGATAAAAGATTCATGTGTTCAAGGAACCATGAAGAAAATGTTTCTTAAAACAAAGACAGGCACCATATGTGCTGCTGTAGAGGAGTGAACGACTACATCTGTCATTTCTCAAGTTGTGTTTGTAAAAAAAGGGAGATTTTAGAGTTCACTTTGTCATGTGACTAAAACGGACTCATAACATTGGAGAGTTCCTCAAACCCTAAGTTTTTATCTCCCAACATATTTATTGTTACTTTTCTATAATTTTAATAAATTCTTTTGTGATAGAAAATAAGTATTATTTTTGTTTGTTTCCTTCTATTACAGATTCCACCAATGACAAACTACACGATGACAGGGCGGACATACCGTTATTTTATTGGTGAACCTCTCTATCACTTTGGTTATGGACTTTCTTACTCAAAGTTTCTCTATTCAAATTTTGATATTCCTGCTAATGTGACTGCAGGGAAACCAGTGGAACTTTCTGTTCAACTTCAAAACCTCGGACCTTATGAAGGTGCTGAAGTAAGTAATACCCAGAAGGCATTGTCAGATATCAAAAATTGATTTCCAAGTATTTTTTTTAACCCTTTCCAAACTTAATTTATTTCTAAATTTTATCAGTCTTAAAGTAATTTAAATTTAGATTTGAATCAGATCAATTGATTTTAATGGCATGTCATCTTGTTTAGAGTTCTTTTATGTCTAAAGGTTAGGGAATTGCATTCATTGTAGATTTATATTTTCCTTTTTTTGTGTAGTTGTTTCTTAAGAGTTTTTTGCTCACAGTTGGACAATATCAAATATTCTAAATACAAATAATTTGCAGACGATTGTATTGTTTCAAGTATTTTTTATCTAATACAAATAATTGTTTTAGTTAATCTGATTTGCCATTTTTGTTGAACATACAAACAAAAATTTAATCATTATGATATAGATATTTACCAACCCCTCCACACGAGCAGGATGCAATGCAAGGTCAATTACTTAAGCAGAGTTTAACAGGTTTGAATTCAGAGTTTTCCTTCTCCTAGACTGGTTACCTAGTCATGGTTAAAGAGCCCAGTCTGTCCTGCTATTTACCCATAGCTGGAGGGAGAATTGGATTCATACCTTTCCCAAGGGTATTAGCACTATGTGAAATGCAAACAGCTTCGTCCCGGAATTGAACTCGGTTTGACGAGTCCATTTCCTATGACTTTAACCATTCGACCACGTGCCTCCTAATCATTATGATATAGATGGTAAAGTAAGTAAAGGTGGAGTGGCCTATTGTTAGTATCAGCCGGACAGCAAGGGAGTCTATCCCCTTTTCACTAGCACTAAACCAGTGTCCCATAATAGTGTTGGATTTGCCAAGTATTCAGCTCTGTTACAAGCTGACTACAAAACTATCTCTAGAGTGTTGGCATGTGGTTTCTATGCAGCTTTGGGTTATTCCATTATGAACTCTGGCAAGTTCACTTCCTGTGTTTTGATTGGCTGATGGTATTCAGGGTGGGTAGAGATATGGATAAGTACCCACTCTTCAGCCCTCAGTCTGCAATGTGCCACCAGCATGCAAGGACTGTATTTAAGTTACAGCTTGCATGTTGTTCTTGTCTGCTAACTCGACGGTAGGTAGAATCCCACTGCGACTGAGTATTATGTTGTTTCTATGTTATCTGGGGGAAAACTTCTACAAATAGTTAATGTAACAACAATTATGGGACATAGGAAGTAAAGTAAGTAAAGTTGGTAGAGTAGCTTATTGTTGATATCTGCCAGACAGCAAGGGAGTCTATCCCCTTTTCACTTGTGCTAGACCAGGGAAATTGTTTTGTGTCTGAGGTTGAAACTCAAACCTACCATCAGCTCCCCATTTTAACATACAAGCTGTGCTATTCATGTGCTCAGTTGGAAAGGGCTGGTATTGAATCCAGATGCTCTACTGACTGAGCTAAACTGAACGTCTAACAAGAGTGGTGTTGTGATGTTAATCCAACAGTAAAAAAGAAGTCAAGTCGAGATAGGGTAAAATAAGACAAGTGTATTTACAATAATGGTACAGGAACGACTAGCTTGTCGTTAACGGTAACAGTACAACCTTTTCACTCGGTGTCTCACTATTTATAGTGAGAACCGGTGTATATTCTCCACTGTAGGAATGGCCGGTACAACAAGTGGTACTCACGTTTGTTTGAAATACGCTAGACTTAGTGCAGGATGGCGTCGTCAGTTATGTTATTGGCTGGCTTCATAGGGGGGTTTCGGGTCTTCCAACATAATACCCCCCTCAGCCAGCCAGACCCCGTTGGAGACAATCAAACTCCAACACGCCACCCTTATGCAACGCCAACAAAAAAACTTATAATACGTCAACGCGATCCTCGGACTCTTTATATCTGAATGGCCAATTCTTCAGCCAATCAATGATAAGAGTAGTTGTTATAAACAGGATCGCGCGACTTAGACATTTTCTTTTTAATAAATGTATTGGCATGGCTAGGATGTTACTAAGAAGAAAAACGCGTTGGATATATGAGACTGAAAGGAATGTAAGTCGTAACAATTGAGAAGTCTTTTGTTTTTTTTGTTGTTTTTTTTTTGTTATTTTTTTTGTTTTTGTTTTTTTCCTAGTAGCAATATTGCTTGATTTTTGCTTCTCTTCTATTTTCCTTTCTTTTGGGTCTTTCCTTTGTCTCTACATATCCAAATTGCACCTCTGCATAACTAATTATAATCTTAGACAGCATCATATCACTCAATATAAAAATGTTTTGTATAAAATACCATTTAAGGATTCCTTCATAACATTCTGTATTTTTCAATTTGTCTTTGATGAATTCCTGTTTTCTTTTTTATTTCAGGTGACACAGGTTTATATTTCTTGGGTAAATCCCTCGGTGCCAATGCCCAAAATACAATTGGTTGGATTTGAACGAACTCCATTAGTTGTCAAAGAAAGTGTCCAATTGAAATTTACAATTCAACCAAAACAATTGGCTGTTTGGGAGGACCACAAAGGATTTATTGTTGAAAAGGGTAAGCATTTATTTGAAAGATAAAAAAAAAACATTCCGAAAAGATTTTGTTATAATATAACATATTATAAACAAACTAGAAGTGGCTACCTGGCGTCGCCTGGGTAGAGAGAGGATAAAAAAGTTTGTCTTGCAGATCCATTATTATTTAGCACGAGATCCCAAATAAAAATCCGTACGTAAAAAAGACCTGGTGAGACGTCAGGAATTTTTCTGCCTCGGTAAAGGGAATGACATCACATATAAGAATACAATAAGAAATAATTTACAAATTAAAAAAATAAGATATAAATGAGGCAATTAATTCAATCAATCAATCAATATATTTCAAGGTGAAAAAAAATACAAATAAATAAATAACACTTAAGATTTTCTCTTCTGTTATTATACACATTTTGATTTTTAAATATCTTCCCAAATATGAATAAAATCTTCATTATTTTTGCACAAAAAGCAAGCCCTGGTGATATTTAATGTGTATATATATATATTTACTTTGTTGTTAATTGTTTTATTTTCATAGTTTCCTCCTGACATACATACACCCACCTACCCTTTATATATACACTAGAAGTGGCTACTCGGTATTGTCTGGGTAGTGGGTAGATGTAAAAAAGTTAGTCTCACAGATGCATTATTATTGAATCATGAGTTGGATCCTGATAGTATGCCCCATTAAAAATTTCTATGTAAAAAAGACCTTGCGTTGATCCAGCTGCTCTGAAAAGAAAAAAATAATGTCTACTATTTAAAATATTAAATGCAAAAAAATTCTATGCTGTTATTTAAATTTTATATTTTAATTATCTTCAATAATATAAATCAAACCTTCATTATTTTTGCTCAAAAAGCAAGCTCTAGTGATAGTGAATGTGTGTATATATTTACTTTGACCATAATTGTTTTATTTTCATAGTTTCCTTTAGACATACATACACACAAACTACCCTTTATATATGTATAGATAGATAGATGGTACCAGGTTATTAAAAAAAATGTCCTTTCTCACAACAAGCACATAATGAATTATTCCTTGGTGTAATGACAGATGTTACACGACAATGTTTGGTACGTGTATATGTATGTATGTGTGTGTGTAAACTAAAAAAAAGAAAATTGAATATATTTGTGTATGTGCGTATATCTATAGTGTATATATGTGTGAAATTAAGAAAACCCTATATGGATATGTATGAATATGCATGTATGTGTGTGGACTAAAAAGAAAATAGTTATATATTTGGTTGGTTGGATTTTACGGCATTTCAACCCTTGTTAGGTTATTTTATGCCAAAGATGTTTTTTTTAATTCATTATTGATGGGTACTAAATTTAAAAAAAATTCATTTTTTTAAAACAGTTTTTTTTAAACTCATTTTTTCTATTTAACCCATAAATTGGACCCCTATGGGTACTGCCAAACTGGGTCAGAGTGAACCTGGGAGTAATGGTGATGAAGGGGTACTCCACATTCCCCAGAGCTCCAGAATTGGAACTTCACCATCAGATAGTGTTTAATGTTATACCCAGGGAATTAAAACTCTCATCCAGTGCTTTCTAGCACATATATGATAAAAAGGGTTGGAGCTTGCTATAAGGGAAATAAGGCTGAGACAATCATATAGGTTCTAGGGCTTGACATGACCAGCCAATTGATTGAAGGGGGCTTCTCTGTCTGCCCGTCTTTCTGTTTGGAATTCTGAGGAGTGTGAAGTAAACCTTCATCACCAATACTTGCAATTCCTCTCCGCCCCGGAGTTAAGGTCTGATTTATAAGTTAAATAGAAAAAAACATAAGTTTAAAAGATTGTGTTTAAAAAAAAATTGAAATAATGATCAAGAATGAATAAAAAAAAATGTCTTTGGTATAAAATAACCCAACAAGGGTTGATATGCCATAAAATATAACCAATCAAACAAGTTAAAAAGCATAGACTGATATAATAATATTAAGGACACACCATTAAAGTTCATGCCTGATAATAATTCCTAACGTGATTACCTCTGATAAATACTGTCTTCTTTTTTTTCAGGTGAGATAGTGGTTACTGTTGGAGGTCACCAGCCTGGAGTTAAACGAAGAGTCAGCTCTAATATCTTGAAGAAGACAATTTCTTTAACAGGATCCAATCATTTCTTAGGACCAAACTACAAAATTTAATGCCAGGTTTGTGCTCTTTTTGGCAATAGTTAAAAAGAATTGAAAATGAGCACAATTTTTGTTTTGTTTTTTTAACATTAAAATGAAAATGTATTCAAATCTTTACTCAGTGGCACATCACAGTACACATTTATTAAAATATTTTTTAAAAATACTACAAGTTTCCCCACACCTTTTTCTAAATTCACTTTACGCTGCTTTTTTTTTCCTATAAAAGATGTACATTATTATTGAAAAACTTTAACATGTCTTTCATAAAAAACATTATCTAAACTAGCAAAAATATATGCACTCTGGGCACAAGTATTTAAGTTTTAATATGAATAAATACCATATTGAATTAGAAAGCCTAATGAAATTGAATATGAACACAAAAAAGATTACACTTATTTTTACTTTAATTGATTTCAATATAAAATTATACATAGAATTGCTTTTAATAAATTTGAGAATAAAACATATTAAAAACCAATAACACCAAGTAATCATTTATAAAAAACGGTTTTGTTAAAACCGATATGCAAATTATTCACATCATATACTATGTAAACATTTATTTCTTAATGATATATCACACATATTGCAGGATTTTAAACACATTAATAATATGGGCTGTATTGGGGCAAATCTAATCTTGGGTAGATCTTAATAGAGATATTATTAATAAATAAGATACTAATTAAGATTAATAATGATTATTCAAAGTTTTCCTTCTTCTAGACCAATTGTCACATTAAGGTTAAAGAGCCCAGTCTGCCTTATTATTTACCCATAGTTGGTGGGGGAGGTAGAAGAGGTGGATTCATGCCTTTCCCAATGGCATTAATTTGAAATGAAATGCAAAAGACCTTATGCCAGATTATATAATATATATATATTATATATATATATTAACAGGTTTGAATTCAGAGTTTTCCTTCTCCTAGACTGGTTGCCAAATCAAGGTTAAAGAGCCCAATCTGCCTTACTATTTACCCATAGCTGGAAGGAGAATAAGCTGGATTCATACCTTTCCTAAGGGTATTAAACGTTGCCTAATCAAGGTTAAAGAGCCCAGTCTGACCCAGAGCCCAGTCTGACCTGCCACCTATAGCTGGAGGGAAATAGTTGGATTCATACCTTTCCCAAGGGTAGGGTTATGTGAAATGCAAACAGCCTCATTTAGGATTTGAACTCATCTCATTGTGTCCATTTTCTATGATGATAACCATTTCACCTCGTGCCTCCTTAGATTTGTTGTGTATGAATATCATAATAATTATTTTGTACCTTTTAGTTAATCTGTCATGTGTATAACTTAAAATTGAAAACCAGAATCCCTCGGGCAGTTTGATATCATCTTCCATCTCATTCTACCAACTCTGTTCTATTGGACAACATCATTGGTGTAGATATGAGACTCCTGCTGGTCTTGCATGCAGATTTTTAAGAATAAAAAATACCACCAGCTCATACTAGTTTAGTTTGAATCCAGAATTTTCCTTCTCCTAGACTGGTTGTCAAACCAAGTTTAAAGAGCTCATTCTGCTGTATTATATACATATTGTGTTTTCCCCAAAATGAGACCTACCTACTTGTTTTTTCATGATGATTTTAATATAATCTCTCCCCTTAAAATAAGCCCTAGTTGAGAGCAGCAGAATTTTGGAATCCATTGGCTTGCAGTGCAATAACATTCCAGAGAATCATGATATGATTATTCTTTTAATGAATTGTCGTTAATGAGTTTTTGAATAGAATAACATGTTATTTTATAATAAATGTAGATCGTTTTTTGTAATTTCTGTTTATTTAGAAATTTCGTAATTTTTTTTACTTTGTAAGGTAATTTTTTGATACATGAAGAATAAGACATTCCCCGAAAATAAGCCCTGGTGTTATATTTCAGAATGAAAATTAATATAAGCCCTGTATTATTTTGGGAGAAACACTTTAGCATAAGGGAGAAAAGTTGTATTCATACTTTTCTCAAGGGTATTAGAGATATGTGCAATGCAAAAAGCAGTGTCCAGGATTTGAACTCAGATTGACAAATCCATTTCCTATAATAATAAGCATTTACACCAAAATAAAATATAACAGTATGTTTAAGTTAATGTATTTTCTACATTGCAGTCCTTTGTAAAGACTCAAAATATCCTGCAAACTTGCCTTAAACTACATAATCTTTCAAAATTAAAGTAATTTTTTTTTTGTAATCTTTGCAGCAAAAATCTCATGCAAGGTTATTTTTTGTGGGGAGGCTGGAAACACCAAAATTATTCTCCGTATAAATCATTGGTCACTAATTCTTTGTTTTATGCTATTTCAATTTACAAAAGTTTTCATTGCAATACTCTATTCTCGCATAGTGGGGTGACCTTTAATTGTCATCAGCTTACAAGGGAGATAACTCATTCATGTAAAATATCACAAGGGAGAGAATTCAACTATGTTAAATCCCACAAGGGAGAGAATTCAATTTTGTTAAAAGCATAGTGCTGCTTTTAACAAAATTGAATTCTCACCTTCTCTTCTTGAATTTATTAGTACATTTTAAAGTGTTTATTTATCTCTTTGTTTAAACATATCAAGTTTTAGCAGAAACTAAAATTTAAAAAGTTCTTGGAATTCAGCAAAGTTTTTTTTCTTATTAAAGAACAGAATATATAATTGGGAATTTTGGTTGAGAAAATTTTTCTTTTAGAAAATTGCTTTGATATAAAATCTGAATTTAAAAGGTTACTTGAAGTATGTACACTGCTCTAGTGGTTGGGTAAATCCTACCTTTGTCTCAAAATAATTGTTACATTTGTTTACATTATATATACATATATATATATAATGTGTATTACGTACACTAAATGTAACAATTATTGAACTGATATAGCGACAAATTGTCATAGTGGTGTTGCACAATCAATTAGTGAATTTGACCCTTACTAGGTGCTTAATACATGTGACAAATACAAGCTATGATATTTTTTTCAGCATTATGAATAATGTAATGATAAACAAGCTATTCAAGCAGATCCTCATAAGTGAATTTGATCCCTGATGGCTATCTTCATATATTTGACCTTATGTCAAATTTAAGCTTAGTAAATTTAATTATTACTGAGAAGTGAATTTGATTCTCACTGGGTGCCATATACATGACTTTTTGCCTAAGCTAAACTAAGCTTAGAATGGGATAGAGGTAAATTCTTTAAATCTCCAGGAAATTTGGTAGTGAGTAAAAAAACCAAAAAATGAATAAATAGTAAGAAAAAGAAAAGGAGTTTCTGGAATTTATAAAGAAAAAAGTTTTCTTGCATTTTATCAAAAGAAAAATTATTGGACCAATTAAAGTTAACTCTTTTGGTATTACAAACTTTTTTTTCTCCTTTGTCTTTGGTTGGTTGTTGTTGGTGGGGGTGGGGGTAAGCTGTGGGATTTTTACTTTTTTTAGAGTTTTGTTTTTTACTTATGATAAAAAGTTAGTGTTCAGCTAATACTGCTATTAACAGAATAAAAGAATAGGAGTTTAAGTTTAATTCTCTTGGTATTACAAACTGTTTTCTTCTTCTCAGTCTTTGTTTGGTTATTGGTGATGGGGGTGAGGTGTGGGACTTCTGTTATTTTTAAAGAAATCCATTGTTGTAACGATGTGGATCTGAGAAAAGTAAAACTTGAAATGTTAAATTTGAATTTTTCTTAATAAAATATCAAATTAAAAAAAAAATGGAGGGTTAAATTCAATTGGTACAAATTTGATTTTGTAATATCAGCCCCAACCCACCAAGTTAAAATCACGGCCCTTTTTTTCTTTTTTATAAAAGATTTTGCTCAATATTTTTTGCAATTTATTTCAATTGACTGACCATGGCTCAATTTTTGAGCCAATTTTCTTTTCAGATTTGAATCTTTCATTAGTGAACAAAGTATTTTTTTATTGTCATTTTATTTTAATAAAATCTTAAAAAAAAAACAAACAAATTCTTTTTAATCATTCATACTAGCAAAAAACAAAACAAAAATGAAAATGCCCTCTGGTTGGTATAAAAATGAATTATTGAAAGATATTGCCTGAGGGGAGTGGGAGTTAAAGATTTTTCTCATTTTTTAGGTTGTGGCACTTACAACAGAGTGTCAAAAAAAAAAAAGAATCGACTCTCGTGACTAAGGTAGAGCTAGCCGATGATGTGTCGGAGTTGGTAAAAAATATACTTCTTTAGTGACCCACTCCTGCTTTGGGTCAGATAACTACGGTATAACTTTACAGAAGCAGGTAACAGTCATTTCTGAAGATGTTAGAATGAATTTGAAAGGGAAGGGCAGCCTATTTATAGGTGTTGTTTAACTAACTCACCTCTTCCAACTTCTGTCAGGAGATTATACATTTTGTCCCTTCCTGGACTTGTGTTCTTAGATTTCCTCCACTGAACCAGTCCACCCACCTTTTTTTTTTTACTTGTTACTAAACGCCTCATATGATATAGATTTATAGTTGAATGGCAAATTTTAAAGTACTTGGAAACTTGAGCTATTGATATTATTGGAATTCAAATTCCCACTCATCACACAAATATGGCATTATTATTCCTTGATGAACAAGCACATTCACAGACATTTATAAGATTATTTACACTAGCAAAAAAACAAAAACAAAAAATAAAAACAAGAAAAAACAAAAAAATAATAAAAAATAAGATCAAAAAAAAAAAAACTCCCCCCCCCAAAAAAAAAAAAACCATCTGGGCGAGTAAATGTTAATTTTTGAAATATATAGCAGAAGGAGAGTAAGTGTTAAAAATTCAATGTCAGATGATTTGTCTGATGATTAATCAAAATCAATAAAAAGAATCAAAATCAAAACGAAAATATGTCAAAAACTTTTAAATAGAAATTCAAGAGTGGGTTAAAATTTTAAAGCTTTAAGAAATTAAAATAAAATTTATTGATAAAAAAATAAAACAATTTGAAATGGACTCTTAGTTCTGTCCACCTACGAGGTCTTTCATACTGGATGTTCTTAAAATCTTTCTATGGAATCATCCCATGACAACCTCTCACCAACTGTCCTTATCACTCATTTTCCCTGGTAAATCCTCCATGCAGCATCCAGTATCTGCACAGAGCTGGTCTATTGTAGGTATTTGCTGGACAATCCACACTAGCATATTCATATGCTGATTTCCATTATAAGTTGATCTTTACTTCTCCAACATGTCTTGTTTGTCTTACTCGGATGGTTTGTGTGATAAGGGACAGGTGATCGTATTGATTTAAAAAGCATCAAATTGATATTAATAAGATTATATTATAATCTTATTGATATTAATTAATAATTTTATTGCAAAATATTAAATTAAACTACAGAACAGTTTTTTATTTCTTTTAAAACATTGATTCATTGAATCTGAAAAAAAAAGCAGAAGTAAAACATGATTGATAAAACTGGTCATTAAATTTAAACTAAACGGCGATTTAATTTTAATCGCGATTGTCACCCATTTCAATACGGAACTGGTTCATTGCTCATCTGGTGAGAGCCGGAGATTTCAGCTTACTTGACAGTAAGATATGTTTACAAGGGAGATAACTCCTATGGGTTTTTTTTTTTTTACACGAGTTGTCTGGAAAAAAAATGGGAAAATATTAATTTATGATCTTTGCAAAGTTATGGAAACCAACAGGAGTAAAAAAAAAAAAAAAAAAAAAAAAAAAAAAAATCCTACGGCAAAGTTATTATGCGTAGCCAAAACACGTAATATTTTTTTGAATATATAAAAATCCCAGAAATTATGTTGCATAAAATTAAAAAGTTTTTACCTTACGTTTTTTGATTGAATAAAGCTTGATCTAAGGTTAAAATGTTAAGTTCAACGTAGTACCTTCCAGACGTTTAAAATTCACTATTAAATTTTTAAGGGAATAAAAATAAACAGAGACTTAGAGAAAATTAGTTTTTTGTTTGCTTCACTTCAAAATAGTATTGGTTATTTCCTATAAGTGTAGTGAGATAGCCAATGGCGTGTTATCTCATTTACATGTGTGTATTACTGCAGGACATATATAGACACTTTAGGGGACTAAGAGGTCAGCTACGAGAAGCCGAACCAAGTGCTAAGACTAAGCACGAATAAATACTATTGTAACAAGGAACACAAAACCACAACACATGGCGTCGTCGATAGGCATACTTGCAAGTTTAGAGCAGCCCGATTATGTTGAGATGTGGATAAAATGTTTTTCAGCCTTTGCAAGAAGCAAAAAATTACAAGACAAAAACAACATTGGAGGACAAAATGAGATTACAGACTTATTTTTAGCGTCCGCTGGATGTGAAGCAAACATGAAAGTAGCCGTTATGGCGTATCCAAAAGATTTGGAGGATCTCACCTTTGAAGAAATTGCACACATCATAAAGAACAATGTAAGACCTAAGAAAAAACTGGTTATTGCTGAGAGGACTAAATTCCTTTCTACGAAGCAAAATCCCAACGAACCAGCAAGGAATTACATTCAGAGACTAAAAAAGGCCGCGAGATTCTGTGAATTTCAACAGCTTGGAACAGGAGATTTTACCATCGAAGAAGAATTAATCCAGTTACGGTTCATAGAAGGAATGCACGACAGGAATCAAAAAGACAAAATTTTAGAACGTCTACAGTCAAATAACATGACATTAGAAACATGCGTGGAATTTGTACAGCAACTGGAAATGATATCCGAATTCAAGGAAGATACTCAAAACAACACAATGGTGTTTCAAATAGAAGAAAAGGCAGCAAATAACACTGATGTGTTACAAGTAAAAACAAGGCTAAAGAATTGTAAGTACTGCAATTTTCAACATAATATTGACAAAAGAACAAATTGTCCTGCTTATGGACAAACCTGTTATGTTTGCAAAAAACAGAATCATTTTAGTACGGTATGCAGAGTCAAGTCGAAATGGACAAATTCGATAGAAGACGTGTACCAAGTACGGGTGAACAAAAAACAGAAGTTGACAGTAAAATTAAATGAAATACCATTTGAGATGCAAGTCGATACAGGTAGTGACGTGACTATTATTCCAAAGAACTTTTGGCAACATATGGGTAAACCCAAGTTAAAGAGAAGTCACTTGAAATTAAGACAATTTGATGGCTCGTACATCACTGCATTGGGACAATTCGACGCTACGTTTGAGGCTAATAGAAGATTCGAAGTGGTCTCTATAACTGTAGTGGATTGTTTAAAAAATCATGGACTAATTGGCACAGATATTATAAACATAGATACAGACAATTTAATCGACTGCATAGAAAGTAAAAAGCAAAAAATAGGAATCTTGAGAGGTTATAAAGCCACAATACGAGTGAAAGAAAATAGCCCCCCCCTCATATTACGAATCGCGTAGGATATAAACCAATATGGGGGAGACGTTATAGAACCCACAGATGAAGGCGAGTCGGATTCCGAGGTGCCATACCAGGGATCCAGTAGTGATGAAATGAGACCGCGGTCACCATTACGAAGAACACCCCCAAGGATATTTAGGAGAAGCAATAGATCAACGAGGGGAATAAAACCTCTCCGTTTCAGGGAGGTGTAGTGAGATAGCCAATGGCGTGTTATCTCATTTACATGTGTGTATTACTGCAGGACATATATAGACACTTTAGGGGACTAAGAGGCCAGCTACGAGAAGCCGAACCAAGTGCTAAGACTAAGCACGAATAAATACTATTGTAACAAGGAACACAAAACCACACCTCACAACAATAAGTCTAACATGACTGATAAATTATTTATTTTCCCATTAAACAAACCCTAACCCTAACCCCGTCTTCTTTTTTCCTAGTAGATCAATAAATAAATAATTTATCAGTCAAGAGTGGTTCCTCTTTGATCATGTTAGACTTACAGGAAATAACCATATTATTTCAAACATTATGAATCAAAAACAAAAAGACGCACAGACATTACAAATTATTGTTTTGAATTTTAAGAAAATAACTTAAATTGGCAAATAACTTTTTTCGGGTATCGAATTTTTATTTTTATTTTTAGAATTTTTCTGTGTGTTCTTTAGGATTTGATCTTTTTAGAAATCTGAAAATTGGGGACTGGAAAAGTTTTTTCTTTTAAACGACCAAACATTCTGAATTGATAAAAAAACAACCTTTTTCAGGTTCAGTAGAATAAGGTATTTATTATGAAATTAAGTCATTAGTGAATAATTTGGTGAAATTTTCATTCAAATCGGACAATTCCCTGATTTTTGGTAATAGTTTGAAAATTAAAAATGTTTTTATTATCTTCCTTTGGTATTTTTGATCATACCTAGTGAAGTTTGCACTTCGCGCCAAGTTAGTATCGAACTCACTACCCAGGTGTTACTGGTCTACAAGACTAATTTGCAAATCATTACATCGCGATAAGATACTCAGTTGACACTTATTAGTTGTCACCCCCCCCCCCCTAAACAGCCGGGTGAGGAAATATTTATTTCAAAGTAAAGTGGGTCGGCCGATAAAATCATATGAAATGTTTCCCGAATATACGGTAACCTATTTGCATTTAAAAACACATCCGGGCACTTTGAAATTTTCTGAATATATAAATATGAACTCCACGGCTAGCAGACACAGCATTAATTGGTAACTTTGTAAATTAGGTAGTTTTAAACTGGTGAATTCGGACAGATTATAAAAATATACGATTTAAACGATATCCAGCTTTCGGAATATTCGTTTAAATAATTGAATTCTTAATCTGAAACTGTTTTACAGTACCTGTTCTAGTTTCTAACCATTTCAAAAATATTACTCTCCAGTGTTACTTTGCATATTACCAATACGCCAAAAATAATGACCCAACTCAAAGAATATTTACCATTGCCCAAGCACTAGACTCTACGTTTGATATTTCTTCAAAATATCTTCACAAATTATTTTATGACAAGTTATAAATACTATATTGTTACTGTCTTAAATTTTCTTTTTATTCTTAAAAAAGGTCGACACCCGTAGATGTCGGGTTTATTTTCCGATACGTCCTACTCGGTCCTCCGGTGTGGGGGTAGTTTATCTACTGCTCCACAACCCTTCTGAGCTATATTAAGTCTGACACGTAGTTCAATCGGTAGAACGTCTGCCTCGAAACAAAAAAGGTCCCGGGTTCGATACCAGCCATCGCAAACTAGCAGGAGTAACACAGCTTTTACCTGTGCGGTAAAGTGTGGCATTCCACCTCCCAGACGCAAAAAACAATCTCCCTGGTCTAGCCCCATTGAAAAAGGGATAGACTCCCTCTCTGTCCGGCTGATACCGACAATAGGTCACTCCGCCTATTTTACTTTACAAGGTTTAGACTAGTCGGATTTTTTTCTACCGACCTGTTGGGGGAGAGTGACGTTGAAACTTTATCCTCGATATGAAAAGGAGAAAAATGTTGATTTGGTCTCTCACTTGCTTATCAAAGTATTGTGTAAACTAACAGTAATAGGTTGCAATGAATTGATTTGTGATTCGTTGCTTACAAGCAGCGTGTGCGTCCGACCTTGTAAAATTTCCAGTTTAACTTTAGTAACCGAGTTAACAGCAAAAAATAGCGCTTGAGGGGCAGAAATGTTTTACTCGAATTCCTTTTCACACTTTCTTAAGAAAATATAGTCTCGCCCAACCAAATGCGATCTTCAATAATAAAATAAGTGGTGTCGAGGAAATATTAAATTCTGACGGTTACCACACAAGAGCACGGATTTCATTACCTTTTCCATCGAGCATCTGTCTAGGTAAGTGTAAAAATTACATTTTACTACCTCCGTACCCAATTCTACAGAACTACGTTTATCAAATTTATGCTGAATCTTTTAACAACTCTTTAACCATCATAAACTGCTAGTAATTTTCACTAATTGAATTCTTAATATTATAGACTCATTTGGAAGGTATCTTCTATTTACTAAGTTTATGGTTGTAGTACATGACCAAATATTCTCGCCCTGTCGGTGGGGCGTTAGAATGCACCTATGCAGAGGGGTAAGACTCCCCCAATGGGGTTGGCGGCGACCCATGATGCTTAAGGATAGAACCCAGGTGGATGAGCAGTCCATGACCTGCAAAACTCCCTATTGCCCTTATGGGAAGCCCCAACCCCTTTTATCATATGGGTGCTAGAAGGTGGTGACTGAGGGTCTACATATCCTGGGAATGACGATAAACTCTATTTGATGGTGAGGTTCCAGGTCTGGGAATGTGGAGCACCACTTCATCTCCATTGCTCCTTGGTCCACTCTGACTCGGAGTGGTAGTACCTGTTATGGGTTAAATAGAAAATTGAGTTTATATAATATAAGCAATTTGATTATCTATTAAGAATGAATTTATTTCAAAACTTTGTCGGCATCAAATGACCTAGCGAGGTTGATATGCCGTAAAATAAACCAAACCAAATATTTTATGATCGACCTATATTGAGCAGAAAGTTTGACGTAACGTCTTCATACTTTTGACAGAACTCTTAATACAAATCCTTGGTGGCTGAGCAGTCCATGTCCTGCAACACCACACTTTGGCCCTTACTTAGGCTAAATGGGCGGTCGGAGAGTCCAGTTTCAATCAATTGGCTGGTCACGTCAAGCAGTGCATATCGCATAAATGCGTCCTGGCATATCTGGGTGGAAGCTTAATTTTAACGCCTTCAAACCACTAAAAGTAATTTGTCGATAAAAACGCCTTCAAACTGATAAACAAATTGAAGGGGAGGGTGAGAACTATTACTTGTCGAGAAAAGACTCGATGGGGGAGGGGGCAAAATATCGCTTTCATATCGCATTAACTTTTCGGGAAAACGCCTTCAAACAGCGAGGGAGTTAAATAGTAGCGCGGGTTGGTTTTTCAGCAGGCACCGTTTAAGCTAGGGACTTCAATCGTAGAACGGGGTGTTTTTTTTTTCAGCAGGAACCGCTTAGCGTTTTGTAGGGCAGGAGACCAGGACGCATTTATGCGATAATACCTTAACAAGGGTTGACATGCCGTAAAATCCAACCAATCTACAACTTGTTTTTATTATCACTGTATTTATTATCACTGTATCCAATTCTGAAGACTTTTGGCTGAATTTTTAAGAACTGAACAACCCCTATAAACTATTAAACATCTTGACTAAGCAACTTCCTAATAAAGAATCGTTTAGCTTTTATCTTATCTTGAAGTTAATAAGTTTGTACGTGTAGTACTTGACCAAATATCCTTTCTGTTGTGGCCTGGTTAGGGGCCAGAATAAAGAGAGGAAATGAGTTAAATATATTAACAAAGAACAGTAGTACAAACATATACAAATGGGAAGGTACTCGTGAGGCGGTCTTATCAACTATCCGCTGAAATATTAACTCGCAGAACCTGTCGCTATTTATAGTTGGAATAGTTCATGCGTGCGTGATAAATTAGCATAACACTTTCTATGGACGACCTATATTGAGCAGAAAAGTTGACGTAACGCCTTCATACTTGTGTCGCCCTGGCGGTTGGGGCGTTATAATGCACCGACTGCACCTCTGCAGAGGGGTAAAACTCCCCCAATGGGGCCACCTATTGGCTGTGGGTGGCGATCCGTGATACTTAAGGATAGAACACAGGTAGTTGAGCAGTTCATGACTTGCAATATTCCACTTTAGGCTTTTCTAGGGCTAGACGGGCGGCCCCCTCCGATCAATCGGCTGGTCAAGTCAAGCCCTAGCAACTAAATGATTGCCCCAACCCTATGGCAAGCCCCAACCCTTTTTATCATATGGGTGCTAGAAGGTGGTGACTGAGGGTCTACATGTCCTGGGAATGACGTTAAACTCTATCTAATGGTGAGGTTCCAGTTCTGGAGGTTTGGGGAATGTGGAGCACCCCATCATAGCACACAATTGCTCCCTGGTCCACTCAGATCCGGAGTGGTAATACATGTTAGAGTCCCATCTATGGGTTAAATAGGAAAATATGTTTATAAAAAAAATTAAGAATGACTTTATTTCAAAACTTTGTCGGTTTAAATGACCCACTGAGGTTGATATGCCATAAACCAAACCAATCTTCATACTTTTGAGGTAACTAGTCAGAATCCTAATTAACCCCAGATATCTTGGTACCCTATGTCTATGCTATTTTTGTATATGACGTAGTTTTAGATTGGTGATTTTGGACTGATTAACAATGTTCACTTTAAGCAATAATTGCTTTCTGATTATTCGTCTAAATAATTGAATTCTTGATCTGAAGCGCTGTTCTTACATTACATTTTCTAGTCCTGTCAGCTGGGGCTTTAGAATACACCGACTGCACCTCTACAGAGGAGAAAGACCCCTCCAATGGGGCCGTGAGTGGCGTTCTGTGTTGGTTAAGGACGGAATCCTGGTGGATGTGCCCTTACTTGGGCTAGATGGGTAATCGGAGAGGCCCCCTCTGCTCAATCGGCTGGTCACGTCAAGCCCTAGCACCTATAAGATTGTCCCAACTCTATTGCCCTTATGGCAAGCCCCAACCCTTTTTATCATATGGGTGCTAGAAGGTGGTGGATGAGGGTTTACATGTCCTGGGAATGACGTTAATCTCTATCTGATGGTGAGGTTCCAGTTTTGGAGGTCTGGGGAATGTGGAGCGCCCCTTCATCACCATTGCTCCCTGGTCCACTCTGACCTAGAGTGGTAGTACCTGTTAGGGTCCCATCTATGGGTTAAATAGAAAAACGCTAGTTTATAAACAAAATTGTGTATCCATTAAGAATGACTATTTCAAAACTTTGTCGGCATTAAATAACCCACCCAATTTGATATACCACGAAACAAACCTGTTTTAGTTAGATTCCTTTAAGATATTTCTCAAATTCTCTATTGGTCATAGTATCGTATTTTTTTATCTTAGCGTTCGGCTAGAAACCACAAGTTTCCTAATTCGATACCAGTCCTCGCCAACTCAGCGTATGAGTAGCACAGGGATCTGTGCGGTAAAGTAAGGAGCTGATGGTAGGTGTGGCGCACCATCTCATACGTCAAAACAATCTCCTTGGTCTAGCGCTATTGAAAAGGGGATAGACTCCCTCGCTGACTGGCTGATACCGACTTTAGGCCACTCCGACGACTTTATTTTCCCTTTATACAAGTCTTAAACTCTATACAACTTGTTTTTGTTATCCCTGTACCCAATTCTTCAGAATTATGTTCATCAAATTTAGGCTGAATCTTTAACATCTCTAGAACTCTGATAAACAACTGAACCTCTTCACTAAATTAAGCCTTGTCAGTTGGGGCTTTACGCTAACTGTACCGCTCCAGAGGGGGTAAGACACTCATAATGGGGCCACCTGTTGGACTTTGGTGGCGACCCTTGATGATTAAGGATGGAGCCCAGGTGGCTGGACAATCCATGACATGCAACATTCCACTTTGACCCTTAGTTGGTTGAGGGTTTTCATATCCAGGGTATGATGATATGATGGTAAACTCTATCTGATGGCGAGGTTCCAGTTTGGAGCTTTGGATGTGGAGCACCCCTTCATCACCATTGCTCCCTGGTCCAATCTGACCCGGAGTGGTAGTACCTGTCAGGGTCCTATCTATGGGTTAAATAGAAAAATGAGTTTATAAAAAATTGAGTATCCATTAAGAATAAATTTATTTGAAAAACTTTGCCGGCATTAAATGACCCACTGAGGTTGATATACCGTAAAAAAACAAGTCAATCTTTATTTAGGCTAGACGGTCGGTCGGAGAGGCCTCCTTACAACCAACCGACTAGTCACGTCAGACCCTAGCACCTATGATTGTCTCAGCCCTATTGTCCTTAGGGCAAGCCCTAACCTCTTTATCATATGTGCTAGAAGGTGATGGCTGAGGGTCTTAGTGTCCTGGGGAATCTGGAGTACCCCTTCATCATTATTGCTACCTGGTACACTCTGACCCGGAGTAGTAGAACCTGTTAGGGTCCTATCTATGGGTTAAATAGAAAAATGAGTTTAAAAAGAAGAGTAACCACCAAGAATGAAGAAAACGCGTCTTCGGCATAAAATGACCCAAATGGGTTGACATGCCGTAAAACCAACCCACAACTCTAAAACTTTAATATCACTGAAATTAAACTAATCGAAATTGTTCTAGCGCTAAGCTTGAATTTTCGCAAACACACTTGATAGAGTAGTACTATACTTGTATTTTTACCCCCTCCCCATATGAGAGCAGAATTCTGAAAAAGGTTGTCTAAATTGAGAGACTATCAATGTTGGTATTCTGACTAATTCCACACTGGAAATTCAAGGATCCACTGATTTGTAGATTAAAATATTAAAATGTATTTGTTTAGTCGTCTCATCTCTGGGTTAAATAGAAAAATGAGTTTAAAGATGTGTTTAAAAAAAATTTAAATACCCATTACCGAAGAGTTTACATGCCATAAAAAACAACCAACCCTTTTATGGGTCAAATAGATTTGTTTGCAAGTTTATGTAAATTCTACCGACCTATTAATACATGATGATTATTAATACTCATAAAAAAAACTTTGATTTAACCCCCCCCCCCCAAAAAAAAAAATTTTTTTTTTGGTTTCAAAAGATTAATACACATGAAATTAAACAAATCCAATTATGGCATTAAATAACCTACAAGGGTTTATATGCCATGAAATAGTAATAGTCTAGTCGTAGCCAACCATTTTCTAGTGCAGTATGCACTTTCTTTCAAATCCGGGGAGTGAGCCGCCCTGTCGGCTGGGGCGTTAGAATGCACCGACTGCACCTCTGCAGAGGGGTAAGACTCCCCCAATGGGGCCCCCTGTTGGCCGTGGGTGGCGACCTGTGATGCTTAAGGATAGAACCCAGGTGGATGAGCAGTTTATGACTTGCAATACTCCACTTTGGTCCTAACTTGGGCTAGACGGGCGGTCGGAGAGGCCCCCTCCGATCAATCGACTGGTCACGTCAAGCCCTAGCACCTATATGAGCACCCAACCCTATTGCCCTTATGGCAAGCCCCAACCCCTTTTTATCATATTGGGGCTAGAAGGCGGTGACTGAGGGTCTACATGTCCTGGGAATGACGTTAAACTCTATCTGATGGTGAGGTTCCAGTTTTGGAGGTTTGGAGAATGTGGAGCACCCCTTCATCACCATTGCTCCCAAGTCCACTCTAACCCAGAGTGGTAGTACCTGTTAGGGTCCCATCTATGGGTTAAATAGAAAAACATGAGTTTATAAACAAAATTGAGTATTCATTAAGAATGAATTTATTCCGAAACTTTGTCGGCATTAAATGACACACTGGGGTTGATATGCCACAAACCAAACGTGAGTGACAATCCTAAATCTTACTATCTAGGAAGGGCGTTATTTACCTCAACATTCCACCAGGTAAGGATGTGACGACAAGTCTTTAATTTTTTAAAAGTAGGAAGCTACGCACAAGCCGAAACTCATGCGATGGTTAGTTAAAAAAAAGCGTTGATAACCTTCGGCATTCCCTTTTTTTGGGCGCCTCAGGCACTGGGTATATATACAGCCCTGTTTCTTTACTACGAGGGGGTAGGTGTCGTAGGGAGGCGAAATATATTTTCTACATTCATTTTCTTCAAGACCAAGTTTTAATTTGACACTTACATTTTCGAGTAACACCGAAAAGATAACCAATTTACGATTATTTTAGTATCTAAAATTAATTTCCTCAAATGAAGAGTTTTGAAGAAAAATATTTTGTGGTAATTCTTTTATGTTAATTTGCAACTTTCTCCCCATTGGAGAGCTTAGATTCAAAAATCGACCTACCCTATTTAGACAGGCTGACATGCCGTTAAAATAAAATCTCTGAAAGGAAAGATTAAGTTTTTTTTTTCATTTTAGATTCCATTTTACGTATCTCTGCACTCGGTGATCTTGTCATGTTGCTAAATACGATGAATATTTTCCCTCAAGGAATTTGGTTTTAAGATAGTCACCCGTAGGAAGACTGCTTCTGTGGTGGAGCCCAGTCGGTTGGGGCGTTAGAATACACCGACTGTACCTCTTCAGAGGGGTAAGACCCCCAATAGAGCCACCTGTTGGCTGTGGGTAGCAACCCGTGATGCTTAAGGACGGAATCCTAGTGACTGAGTACTCCATGACCTGCAACACTCCACTTTGACCCTTAGGGTTGATGGACTGGAGGTCTGGGGAATATGGAGCACCCCTTCATCACCATTGCTCCCAGGTCCACTTTGACCCGGAGTGGTAGTACCTGTTAGGGTCTTATCTATGGGTTAAATAGAAATTTGTTTTTAAAATGGCGTTTAGGAATTATCGCTACAAATCTTTCAAAACTTAGCCGGCATGAAATGACCCACCGTGTTTGATATGCCGTAAATCAAGCCAAACTTCCGCCCTGTCGGCTGGGGCGTTAGAATGCACCGACTGCACCTCTGCAGAGGGGTAAGACTCCCCCAGTTGGGCCACCTGTTGGCCGTGGGTGGTGACCCGTGTTGCTTAAGGATAGAGCCCAGGTGAATGAGCAGTTAAAGACTTGCAATACTCCACTTTGGTCCTATCTTGGGCTAGACGGGCGGTCGGAGAGGCCCCCTCCGATCAATCGGCTGGTCACATTAAACCCTAGCACCTATATGATTTTCCCAACCCTATTGCCCTTATGGCAAGCCCCAACACTTTTTATCATATGGGTGCTAGAAGGCGGTGGCTGCGGGTCTACATGTCCTGGGAATGACGTTAAACTCTATCTGATGGTGAGGTTCCAATTTTGGAGGTTTGGGGAATGTGTAGCACCCCATCATCACCATTGCTCCCTGGTCCACTCTGACCCGGAGTGGTAGTACCTGATAGGGTCCCATCTATGGGTTAAATAGAAAACCTGAGTTTATAAACAAAATTGTATTATCCATTAAAAATGAATGTATTTCAAAACTTTGTTAGCATTAAACATTTTTTTTTACCAATAGAAGTATTCGGCATAAAATAACCAAGGGGTGGACATGCCGTAAAACCCAATCAACCAAGCCAAACTTACCTCGAAACTTTATCGCGGATAAATTTCCCAAACATTAGAAGATAGCTTTGCTGGACATTGTAATCCTAGTGACTGAAACTATTAGCAACCGGATACTCTAGTCTCGCATGAAATAGAAGAAACGTCATTTGATTCTTAAAACAAATCCAAATTTGAGTTTGTATGTGAAAAACCCTTTAACCTTCACAATATATTTAAATTTTCTCACTCTTACTTAAAAACACTTTGGCCCTTACTTGAGCTAGACGGGTGGTCGGAGAAGCCACCTCCGATCAATCAAGCACTAGCATCTATATGATTGCCACAACCCTATTGCCCTTATGGTAAGCCCCAACCCTTTTTATCATATGGGTGCTAGAAGACTGTGGCTAAGGGTCTTTATGTCCTGGGTATGACGTCCTGTCAAAATTCCTATGTTTTCTATCTAATTAAACCAAATTTCGAATATGTAAACTCAAATTAATTCAGATATTTAAAGTTTTTCTTCTGGGGGCGTCAAAACCGTTTTTTTTTATCTTTAGTAAAAAAAAAATTATGAGGGGAGATAATTTTTTTTTTTTTTTTTTTTTTTTTCGACGTATGATAAACATTATATGACTATTTCTTGTTTGAAAATAATTTTCTCGTAAAACTCTCTACATTAGATAACTTTGAATATATATTAAAATAAAACAAACTATACATAAATCAATAATACCTGCAATGTATTTGTTAAAACTTGTCTTAACAACATAGATATTTGAATATTGCATTCTTAATTTGAGTATATATGATACAGGGTCGTTCTTTATTCTATGTATTAATGGTTTTGACAATAAATTAAATGCTCATTGATAAACTTACGCAATTCCTGCGGGTATTGTGACGTAGTTTAGGTTCCAGACACCGAATCTCCATTATGTGTAGAGATATATCGAAAAGGCCTTCAATCTTATTTATTGAATGAGATGGTGCTGATAAACTAAGGCTAATTTGTATTGCGAAAAAAAAGCATGTTCTATCATGAGATAAAATGTGCGTTCTCCACGTATGATCAGAACGTGTGCACAACTGATAGGCTTTTAATAAAAAACTTACTTGAATAAAGCGATAAAAACGGATTTATATTGAGTCTCCTAAACAGCTGATTCTTTCATTTTCCATATTCGTATTGAAAAATCATCAAACTTGTCTGTTTTATGTAAGAGTACTAAAAGTATCCAGTCCAGTAGGCTGGGGTTTTAGAACACACCTACTGCAGAAGGGTAGACTTCCCGCAATTGGGACACCTGTTGGCCGTTGGTAGCGAACCGTGATGCTTAAGGATGGAACCCAGGTGGCTGAGCATTCCATAACATGCAACACTCCACCCTAGCACATACTTAGGCTCGACTTTCTCCCAACTCTATTCTGAGCCGGAGTAGTGGTACCGGTGGGGGTCCCATCTATGGGTTAAATAGAAAATTTGTTTCCAAAACAAATTGAGTTTAAAAAACTCTTCCAAACTATCGCTACGAATCTTTCATAACTTTGCCGGCATTAAATGACCCACCGTGGTAAAACAAAGCAAACAAACTTGTTGGCCGTGGGTGGTGAACCGGGATGCTTAAGGATGGAACCCTGGTGGCTCAGCCACCTGTTGGCCATTGGTGGCGACCCGTAATGCTTAAGGATAGAACCCAGGTGGATGAGCAGTTCATGACTTGCAATACTCCACTTTGGCCCTATCTTGGGCTAGACGGGAGGTCGGAGAGGCCCCCTCCGATCAATCGGCTGGTCACGTCAAGCCCTAACACCTATATGATTGCCCCAACCCTACCGCCCTTATGGCAAGCCCCAACCCTTTTTATCATATGGGTGCTAGAAGGCGGTGACTGAGGGTCTACATGTCATGGGAATGACGTTAAACTCTATCTGATGGCGAGGTTCCAGTTTTGAAGGTTTGGGGACTGTGGAGAACCCCTTCATTACCATTGCTCCCTGGTCCACTCTGATCCGGAGTGGTAGTATCTGTTAGGGTCCCATCTATGGGTTAAATAGAAAAATTTATTATAAAAAAATTGTATTATCCATTAAGAATTGATTTATTTCAAAACTTTATTGGCATTAAATGACCCACTGAGGTTGATATGCCACCAAACCAACCAACCACCCACACATCCCTTCACCTGATCTTTCTCTTGTTATTTAAGCAAAAATTCTCAGCGAGTGTGAAATACAGACCAACGAATGGAATGTAGTATGAGTTCTATATCTTCACACCCACTCTGTCGGTGGGGCTGTAGAATGCACCGATTATACCTATTAAGAGGTGTAAGACCCCTCCAATGTGACAACCTGTTGGCCGTGGGTGGTGATGCTTGAGGACGGAATCCTAGCGACTGAGAAGTCCGTGAAACTGTTGGTTTAGTGGTCACTCCACTTTTAGCACCTTACTTGGCTAAACAGACGATCGGTCAAACAAATCGGTTCCGATCAATCGGGGGTGGTGTTACTACAACCTATTAGTCCTATCTATGAGTTAAATAGAAAACAGCTAAAAATGTGCTTAAATAATTCAGTACCCATCACGGACTGCACCTCTGGGGAAAGGTAAGACCAACCTCCTAAATGGGGCTACCTATTAGCCGTCGGTGGCGACCCGTGAGGTTGATATGGCGTAAAACCAAACCAAACCTGGTGGCTGAGCAGTCTATGGCTCGCAACATTCCCCTTTGGCCCTAACTTAGATTAGATGGGCAGTCTGAGGGGGCTCCCTCTGATCAATCGGTTGGTCATGTCAAGGGCGTCCCCGCTTGGTTACCTCATTTCATGAATGAAGACGCCTCCATTAGAGGTCCGCCCTGTCGGTGGGGCGTTAGAATGCACCGACTGCACCACTGCAGAGGGGTAAGACTCCCCCAATAGGGCCACCTGTTAGCCGTGGGTGGCGACCCGTGATGCTTAAGGATAGAACCCAGGTGGCTGAGCAGTCCATGGCCTGCAATACTCCACTTTGGCCCTCTTTGGCTAGACGGGCAGTCGGAAGGGGCTCTCTTTGATCAATCGGTTGGTCATGTCAAGCCCTAGCACCTATATGATTTTCCCAACCCTATTGCCCGTACGGCAAGTCCCAACCCCTTTTTATCATATGGGTGCTAGAAGGCAGTGGCTGCGTGTCTACATGTCCTGGGAATGACGTTAAACTCTATCTGATGGTGAGGTTCCAGTTTTGGAGGTTTGGGGAATGTGGAGAACCCCTTCATCACCGTGGCTCCCTGGTGCACTCTGACCCGGAGTGGTAGTACCTGTTAGGGTCCCATCTATGGGTTAAATAGAAAACATGAGTTCATAAACAAAATTGTATTATCCATTAAAAATGAAGTTATTTCAAAACCTTGTCGGCTTTAAACATTTTTGAATACCAAATTACCAATAGAAGTATTCGGCATAAAATAACCCAAGGGGTTAACATGCCGTAAAACCCAACCAACCAACCAATCCATTAGAGGTACCAGATACTTTTTACAATATCACAATTTTTTTAAGGGGACCTCCCCCTTTTCAGTATACATGTCCAGTACCTACATTTTGACCCTCCCGCCGGTGAATGAGTACTCAATTCGGGAGACTGACATGGCTAGAAGAATCCGCACGTTTCACGAATTTTTGGGTGAAGCCAGCGGAAAAAACTCCCTTGTCGACTGGGACTCTAGAATACACCGACTGCACCTCTGCAGAGTGATAAGACCCCACCCCCGCACTGAGGCCACCCGTTGGCCGTGGGTGGCGACCCGTGATGGAACCCTGGTGGCTGAGCAATCCATGACATGCAACACTTCACGTTGAGTCTTATTTAGGCGAGACGGGTGCCCTTCTGATCAATCGTCTGGTCACGTCAAGCACTAGCACTTATATGATTGTCCCAACCTTTATATGTGCTAGAAGGTATGGCCAAGGATCTTGGTGTCCAGGGTATGACGTTTAACTGAACTTCCAAATCTGGAGCTCTGGAGAAAGTAGAGTACACCTTCATCACCATTACTCCCAGGTCCACTTTTATCCAGTGTGGTAGTACCTGTTAGAGTTCCATCTATCGGTTAAATACAAAAATGATTTTGAAAAAAAAATTAAGTTAAAAAATGAATAAAAGAAAGCATCTTCGGCATAAAATAACCCAACATGAGTTGACATGCCGTAAAACCTAATCAACCAACCAAATCATAGTATACAGTTTGAGTAACCTTGTTCTACCAAAGTAAAGTCTTCCTCTTAGTATTTCCCAATTAAATTGGTAGCCCTGTCATCTGGGACTTTAGAATACACCGACTGTACCTCTGCAGAGGGGTAATACTCCCCCAATTGGGCCACCTGCTGGCCGTATGTGGCGACCCGTGATGCTCAAGGATGGAACAGGCGGTTGAGCAGTCCATGACCTGCAACACTCCACTTTGGCCCTTACTTGGGCTAGACGGTCAGTCGGGGGTGGGGGTGTTCCCCTTCCGATCAATCGGCTTATGAGTTTATAAACAAAATTGAGTATTCATTAAGAATGAATTTATTTCAAAACTTTATCGGTATTAAATGACCCACTGCGGTTGATATGCCGTAAACCAAACCTACTTGTCCCAACCCTATTGCCCTTAAGGCAAGCCTCCCCCCCTTTTTATCATATACATGCTGGAATGCGGTGGCTGTGAGTCTTAGTTTTACTTCATACCCAGATATTATCTGATAGTGAAGTTACAATACTAGAGCACTGGGAAATGTAGATTACCCCCAGGTCCACTCTGACACGGAGTTGTAGCACCTGCTAGTGTCCCAGTTATGGGTTAAATAGAAAAATTAACTTAAATTTTTTTTAGAAAAAATTGATTTTGAAAAAAACAAAACCCCAAAAGACTAAATAGAATGTTTTTGGCATAAAATAACCCAACAAGGGTTGACATACCGTAAAATCCAACTAACCAATCTCCTAAGTTTATTTTCTGAATATTTAACGATACTCCTGAACATCGAAGGAAAGAAACAGCTTCCAAGGAAGCTCCATTATATTATATATATATATTATAAATAGTTGGCATTAAATAACCCCCAGGGTTTATATGCCATTAAACGAAACCAAAGAAGTTCCAATGAATTCGCTTTTTATTGCTTTATTCAACTTCTGTACCTATAAACCTTATTAGCTTCTCATTTTTTTTTCACGACAGAAAATAATGAAAATATTTTCTTGCTTTTTTTCTTCTCCAAAGTCCTTTAAGGTAGACGGCGGTCGGAGAGTGCCACCTCCGATCAATCGGCTAGTCATGTCAAACCATAGCACTTATGACTGTCCCAATCTCCCCCAAATGAGGCCACCTGTTAGCCGTGGGTGGCTACGTGTGATGCTTAAGGATGGAGTCTTGGTGGATGAGCAGTCCATGACCTGCAACACCCCACTTATACCCTTACTTAGGCTAGACGGACAGTCGGAGAGACCCCCTCCGATCAATCGGCGGGTCTTTCACCAAGTGCTCTTTCACCAAGACAAGACTGTTGATGAATAAAGTCGAATTTTTCCTAGAAGTTGTTTTATTAGTTAGCCCCAGGACTTATTGCGTTATGATTGTCCCAACCATATTACTGTCGGCTGGGGCTTTAGAATACACCGATCGCGACCCGTGATGCTTAAGGACGGAATCCTGCTGGACGAGCAATCCATGACGTGTAACACTCCACACGCTGACTGATTTCCCCAAAAGGTCAATCTTGGTATGTATTCTGTATATGACGTTAAACTGTATCTAATGGTGAAGTTCCAATTCTAGATCTCCAAAGAAAGTGGAGCACCCCTTCATTGCCATTACTCCCAGGTCCGCTGATCCGGAGTGGTAGTACCTGTTAGGGTCCAATTATGGGTTAGATAGATGAAAAATCTTTAAAAAAAAATGAATTATCAATAAGAATATTTGGCATAAAATAACCCAACAAGGGTTGACATGCCGTAAAATCCAACCAACCAGCCTTAGTATGATACTAAACTGTATCTGTGAGGCTCCTGTTCTGGGAGTGGAGTGTCTATTTATTGCAATTACTCCCAGGTCTACTAAGACCCGGAGTAGTAGTACCTGGGTAATTCCATGTCAAATCATCCAGAAAAAAATAAAATTGTCACCCACCGCCTTCAATTTTTCTAAAATGTTGTCAAGAGGTGGACTGTTAACATTAGTTATGCCAATTTTTAGCTCTCCAAATTTGGTGGGATTGGCGAAAAATGGCAACTTTTTGTAATCTAATTTTGTCTGTAAAATGAGTTCTACAGCTTCCCTACTCCTACTTTTTTTAATTTTTTTATAAAAGCATTTTTACCCATGAAATCTAAAAATGCTATGAAAAGTTTTAGGTGAACCAATTTTAAGTTATTGATGATTTCTGATTTAACCTAGCAAGATCAATATCCCGATGTGGCACGGATTAGCGTGACATGGCCTAGATGATTTGACATGGAATTACCCACCTTAGATTGCTTTTTACCATTTAGGAAATTTAAATCTATTAAGCCTCAACCTTTTTTTTTTTATCACATGTGCTATAAAGCGGTGGCTGGGGATCTTGTTGTCCTGGGTATGACGTTAAGATATTTGAAGTTCCAGTTCTGGAGAATCTGGGGAATATGGAGTACACCTTCATCTCCATTACTCTCAGGTCATTTGACCTCGAATGATAGTTCCTGTTTGGGTCACATCTTTGTGTTAAATGAAAAAAGTGTTTAAAATTTAAGGCACCCATCAAGAATGAATATAATAAAACGTCTTCGGCATAAAATAACCCAACAAGGGTTGACATGCCGTAAAATCCAACCAACCACCCACAAATCCCTTCACCTGATCTTTCCTGGGTTATTTTAGCAAAAATTCTCAGCGAGTGCGAAATACAGACCAACGAATGGAATGTAGTATGAGTTCTATATCTTCACACCCACCCTGTCGGTGGGGCTGTAGAATGCGCCGATTATACCTATTTTAGAGATGTAAGACCCCTCCAATGTGACAACTTGTTGGCTGTGGGTGGTGATGCTTGAGGACGGAATCCTAGCGACTGAGAAGTCTGTGAAACTGTTGGTTTAGTGGTCACGTCACTTACAGCACTCCACTTTTAGCATCTTACTTGGCTAAACAGACGATCGGTCAAACAAATCAGTTCCGATCAATCGGGGGTGGTGTTACTACAACCTATTAGAGTCCTATCTATGAGTTAAATAGAAAAACAGCTCAAAATGTGCTTAAATAATTAAGTACCCATTACCGACCGCACCTCTGCAGAAGGGTAAGACCTATCTGTTGGCCGTCGGTGGCGACCCAAGATTGCTTAAGGACTGAACCCTGGGGATGAGCAGTCCATGACCTGAAACTCCCAACTTAGTCTAGACGGGCGGTCTGAGAGGCCCCCTCCGATCAACCAGCTGGTCATGTCAAGCCTAACACCTAATATGATTGCCCCATTTTTATCATATGGGTTCTAGAAGGCAGTTATCACCATTGCTCTCTGATCTACTCTGACCCGGAGTGGTAGTACCCGTTAGGGTTCAATCTAGGAGTTAAATAGGAAAATATGTTTATAAGTATCCATTAAGAATAAATTCATTTCAAAACTTTATCGGCATTAAATGACCCATTGAGGTTAATTTGCCGTAAAACAAACAAAACCAACGCCCTGTCGGCTGAGGGGTTAGAATGCACCAACTGCACCTCTGCAGAGGGGCAAGACTCCCCCAATGGGGCCCCCTGTTGGCCGTAGGTGGTGACGCTTAAGGATAGAACCCAGGTGGATGAGCAGTCCATGGACTGCAATACTCCCTTTCCCGGGCTAGACGGGCGGTCGGAGAGGCCCCCTCCGATCAATCGGCTGGTCACGTCAAGCCCTAGCACCTATATGATTGCCCCAACCCTATTGTCCTCATGGCAAGTCCCAACCCTTTTTATCATATGGGTGCTAGAAGGCGGTGGCTGAGGGTCTACATGTCCTGGGAATGACGTTAAACTCTATCCGATGGTGAGGTTCCAGTTTTGGAGGTTTGGGGAATGTGGAGCACCACTAGACAGGTGGTCGGAGAGGCTCCCTCGACTGGTCACGTCAAACCATAGTTCCTATATAATTTGAAGGAACTGACGCAAGATGAATGTTCTCAAGGCATTTTTACTAGGGATGCAATAAATGAGCTCGGAAATACGTCTAGTGTTGTTGCTAAAAACTATCAACTGCACAGGATCAGATACCCCAAAAGAGCGTCCTGTCGGTGGGGTGTTAGAATACATCGACTGCATCACTGCAGAGGGGTAAGGACCCCCCAATAGGGCTATCTGTTGGCCGTGGGTGGCGACCTGTGATGCTTAAGGACGGAATCCTGGCGAATGAGCAGTCCCTGACATGCAACACTCCACTTTGACCCTTACTTAGGCTAGACGGTCGGTCGGAGAGGCCTCAATCGGCTGACGGTGCCAAGCCCTAGCATCTATATAATTACCCCAACCCTGTTGTCCTTAGGGAACCCCAACCAATTTTATCATATGGGTGCTAGAATGTGGTGGCAGAGGGTCTCCATGTCTTATGAATGACGTTAAACTATCTGACTGAAGTTCCAGTTCTGGAGGTTTGGGGAATGAGGAGCACCCCTTTATCACCACTCTGACTCGGAGTGGTAGTATCTGTTAGGGTCCCATCTATGGGTTAAATAGAAAAATGAGTTTATAAACAAAATTGATTATCCATTAAGAATTAATGTTATTTCAACATTTTGACGGCATTAAATGACCCACTTTTATTTCACACTAACAGTTTTTGGCATTGAATAACCCCACATGATTTGAGAGGCTCCCTCCGTTCAATCGGCTGGTCACGTCAAACCATAGCACGTATATGACCCTCCTTATATGACCGACAAAAATGAGTGTTCTCCAAGGCATTTTTACTAGGATAGAATAAATGAGCTCGGAAATATGTCTAGTGTTAATTGTAAAAAAACAATCAACTGCACCAAATACCCTAAAAGAACGCCCTGTCGGTTGGGGTGTTAGAATACACCGACTGCACCTCCCTGAAGAGGGGTAATGAGCAGTCCCTGACATGCAACACTCCACTTTGACACTTACTTAGGCTAGACGGGCGGTCGAAGAGGCTCCCTCCGATCAATCGGCTGGCCATGTCAAGCCCTAGTACCTAATATGATTGCCCCAAACCCATTGTTCTTATGTTAACCCAAAGCCCTTTTTACCATATGGGTGCTAGATGGTGGCTGGGAGTCTTCATGTCCTGGGTATGACATTAAACTCTGATGGTGAGGTTCCAGTTCTGGAGAATGTGGAGCACCCCTTCATCGCCACTCTGACCCGTTGTGGTAGTACCTGTTAGGGTCCCATCTATGGGTTAAATAGAAAAGTGTCTATAAAAAATTTGATTAAGAATGAATTTATTTCAAAACTTTGTCGGCATTAAATTGACCAATTGAGGTTAATATGCCATTAAAATCCGTTGGTTTGGGGCATATCAACCCGTCTGGTATTAATGTATTCCTATATTAGGAATACTTTATATCATGACGTAAAAAGCCCCACCCCTCCGCCAAGAAAAACTCTTAAACAATTGCACAAAAATGTAAATGTAAACATACAATGTACACGATTTTCTACCCTCGAAGGATAAAATAACCCTAGACTAGTTGACATGCCAAAGATTAAGAATCTGTCATAAAAATACATCCACGGAATACATTTATAAAAATGACACCATTTAAGGAAACTTGAGTACCAACTTTTATTTCACACTAACAGTTTTTTGGCATTAAATAACCCACGGGATTATTTCATCATAAAACAAACCAATCCGAACCAAATAAAGTTAATGAATTATTTCTACAAACCAGAAGAGATTAAAAACTTGAAACATCTTTTAAAACTTTTATCAAAACGACTTGTTTCGGCATTAAATGGCCCCAAGAAGATTGATATGCCGTAAAACTAACGAAACCTTGTTATTTAAAAAGTAATTGTCTAACAAGTTGTCTACTTGCATACCAATATTTCTGTCTGGGTTTTCCTGTTAAATCTTTAAAGCCTTCAATACGAAATGGGGGGAAAACTGTCCGATTGACTTGTCAAATGTGTATTGAAAGATTAACCACATCGGGACTCAAGCGACGGTGCGAAAGCGTGGCTGACTTACTAAATTAACTTTGTATTAGCTAATGCCTTCTCTCGTTAATGTCCAAGCAGCATTGTGTGTTCAGATAATGGAGTCTTCACCCAAACTAATTCTAATGGGAATCAACTCGTTAACGAAGACTCTAAAGACAAAAGTATGACGACTTGAACTGAACAGAGGCAAATGTTACCTGAGTGCGTTATCAGGAAAAAATATCTAAACGCATTTCAGCCCTGTCGGCTGGGGAGTGGTAGTACCTGTTAGGGTCTCACCTGTGGGTTAAATAGAACAATGTGTTTAAGAAAATTGAGTATCTCTTAAGAATGAATTTATTTCAAAACTTTGTCGGCATTAAATGACCGACCGAGGTTGATATGCCATAAAACCAACCAAACCTGTCGACTGGAGCTTTAGAATACATCGACTGAAATTCTGCAGAGGGGTAAGACTCCTCCAATGGGACCACTTTTTGGTCGTGGGTGGCGACCCGTGATGCTTAAGGATGGAACCCAGGTGGCTGAACAGTCCATAGCATGCAACACTCTACTTTTGCCATTAATTAGGCTAGACGGATGATCGAAGAGACCCCTTATCAATCGACTTGTCACGTCAGTCCCTTGCAACCTATATGGTTGTACCAACCCTATTGCCCTCATAGCAAGCCCCACATCTTTCTTTCATAGCCACCGCCTTATAGCACATATAAGGGTCTTTATATCCCAAGTATGACGTTATACTCTATCTGATGGTGAGGTTCCAGTTCTGGGGAATGTGGAGTACTCCTTCATTACCATTACTCCCAGGTCCACTCTGGAGTGGTAGTACCTATTGGTCACATCTATGGATTAAATAGAAAAACATGTTTAAATGTTTTTAAAAAAATGAGTACCCATCAAGAATGAATAAAATAAAATCGTCTTCGGCATAGTGATCCAACAAGGGTTGACATGCCGTAAAATTCCACCAACCAACCATTTGTTAGTGACACGCAAAATAAAACAAACAATATTTCTATAAACTGTTTTCTTTTTCGTCGGCATTAAATAACCCAATATGGGTTGATGTGTCGTAAAATAAATGACAATATACAATTCTAATAGAACAAAAAAGTAACACCTGAAATGATATAGAAATACTTTCATAGATTACGACCACAAAGAAGGGACAAAGGTCATCGGCATAAATCTCCAGGGCTCAATGCTATAAAATCTCCCAGGGGCTCACATGCTATAAAATCTCCCAGGGGCTCACATGCTATAAAATCCACCAACGGCTCACATGCTATAAAATCCAACCAATCTATTTAAGTAATATGAAAATGCTTTGATTTGTGGTCCAGGATAAAACCATATTTATATTCGCTAGCAGGACCTGTGGATAAACCCCAGTATGATAATTTAATTACAACGTTTGATATGCTTACTAAAGAGCTATTACCAAATTGTCCAATATCAAAAGTATAATAATCTTGATTTAAACCCCACTCTTTTCTTTTTGTTCGATTGAAACAGATTAGCGTTATCGCTTCCGCACTCACCCACTCTATCCCTCCGCCCTTCTTTCTTTCTTATATTCTTTTCTGCGTAGTATTTCCTTTTCTTCATAATATAAACGGAATGGTCCGCTTTTAAGCTGAGGAGACGGCACTCATAAGAATTAAGCGAATAAGCAACACCTGATAATCAGGATTTACATTTCATCTTGGACGGTGTCATTTTTAACCAGAGGGTGTTGCAAAATAACGATCATACAATTAACGAACACTAGGATTAGCCCAGTCAACTGGGGTTTTAGAATACACCAACTGCATCTCTGCAAGACCCCACCCCCACTCCCATGTTAGCCGTGGGTGGCGACCTGTGATGCTTAAGGATGCAACACTTTACTTAGGCCCTTACTTGAATTAGACGGGAGGTCGGAGAGGCACCCTCCGATCAATCGGCTAGTCTCGTCAATCCCTAGCGCCGGTATGATTGCCCCAACTCTTATGTGCAAGAAGGCGGTGGCTGAGCGTCATAGTGTCCTGTGTATGACGCTAGAATGGTGAAGATCCAGTTCAGGAGGTCTGGCCGCCCTGTCGACAGGGGCATTAGAATGTACCGACTGAACCTCTGCAGAGGGGTAAAACCCTCCAATTGGGCCACCTGTTGACCGTGGGTTGACCCATGACGCTTAAGAATTGAACCCAGGTAGCTGAGCAGTCCATGACTTGCAATAGTCCACTTTAGGCTTTTCTTGGGCTAGACGGGCGGTTGGAGAGGCCCCCTCTGATCAATCGGCTGGTCACGTCAAGCCCTAGCACCTATATGATTTTCCCAACCCTATTGCCCTTTTGGCAACCCCAATCCTTATCAAATGGGTCTAGAAGGCGGTGGCTGCGGGTCTACATGTCCTGGGAATGACGTTAATATTGATGGTTTGGTTGTGGCATATCAACCTCGGTGGGTCATTAATGCCGACAAAGTATTTTGAAAATAAATTCATTTTTAATACATAATACAATTTGTTTATAAACTCATGTTTTTCTATTAACCCATGGATGGGCCCTAACAGGTACTACCACTAACGGGTCAGAGTGGACCAGGGAGCAATGGTGATGAGGGGTGCTCCATATTTCTCCCAAACTGGAACTCACCATCAGATATTTAACGTCAATTCCCAGGACATGTTAGACCCGCAGCCACCGCCTTCTAGCCACCCATTTGATAAGGATTGGGGTTGCAAAAGGGCAATAGGGTTGGGGAAAATCATTAGGTGGCTGGGCTTGAACGTACCAGCCGATTGATCAGAGGGGGCCTCTCCAACCGCCCGTCTAGCCCAAGAAAAGCCTAAAGTGGACTATTGCAAGTCATGGACTGCTCAGCTACCTGGGTTAATTCTTAGCGTCATGGGTCAACCCAACGGTCAACAGGTGGCCCATTGGAGGAGTTTTACCCTTCTGCAGAGGTTCAGTCGGACATTCTAATGCCCCTGTCGACAGGGCGGCCAGACCTCCTGAATGGATCTTCACCATTCTAGCGTCATACACAGGACACTATGACCTCAGCCACCGCCTTCTTGCACAATAAGAGTTTGGGGCAATCATACGGCGCTAGGGATTGACGAGACTAGCCGATTGATCGGAGGTGCCTTCCGACCTCCCGTCTAATTCAAGTAAGGGCCTAAGTAAAGTGTTGCATCCTTAAGCATCACAGTCGCCACCCACGGCTAACATGGGAGTGGGGGTGGGGTCTTGCAGAGATGCAGTTGGTGGTATTCTAAAACCCGCAGTTGACTGGGCTAATCCTAGTGTTGCGTTAATTGTATGATCGTTATTTTGCAACACCCTCTGGTTAAAAATGACACGTCCAAGATGAATGTAAATCCTGATTATCAGGTGTTGCTTATTCGCTTAATTCTTATGAAGTGCCGTCTCCTCAGCTTAAAAAGCGGACCATTCCGTTTATATTATGAAGAAAGGAAATACTACGCAGAAAAGAATATAAGAAAGAAAGAAGGGCGGAGGGATAGAGTGGGTGAGTGCGGAAGCGATAACGCTAATCTGTTTCAATCGAACATAAAAAGAAAAGAGTGGGGTTTAATCAAGATTATTATACTTTTGATATTGGACAATTTGGTAATAGCTCTTTTAGTAAGCATATCAAACGTTGTAATTAAATTATCATACTGGGTTTATCCACAGGTCCTGCTAGCGAATATAAATATGGTTTTATCCTGGACACAAATCAAAGCATTTTCAATTACTTAATAGATTGTTGATTTTATAGCATGTGAGCCGTTGGTGGATTTTTATAGCATGTGAGCCCTGGGAGATTTTATAGCATGTGAGCCCCTGGGAGATTTTAATAGCATGTGAGCCCCTGGGAGATTTATGGCGATGCCCTTTGTCCCTTCTTTGTGGTCGTAATCTATGAAAGTATTTCTATATCATTTCAGGTGTTTTTTGTTTCTATTAGAATTGTATATTGTCATTTATTTTACGACACATCAACCCATATTGGGTTATTTAATGCCGACGAAAAAGAAAACAGTTTTATAGAAATATTGTTTGTTTTATTTTGCGTGTCACTAACAAATGGTTGGTTGGTGGAAATTTTACGGCATGTCAACCCTTGTTGGATCACTATGCCGAAGATTTTATTTTATTCATTCTTGATGGGTACTCATTTTTTTAAAAACATTTAAACATGTTTTTCTATTTAATCCATAGATGTGACCAATAGGTACTACCATCCAGAGTGGACCTGGGAGTAATGGTAATGAAGGAGTACTCCACATTCCCCAGACTGGAACCTCACATCAGATAGAGTATAACGTCATACTTGGATATAAAGACCCTTATATGTGCTATAAGGCGGTGGCTATGAAAGAAAGATGTGGGGCTTGCTATGAGGGCAATAGGGTTGGTACAACCATATAGGTTGCAAGGGACTGACGTGACAAGTCGATTGATAAGGGGTCTCTTCGATCATCCGTCTAGCCTAATTAATGGCAAAAGTAGAGTGTTGCATGCTATGGACTGTTCAGCCACCTGGGTTCCATCCTTAAGCATCACGGGTCGCCACCCACGACCAAAAAGTGGTCCATTGGAGGAGTCTTACCCCTCTGCAGAATTTCAGTCGATGTATTCTAAAGCTCCAGTCGACAGGTTTGGTTGGTTTTATGGCATATCAACCTCGGTCGGTCATTTAATGCCGACAAAGTTTTGAAATAAATTCATTCTAAGAGATACTCAATTTTCTTAAACAACATTGTTCTATTTAACCCACAGGTGAGACCCTAAAGGTACTACCACTCCCCAGCCGACAGGGCTGAAATGCGTTTAGATATTTTTTCCTGATAACGCACTCAGGTAACATTTGCCTCTGTTCAGTTCAGTCGTCATACTTTTGTCTTTAGAGTCTTCGTTAACGAGTTGATTCCATTAGAATTAGTTTGGGTGAAGACTCCATTATCTGAAACACACAATGCTGCTTGACATTAACGAGAGAAGGCATTAGCTAATAAAGTTAATTTAGTAAGTCAGCCACGCTTTCGCACCGTCGCTTGAGTCCCGATGTGGTTAATCTTTCAATACACATTTGACAAGTCAATCGGACAGTTTTCCCCCCATTTCGTATTGAAGGCTTTAAAGATTTTAACAGGAAAACCCAGACAGAAATATTGGTATGGCAAGTGACAACTTGTTAGACAATTATTTTTTAAATAACAAGGTTTGTTAGTTTTACGGCATATCAATCTTCTTGGGCATTTAATGCCGAAACAAGTCGTTTTGATAAAAGTTTTAAAGATGTTTCAAGATTTTTAATCTCTTCTGGTTTGTAGAAATAATTCATTAACTTTATTTGGTTCGGATTGGTTTGTTTTATGATGAAATAATCCGTGGGTTATTTTAATGCCAAAAAACTGTTAGTGTGAAATAAAAGTTGGTACTCAAGTTTCTTAAAATGGTGTCATTTTTAAAATGTATTCCGTGGATGTATTTTTATGACAGATTCTTAATCTTTGGCATGTCAACTAGTCTAGGGTTATTTTATCCTTCGAGGGTAGAAAATCGTGTACATTGTATGTTTACATTTACATTTTTGTGCAATTGTTTAAGAGTTTTTTTCTTGGCGGAGGGGGTGGGGCTTTTTACGTCATGATATAAAGTATTCCTAATATAGGAATACATTAATACGCAGACGGGTTGATATGCCCCAAACCAACGGATTTTAAATGGCATATTAACCTCAATTGGTCAATTTAATGCCGACAAAGTTTTGAAAAAAATTCATTCTTAATCAATTTTTTATAGACACTTTTCTATTTAACCCATAGATGGGACCCTAACAGGTACTACCACAACGGGTCAGAGTGGCGATGAAGGGGTGCTCCACATTCTCCCAGAACTGGAACCTCACCATCAGAGTTTAATGTCATACCCAGGACATGAAGACTCCAGCCACCATCTAGCACCCATATGGTAAAAAGGGCTTTGGGTTAACATAAGAACAATGGGTTTGGGGCAATCATATTAGGTACTAGGGCTTGACATGGCCAGCCGATTGATCGGAGGGCGCCTCTTCGACCGCCCGTCTAGCCTAAGTAAGTGTCAAAGTGGAGTGTTGCATGTCAGGGACTGCTCATTACCCCTCTCAGGGAGGTGCAGTCGGTGTATTCTAACACCCCAACCGACAGGGCGTTCTTTTAGGGTATTTGGTGCAGTTGATTGTTTTTTTTATTAACACTAGACATATTTCCGAGCTCATTTAATTCTATCCTAGTAAAAATGCCTTGGAGAACACTCATTTTTTGTCGGTCATATAAGGAGGGTCATATACGTGCTAATGGTTTGACGTGACCAGCCGATTGAACGGAGGGAGCCTCTCAAATCAATGTGGGGTTATTCAATGCCAAAAACTGTTAGTGTGAAATAAAAGTGGGTCATTTAATGCCGTCAAAATGTTGAATAACATTAATTCTTAATGGATAATCAATTTTGTTTATAAACTCATTTTTCTATTTAACCCATAGATGGGACCCTAACAGATACTACCACTCCGAGTCAGAGTGGTGATAAAGGGGTGCTCCTCATTCCCCAAACCTCCAGAACTGGAACTTCAGTCAGATAGTTTAACGTCATTCATAAGACATGGAGACCCTCTGCCACCACATTCTAGCACCCATATGATAAAATTGGTTGGGGTTTCCCTAAGGACAACAGGGTTGGGGTAATTATATAGATGCTAGGGCTTGGCACCGTCAGCCGATTGAGGCCTCTCCGACCGACCGTCTAGCCTAAGTAAGGGTCAAAGTGGAGTGTTGCATGTCAGGGACTGCTCATTCGCCAGGATTCCGTCCTTAAGCATCACAGGTCGCCACCCACGGCCAACAGATAGCCCTATTGGGGGTCCTTACCCCTCTGCAGTGATGCAGTCGATGTATTCTAACACCCCACGACAGGACGCTCTTTTGGGGTATCTGATCCTGTGCAGTTGATAGTTTTTAGCAACAAACACTAGACGTATTTCCGAGCTCATTTATTGCATCCCTAGTAAAAATGCCTTGAGACATTCATCTTGCGTCAGTTCCTTCAAATTAATATAGGAACTATGGTTTGACGTGACCAGTCGAGGAGCCTCTCCGACCCCCTGTCTAGTGTGCTCCACATTCCCCAAACCTCCAAACTGGAACCTCACATCGGATAGAGTTTAACGTCATTCCCAGGACATGTAGACCCTCAGCCACCGCCTTCTAGCACCCATATGATAAAAAGGGTTGGGACTTGCCATGAGGACAATAGGGTTGGGGCAATCATATAGGTGCTAGGGCTTGACGTGACCAGCGATTGATCGGAGGGGGCCTCTCCGACCGCCCGTCTAGCCCGGGAAAGGGAGTATTGCAGTCCATGGACTGCTCATCCACCTGGGTTTATCCTTAAGCGTCACCACCTACGGCCAACAGGGGGCCCCATTGGGGGAGTCTTGCCCCTCTGCAGAGGTGCAGTTGGTGCATTCTAACCCCTCAGCCGACAGGCGTTGGTTTGTTTGTTTTACGGCAAATTAACCTCAATGGGTCATTTAATGCCGATAAAGTTTTGAAATGAATTTATTCTTAATGGATACTTATAAAATATTTTCCTATTTAACTCCTAGATTGAACCCTAACGGGTACTACCACTCCGGGTCAGAGTAGATCAGAGAGCAATGGTGATAACTGCCTTCTAGAACCCATATGATAAAAAATGGGCAATCATATTAGGTGTTAGGCTTGACTGACCAGCTGGTTGATCGGAGGGGGCCTCTCAGACCGCCCGTCTAGACTAAGTTGGAGGGTTTCAGGTCATGGACTGCTCATCCCCAGGGTTCAGTCCTTAAGCAATCTTGGGTCGCCACCGACGGCCAACAGATAGGTCTTACCCTTCTGCAGAGGTGCGGTCGGTAATGGGTACTTAATTATTTAAGCACATTTTGAGCTGTTTTTCTATTTAACTCATAGATAGGACTCTAATAGGTTGTAGTAACACCACCGATTGATCGGACTGATTTGTTTGACCGATCGTCTGTTTAGCCAAGTAAGATGCTAAAAGTGGAGTGCTGTAAGTGACGTGACCACTAAACAACAGTTTCACAGACTTCTCAGTCGCTAGGATTCCGTCCTCAAGCATCACCACCCACAGCCAACAAGTTGTCACATTGGAGGGGTCTTACATCTCTAAAATAGGTATAATCGGCGCATTCTACAGCCCCACCGACAGGGTGGGTGTGAAGATATAGAACTCATACTACATTCCATTCGTTGGTCTGTATTTCGCACTCGCTGAGAATTTTTGCTAAAATAACCCAGGAAAGATCAGGTGAAGGGATTTGTGGGTGGTTGGTTGGATTTTACGGCATGTCAACCCTTGTTGGGTTATTTTATGCCGAAGACGTTTTATTTATTCATTCTTGATGGGTGCCTTAAATTTTTAAACACTTTTTTCATTTAACACAAGATGTGACCCAAACAGGAACTATCATTCGAGGTCAAATGACCTGAGAGTAATGGAGATGAAGGTGTACTCCATATTCCCCAGATTCTCCAGAACTGGAACTTCAAATATCTTAACGTCATACCCAGGACAACAAGATCCCCAGCCACCGCTTTATAGCACATGTGATAAAAAAAAAAAGGTTGAGGCTTAATAGATTTAATTTCCTAAATGGTAAAAAGCAATCTAAGGTGGGTAATTCCATGTCAAATCATCTAGGCCATGTCACGCTAATCCGTGCCACATCGGGATATTGATCTTGCTAGGTTAAATCAGAAATCATCAATAACTTAAAATTGGTTCACCTAAAACTTTTCATAGCATTTTTAGATTTCATGGGTAAAAATGCTTTTATAAAAAATTAAAAAAAGTAGGAGTAGGGAAGCTGTAGAACTCATTTTACAGACAAATTAGATTACAAAAAGTTGCCATTTTTCGCCAATCCCACCAAATTTGGAGAGCTAAAAATTGGCATAACTAATGTTAACAGTCCACCTCTGACAACATTTTAGAAAAATTGAAGGCGGTGGGTGACAATTTTATTTTTTTCTGGATGATTTGACATGGAATTACCCAGGTACTACTACTCCGGGTCTTAGTAGACCTGGGAGTAATTGCAATAAATAGACACTCCACTCCCAGAACAGGAGCCTCACAGATACAGTTTAGTATCATACTAAGGCTGGTTGGTTGGATTTTACGGCATGTCAACCCTTGTTGGGTTATTTTATGCCAAATATTCTTATTGATAATTCATTTTTTTTTAAAGATTTTTCATCTATCTAACCCATAATTGGGACCCTAACAGGTACTACCACTCCGGATCAGCGGACCTGGGAGTAATGGCAATGAAGGGGGTGCTCCACTTTCTTTGGAGATCTAGAATTGGAACTTCACCATTAGATACAGTTTAACGTCATATACAGAATACATACCAAGATTGACCTTTTGGGGAAATCAGTCAGCGTGTGGAGTGTTACACGTCATGGATTGCTCGTCCAGCAGGATTCCGTCCTTAAGCATCACGGGTCGCGATCGGTGTATTCTAAAGCCCCAGCCGACAGTAATATGGTTGGGACAATCATAACGCAATAAGTCCTGGGGCTAACTAATAAAACAACTTCTAGGAAAAATTCGACTTTATTCATCAACAGTCTTGTCTTGGTGAAAGAGCACTTGGTGAAAGACCCGCCGATTGATCGGAGGGGGTCTCTCCGACTGTCCGTCTAGCCTAAGTAAGGGTATAAGTGGGGTGTTGCAGGTCATGGACTGCTCATCCACCAAGACTCCATCCTTAAGCATCACACGTAGCCCACCACGGCTAACAGGTGGCCTCATTTGGGGAGATTGGGACAGTCATAAGTGCTATGGTTTGACATGACTAGCCGATTGATTCGGAGGTGGCACTCTCCGACCGCCGTCTACCTTAAGGACTTTGGAGAAGAAAAAAGCAAGAAAATATTTTCATTATTTTCTGTCGTGAAAAAAAAATGAGAAGCTAATAAGGTTTATAGGTACAGAAGTTGAATAAAGCAATAAAAAGCGAATTCATTGGAACTTCTTTGGTTTCGTTTAATGGCATATAAACCCTGGGGGTTATTTAATGCAACCTATTTATAATATATATATATAATAATAATGGAGCTTCCTTGGAAGCTGTTTCTTTCCTTCGATGTTCAGGAGTATCGTTAAATATTCAGAAAATAAACTTAGGAGATTGGTTAGTTGGATTTTACGGTATGTCAACCCTTGTTGGGTTATTTTATGCCAAAACATTCTATTTAGTCTTTGGGGTTTTGTTTTTTTCAAAATCAATTTTTTCTAAAAAAATTTAAGTTAATTTTTCTATTTAACCCATAACTGGGACACTAGCAGGTGCTACAACTCCGTGTCAGAGTGGACCTGGGGGTAATCTACATTTCCCAGTGCTCTAGTATTGTAACTTCACTATCAGATAATATCTGGGTATGAAGTAAACTAAGACTCACAGCCACCGCATTCCAGCATGTATATGATAAAAAGGGGGGGAGGCTTGCCTTAAGGGCAATAGGGTTGGGACAAGTAGGTTTTGGTTTACGGCATATCAACCGCAGTGGGTCATTTAATACCGATAAAGTTTTGAAATAAATTCATTCTTAATGAATACTCAATTTTGTTATAAACTCATAAGCCGATTGATCGAAGGGGAACACCCCCACCCCGACTGACCGTCTAGCCCAAGTAAGGCCAAAGTGGAGTGTTGCAGGTCATGGACTGCTCAACGCCTGTTCCATCCTTGAGCATCACGGGTCGCCACATACGGCCAGCAGGTGGCCCAATTGGGGGAGTATTACCCCTCTGGCAGAGGTACAGTCGGTGTATTCTAAAGTCCCAGATGACAGGGCTACCAATTTAATTGGGAAATACTAAGAGGAAGACTTTACTTTGGTAGAACAAGGTTACTCAAACTGTATACTATGATTTGGTTGGTGATTAGGTTTTACGGCATGTCAACTCATGTTGGGTTATTTTATGCCGAAGATGCTTTCTTTTATTCATTTTTTAACTTAATTTTTTTTTCAAAATCATTTTTGTATTTAACCGATAGATGGAACTCTAACAGGTACTACCACACTGGATAAAAGTGGACCTGGAGTAATTGGTGATGAAGGTGTACTCTACTTTCTCCAGAGCTCCAGATTTGGAAGTTCAGTTAAACGTCATACCCTGGACACCAAGATCCTTGGCCATACCTTCTAGCACATATAAGGTTGGGACAATCATATAAGTGCTAGTGCTTGAGTGACCAGACGATTGATCAGAAGGGCACCCGTCTCGCCTAAATAAGACTCAACGTGAAGTGTTGCATGTCATGGATTGCTCAGCCACCAGGGTTCCATCACGGGTCGCCACCCACGGCCAACGGGTGGCCTCAGTGCGGGGGTGGGGTCTTATCACTCTGCAGAGGTGGCAGTCGGTGTATTCTAGAGTCCGCAGTCGACAAGGGAGTTTTTTCCGCTGGCTTCACCAAAAATTCGTGAAACGTGCGGATTCTTCTAGCCATGTCAGTCCTCCGAATTGAGTACTCATTCACCGGCGGGAGGGTCAAAATGTAGGTACTGGACATGTATACTGAAAAGGGGGAGGTCCTTAAAAAAATTGTGATATTGTAAAAAGATCTGGTACCTCTAATGGATTGGTTGGTTGGTTGGGTTTTACGGCATGTTAACCCTTGGGGTTATTTTATGCCGAATACTCTATTGGTAATTTGGTATTCAAAATGTTTTAAAGCCGACAAGGTTTGAAATAACTTCATTTTTAATGGATAATACAATTTTGTTTATGAACTCATGTTTTCTATTTAACCCATAGATGGGACCCTAACAGGTACTACCACTCCGGTCAGAGTGCACCAGGGAGCCACGGTGATGAAGGGGTTCTCCACATTCCCCAAACCTCCAAAACTGGAACCTCACCATCAGATAGAGTTTAACGTCATTCCCAGGACATGTAGACACGCAGCCACTGCCTTCTAGCACCCATATGATAAAAAGGGTTGGGACTTGCCGTACGGGCAATAGGGTTGGGAAAATCATATAGGTGCTAGGGCTTGACATGACCAACGATTGATCAAAGAGAGCCCCTTCCGACTGCCCGTCTAGCCAAAGAGGGCCAAAGTGGAGTTTGCAGGCCATGACTGCTCAGCCACCTGGGTTCTATCCTTAAGCATCACGGGTCGCACCCCACGGCTAACAGGTGGCCCTATTGGGGGAGTCTTACCCCTCTGCAGTGGTGCAGTCGGTGCATTCTAACACGCCCCCAGCCGACAGGGCGGAACCTCTAATGGAGGCGTCTTTCATTCATGAAATGAGGTAACCAAGCGGGGACGCCCTTGACATGACCAACCGATTGATCAGAGGGAGCCCCTCAGACTGCCATCTAATCTAAGTTAGGGCCAAAAGGGAATGTTGCGGAGCCATAGACTGCTCAGCCACCAGGTTTGGTTTGGTTTTACGCCATATCAACCTCACGGGTCGCCACCGACGCTAATAGGTAGCCCAATTTAGAGGTTGGTCTTACCTTTCCCCAGAGGTGCAGTCCGTGATGGGTACTGAATTATTTAAGCACATTTTTAGCTGTTTTTCTATTTAAGCTCATATGATAGGACTTAAAAAAATAGGTTGTAGTAACACCACCCCCGATTGAGCGGAACCGATTTGTTTGACCGATCGTGCTGTTAGCCAATAAGGTGCTAAAAGTGGGTGACCACTAAACCAACAGTTTCACGGACTTCTCAGTCGCTAGGATTCCGTCTCAACCCAGCATCACCACCACGGCCCACAGGTTGTCAATGGAGGGGTCTTACACCTCTTAATAGGTATAATCGGTGCCATTTCTACAGCCCCACGACGCAGTGGGTGTGAGCTTATAGAACTCATCTACATTCATTCGGTTGGTCTGTATTTCACACTGCTGAGAATTGGTTTGCTTAAATAACAAGTTGAAAGATCAGGTGAAGGGATGTGTGGGTGGTTGGTTGGTTGGGTGGCATATCAACCTCAGTGGGTCATTTAATGCCAATAAAGTTTTGAAATAAATCAATTCTTAATGGATAATACAATTTTTTTATAATAAATTTTTCTATTTAACCCATAGATGGGACCCTAACAGATACTACCAACTCCGGATCGAGTGGACCAGGGAGCAATGGTAATGAAGGGGTCTCCACAGTCCCCAACCTTCAAATGGAACCTCGCCATCAGATAGAGTTTAACGTCATTCCATGACATGTAAGACCCTCAGTCACCGCCTTCTAGCACCCATATGATAAAAAGGGGTTGGGGCTTGCCATAAGGGCGGTAGGGTTGGGGCAATCATATAGGTGTTAGGGCTTGACGTGACCAGCCGATTGATCGAGGGGGCCTCTCCGACCTCCCGGTCTAGCCCAAGATTAGGGCCAAAGTGGAGTATTGCAAGTCATGAACTGCTCTCCACCTGGGTTCTATCCTTAAGCATCTACGGGTCGCCACCAATGGCCAACAGGTGGCTGAGCCACCAGGGTTCCATCCTTAAGCATCCCGGTTCACCACCCACGGCCACAAGTTTGTTTGCTTTGTTTTACCACGGTGGGTCAATTTAATGCCGGCAAAGTTATGAAAGATTCGTAGCGATAGTTTGGAAGAGTTTTTTAAACTCAATTTTGTTTTGGGAACAAATTTTTCTATTTAACCCATAGATGGAGACCCACCGGTACCATCTACTCCGGCTCAGAATAGAGTTGGGAGAAAGTCGAGCCTAAGTATGTGCTATGGGTGGAGTGTTGCATGTTATGGAATGCTCAGCCACCTGGGTTCCATCCTTAAGCATCACGGTTCGCTAACAACGGCCAACAGGTGTCCCAATTGCGGGAAGTCTACCCTTCTGCAGTAGGTGTGTTCTAAAACCCCAAGCCTACTGGACTGGATACTTTTTAGTACTCTTACATAAAACAGCAAGTTTGATGATTTTTCAATACGAATATGGAAAATGAAAGAATCAGCTGTTTTAGGAGACTCATATAATCGTTTTTATCGCTTTAAATTCAAGTAAGTTTTTTATTAAAAAGCCTATCAGTTGTGCACACGTTCTGATCATACGTGGAGAAACGCACATTTTATCTCAATGATAGAACATGCTTTTTTCGCAATACAATTTAGCCTTAGTTTATCAGCACCATCTTCATTCATAAAATAAGATTGAAGGCCTTTTCGATATATTCTCTAACAATAATGGAGAATTCGGTGTCTGGAACCTAAACTACGTCACAATACCGCAGAAATTGCGTAAGTTTATCATGAGCATTTAATTTATTGTCAAAACCATTAATACATAGAAAAAGAACGACCCTGTATCATATATACTCAAATTAAAGAATGCAATATTCAAATATCTATGTTGTTAAGACAGTTTTAACAAATACTTGCAGGTATTTTTGATTTAATGTATGTTTGTTTTTATTTTAAATATATATTCAAAGTTTAATCTAATGTAGAGAGTTTTACGAGAAACTTATTTTCAAACAAGAAATAGTCAATATAATGTTTATCATACGTCGAAAAAAAAAAAAAAAAAAAAAAAATTATCTCCCCTATAATTTTTTTACTAAAAGATAAAAAAAAACGTTTTGACGCCCCCAGAGAAAACTTTAAATATCTGAATAATTTGAGTTTTACATATTCGAAATTTGGTTTTAATTAGATAGAAAACATAGGATTTTGACAGGACGGTCATACCCAGGACATAAAGACCCTTAGCCACAGTCTTCTAGCACCCATATGATAAAAGGGTTGGGGCTTACCATAAGGGCCAATAGGGTTGTGGCAATCATATGATGCTAGTGCTTGATTGATCGGAGGTGGCTTCTCCGACCACGCCGTCCCTAGCTCAAGTAAGGGCCAAAGTGTTTTAAGTAAGAGTGAGAAAAATTTAATATATTGTTGAAAAGGGTTAAAGGGTTTCAACATACAAACTCAAATTTGGATTTGTTTTAAAGAATCAAATGACGTTTCTTCTATTTATGCGAGACTAGAGTATCCGGTTGCTAAATAAGTTTCAGTCACTAGGATTACAATGGTCAGAAAGCTATCTTCTAATGTTTGGGAAATTTATCCGCGATAAAGTTTTCGACGGTAATTTGGCTTGGTTGATTGGGTTTTTTTTATTTAATTTGTTTTTTTTAATTTATTTTATTTTAAGTAATTTTATTAGTATTTTTTTATTTTTGAAAGTGTTCATTATAATTCGTTTTATTTATTTAAATGTTTTATATTTTTTTTTTTATTTTTATTCTTTTTATTATTTTTTTTTTTATTATTATGTTTTTTGTTTCAATTATT
>CM042145.1:61366674-61624499 GCA_023376005.1 Doryteuthis pealeii | reverse complement strand
CAGCTACTGGATTCTTCTAGTTATGACTGTGGTCAACATTAAAAGGAAAGAGTGGGGTTTAAATCAAGATTATTATACTTTTGATATTGGACAATTTTGGTAATAGCTCTTTGTAACATACAAACCGTTGTAATTAAATTATCATATGGGGTATCCCAAGGGGCTCACATGCTATAAATCCACCAACGGCTCACATGCTATAAAATCCAACCAATCTATTTAAGTAATATGAAAATGCTTTGATTTGTGGTCAGGATAAACCATATTTATATTCGCTAGCAGGACCTGTGGATAAACCCAGTATGATAATTTAATTACAACGTTTGATATGTTTACTAAAGAGCTATTACCAAATTGTCCAATATCAAAAAGTATAATAATCTTGATTTAAACCCCACTCTTTTCTTTATTTTGTTCGATTGAAACAGATTAGCGTTATCACTTCCGCACTCACCCACTCTATCCCTCCGCCCTCCTTTCTTATATTCTTTTCTGTGTAGTATTTCCCTTTCTTCATAATATAAACGGAATGGTCCGCTTTTAAGCTGAGGAGACGGCACTCATAAGAATTAAGCGAATAGCAACACCTGATAATCAGGATTTACATTTCATTTGGACGGTGTCATTTTTAACCAGAGGTGTTTTGCAAATAACGATCATACAATTAACGAACACTAGGATTAGCCCAGTCAACTGGGTTTTAGAATACACCAACTGCATCTCTGCAAGACCCCCCCCCCACTCCCATGTTAGCCGTGGGTGGCGACCTGTGATGCTTAAGGATGCAACACTTTACTTAGGCCCTTACTTGAATTAGACGGGAGGTCGGAGAGGCACCCTCCGATCAATCGGCTAGTCTCGTCAATCCCTAGCGCCGGTATGATTGCCCCAACTCTTATGTGCAAGAGGCGGTGGCTGAGCGTCATAGTGTCCTGTGTATGACGCTAGAATGGTGAGATCCAGTTCAGGAGGTCTGGCGCCCTGTCGACAGGGGCATTAGAATGTACCGACTGAACCCTGCAGAGGGAAAACTCTCCAATTGGGCCACCTGTTGACGTGGTTGACCCATGAGCTTAAGAATTGAACCCAGGTGAGCAGTCCATGACTTGCAATAGTCCACTTTAGGCTTTTCTTGGGCTAGACGGGCGGTTGGAGAGGCCCCCTGATCATCGGCTGGTCACGTCAAGCCCTAGCACCTATATGATTTTCCCAACCCTATTGCCCTTTGGCATCTTATCAAATGGGTGCTAGAAGGCGGTGGCTGCGGGTCTACATGTCCTGGGAATGACGTTAAATATCTGATGGTGAGGTTCCAGTTTTGGAGAATATGGAGCACCCCTTCATCACCATTGCTCCCTGGTCCACTCTGACCCGTAGTGGTAACCTGTTAGGGTCCCATCTATGGGTTGAATAGAAAAACATGAGTTTATAAACAAAATTGTATTATGTATTAAAAATGAATTTATTTCAAAACTTTGTCGGCATTAAATGACCCACCGAGGTTGATATGCCACAAACCAAACCATCAGGAGGTCTGGGGAATGTGGAGCATCCCTTCACCACAATTGCTCCCAGGTCCACTCTGACCCAGAGTGGTAGCTAGTGCCTGTTAGGGTCCTATCTATGGGTTAAATAGAAAAAATGTTTATAAATGAATTTATTTCAAAACTTTGTCGGCATTACATGACCCACTGAGGTTGATGTGCCGTAAAATAAAACGAACACTTGTATTGATTTATAGATGCTTTGATTTGTGATCTGATAAATCCATATTTATGTTCATTGCAATTTGAAATTTGGGGAGTGGTTGTAAGAATGATCGGAAAGACATAATTTAACAATCTTCCTAATGTTAGATTTCGCCTACGTGCATTGACTATTTAAGCGAAGATCTCTCTTCACTCGTCATTATCACTGATTGTAGCCGAGAGGGAATTGCAGTCTATAAATCGATAGATTAATATGCGTGGGTTAAAAACCAATAGATTTTACACTAAAGCTCGGTTATATTAAATCAAAATGTACATCTTTGCACACTAACAGAAAGCTAAGATGCACTCGTATATCTTGAGTGTTTAATAACTTATATTTGTTACTGCGCGTGATGTAATGATTAGTCATATGATATGGACTCGTCGACCAGAGTTCAAATTCTGGACGAGGCTGTTTGCATTTCACATAGCGCTAATACCCTTGAGAACGGTATGCATTTAACTGCACTCCCTCCAGCTATAGGAAAATGGTAGGCAGACTGGTATCATTGACCTTGGCTAGTTAACCAGTATATGGAGAAGGAAAACTCTGAATTCAAACCTGTTAAACTCAGCTTAATTGACCTTGTATCGCATCCTCTATCTATATATATATGGACTCTCCGTCGATTTCGACGTATGAGGTTCCGACAACCTCTTTCATTTAACCTTGTGTGTTAATCGCAGGTGACATTTCAGCCCTGCCAATGACTTGCAAAGAAGTCCACAGATGGAACAATGTGTGCATTATTTGAATGTATTGCTGGGACACTAGCCAATGCTCTAGTCCTTTCTCTAGCTTGACGCAGCTTGGTGACCTCCGATGCTGCAAATGTTGATACCATTGTAACACAAAGTCCTCCACATTCTACGATTGAGTGCTGTGCTCTCAAAAGTAGCGTAATCTATATTTGCAGCTGAGAGGTTACTTTTCAGCTTGTCTTTAAACCTGAGCAATGGTCGACCCACGTTTCTTTTACCACCGTCAAGCTGACTATACATGAGAATCTTTGGTATTCTGTCATCATGCATTCGCAAAAATGACCAGCCCAGCGCAGTTGTGATTTTATGAGGAAGCTCTCCATTCCGTCAATGTTACATATGGTGAAAAGGTCAGCATTAGACATTCTGTCTTCGAGGGTGAGTCCATAGATATATATTATTGAACAATGCAGGCATTTTTTGTCAGCAAATTTTGTTCTTTGTCCTTTCAAATTGCCGGATTGTTCTAATGATATCTGACGAAAATTGGCTGATATATTTGCCATAATTAATTTTCCAAGTACTTTCCGCCCTATCGTGGGCCATCTTCAGGGTAATTCTTAAACAATACAACAATGTGTTCTTCATTCCGCCATTTAATCGGTTGTGTTTATTTCATTTTCTTCTAATTATTGTTATATTTTTATCATTATCATTGTTTCCAGTATTATTATTGTATAAATTAATGTAATTATAGGCATTTTATAACATTAGTGCTTTTATCGAAGTTTATTTTGTTTGGGTTTGGATTTTTGTTTCTAATATGCAGGGCTTCTAAAACCTTTTAGTCTTTGTTTATATATTTGTGTTTCTCAAATGGTGATGTTGTCGTTGAGTATTTTTCGGAATTTAATATTGGGACAAGAATGTTTTTTAAATATTGAGCTATTGAGCTAGTGTCTGAAAGGTGCATCGTAAGACGCCTGGAAAGGGTAGTTGTCGTTATACCGATGTATATATTATTGGAGATACATTCTCCCAATGGGCATTTAAATTGACATAATACATTGTTTTTTTGTAACGGTTCAATTGAGGGGAAGGAATTATTGTTGATGTTTTAAATTTTTTATAGTACACAATAAGTTTAATTTTTTTTACTAGGGTCAGTAGGAATATATATTTTTTTAATTAATGTTTTTATTATATTTTCATCTATTTTATAATTTTTGTGCATTTGATTACAATATAAATTTATACATGGGTGTTTAGTGGGTGGATTATTGTTTTTTTTTTTTTTTTTTTTTGTTTTTGTTGATTGTAGTTTTTGATGCGTGTCTGATTTCATCATCAATTAAGTAATTGGGGAATCCATTATTAATCAGTGTTTGTTTAATATTTTTTTAATTCTGTGTAAAATATTGTTTTTGAGGAAGAGATTAACTTTGCACGGGTTTTTAGATTATTGATAATTGCTTTTTTTGTAACTGTAGGGGCATTCACTTTGGAAATTCAAAGTACATGAGTTTTTATTTACATTTTTTTTTGTACGTAGAGGTAGTAAAATTATTGTTATTAGTATCAATAAGAACATCTAAAAATGGTATTCTATTATTTTTGTTTAATTCTATAGTAAAGTTAAGTACGGAATTTTTTGAAATTCTTTTTGAAGTGTGGTAATTTCCTGAGTATTGTTAGAGAGGATTTATATCATCCACATATCTTAAGATTTGTGTTTTTTTTATGCAATTGAATATGTTGTTTTCAAGATTACACATATAAAATTGACTGAAAATCGGTCCAAAAACATATCTTATAGAGACAGTCATTTGTGTGTGTGTGTGTGTCATAAAAGGGGACTTCAATGGTACATATTAACAATATTTTCTTAAGTATGTTGGGATTAATTTTTCGAGGGGGAGTAATGAATTATTATAAATATTGTTTATGATAATTTCTGTTTTTTTGTTCTTTTTTAAACTGGTACGCTGGTAAATAAATTTTATACGTCTAGAGAGGCTATCATTCCATAATTAGTTTTTTTTTTTTTTCGGATTGTATTATTTGTATTAGTTCATGTGTTGATTTGATACTGTATTTGTTAGGTATATATGGCGTAATCAATTGTTTTATGGTTTTAGTGATATCATATATGGGTATAGTTGTGATATTATTGGTCGTAGGGGATGGTTGGGTTTGTGTATTTTTACAGTACCATATAGATAACCGGGTTTATAATCACCGATAATTATCGGAAGTTTTATGCTGTCCCATTCGGCATTGTTAGCCGTGATAAGTTTATTAATTTTAAATTTTAGTTGGTTAGTAGGGTTCTTATTTAATTTTTTAAATTTGTTGTGGCCATTTAAAATATTTTGTATTTGTTATGTATTAGAAATACATTAACGAGAAGATTGCGATTGGTTGTAATAATAGTTTATTATTACAATGAATATAAATAACAAAAATGGCTCTCGGTCGGCAAGGTAAAAAGTCTCTGGGCGTAAAAGAGGATTGGTAAAGATTACTTATCTTCTGAAAGTTGTAGCACGTGGGTTTACATCCGAGAATACGTAAACAACCTTCGTGTGTGGAGCTCACCTCACATCACACTGAGCTAATATTCGTGTTGTTCTTTTATACGTACTCATTTGCATACGTGAGGGATTATCCGGTTACTTCCCTTTACAACAATTGCCATGTTGGAAAGGGATTTTTTTCTGGACTTTTGTTCCCACACTAGAAAAATGTTCATTAAAAATATCAAGTTTTTTTAGTCATTGATAACATTATTATTACTATCGATTAGTTTAATGCTGGCCTTTGTTGTTTTGCCTTTGACAAGTGATCGGATATTTTTCCAGATTTCAGATGATTTATTTTTGTTTTTCTCAAATTGAGATGTAAAGAAGCTTTTCTTTCGTAATTTTATTACGTAGAGCTTTGTACTCTTTTTGTAAAGTTTCAACTTTGATAAGATCATTTTCCTTACTAATAAGTTTAAGTAATGCATCTCGTTCATTACATTTATTCAAACTATCTCTTGTTATCCATTGTTTTGACATCAATCTATACTGTTTGCGTGTAACTTTTTTAAAAGTGGCCATTTCATCTTGAAAGATGAATTAACATCATTACAATTAAGCATAGATATAATATATATAATTAGTATAGATGGTTGTTTTTTGTTAAATCTATTTTTAGGACTTCAGCTTCAGCGCGGAATTGGGGTTTAATAGTGATTACGTTATTGTCCCGGAGTTTTAGTATGTTTTGATATAAGATTTTGATGCTTTTGTTGATGTTATATCCACGGAATAAATGGCAGTTGGGCCCTAAGTTGAGAAATCCTTTTAAGGTTGAGTTAATTATACATCAGAAAGTTAATGTATTTATCACTATTGTTTGGAAGTATTAATTGGCCTCTATAGAGGGTGTTGAGCTTTTTTTGGAGTACAAGTTTATGCTGGTAATCCTCTCTTTCAATAATTAAGGAAAGTCTGTATTCAATTTCTTGTAGTTGTTCGGATGTAATGCAGTTTTTGAATTTTTCACATTTTTTGTGCATCAGTATATAATTTGTCTCTTCACGAGTTCTCGTCTGTATTGCCAAGTGCTGTTAGTTTGGTAAGCTGCAGGATCACGTAGTTTAAAATCTGTATAGTTAGGCAGCATTTCTTTGTTTAGGCATATATTATTGAACAATGCAGCCATTTTTTGTCTGCAAATTTTGTTCTTTGCCCTTTCAAATTGCCGGATTGTTCTGGCGAAAATAGGCTGATATATTTACCATAGGTAATTTTCCAAGTATTATATATAGTATGAACAAAAAGTAATAAGACAAGCAGGAATATTTCTTATATGTTGTTTATTCTCAACTAGTTTCGACCTTAGGTCATCGTCAGGAGAGAATTTCTTATTTGAAGAAATTGTTTATAGATTTTTTGAAAGGGAGCATTGTAGAAGAGCTATAAAAATTGAAGTGTTTTTGAGGGTTTGACATGCTATTAAAATCCGGGTAGAAGAGTATGTTAGTAGTAGCATGTTTATTTGTTCCGTGAAAAACCTCTTTGAGGGGGGTTATTTTTTTTTAATGCTCTTATATATGTGAGGGAGGGTTCATGGGAGTTGTGTATATGACTATATGTGTCTCGGTACTGTGCGCGTGACTTCTACATTTTTAATTGGGTCAAAAGTGGCTTGTTTGATGCGTGGTGGTTTATTTATATATATATATATATATATATATATATATATATATAGCAAGAACTGTTAAGAACCACGGAATATTTTTTTTTCGTTATCTTTATCTTAAGTATAGGAATTGTCTTATAATCTTTACCCTACCGATTTCAACCGTTTCGTCGGTCGTCATTGGGGATTGTAGGTTATGTTTTTTATCATTGCATTTCAAATGAGACAGTTGAAAATTTGTATTTAACAGCAAAATTGAAGAAAATTCATTATTCACATTTATTCCCTTTCAATTGTAATACTTCAACACACCTGTTTTGCATTGAATCAATAAGTTTTCTGAGAGTTTCAAATAGAATTTCATCCCAATACTGTTTAATGCAAGATTTTAAAGTTTCTCTATCTTCAAATTGACGTTTATTTTTGTATACTCTTCTTGACAAAATTCCCCACAAATTTTCTATTGGGTTTAAATCTGGAGATTTAGTGGGCCAATCGAAAACTTCAATATTTTGTCCGCCCTGTCGATGGGGCGTTAGAATGCATCACTGCACCTCTGCAGAGGGGTAAGACTCCACCAATGGAGCCATCTGCTGGCCGTGGGTGGCGACCCGTGATGCTTAAGGATAGAGCCCAAGTGGATGAGCTGTTCATGACTTGCAATACTCCACTTTGGCCCTATCTTGGGCTAGACGGGCGGTCGGAGAGGCCCCCTCCGATCAATCGGCTGGTCACATCAAGCCCTAGCACCTATAGGATTTTCCCAACTCTATTGCCCTTATGGCAAGCCCCAACCCTTTTTATCATATGGATGCTAGAAGGCGGTGGCTGCGGGTCTACATGTCCTGGGAATGACGTTAAACTCTATCTGATGGTGAGGTTCCAGTTTTGGAGGTTTGGGGAATGTGGAGCACCCATCATCATCATTGCTCGCTGTTCCACTCTGACCCGGAGTGGTAGTACCTGCTAGGGTCCCATCTATGGGTTAAATAGAAAATGTATTTATAAAAAAATTGTATTATCCATTAAGAATTGATTTATTTCAAAACTTTATCGGCATTAAATGACCCACTGAGGTTGATATGCCGTAAAACAAAACAAAATCAATATTTTGCTTTAAACGAATCTTTCGTGAGCTTAGAAGTGTGTATGGCTCCGTTGCCCTATTGAAAAAGACGATACATAAATGGGACAAGACTTTTTTTCTCTAATACCTTGATATATCGAGCAGAGTTGTTTCCCTTCCATCACTACTAAATCAGCTTTAACAGACACAGAAAAATCTTCCCAAACCATAACAGATCCTCCTCCAAATTGTCTTTTTAAAAACAGCTGCTTCTTTCTTAAATCATGCCAATAACACTCGGAGCCGTCGGGCCCATCCAAATTATTTTTTTCTCATCAGAAAACACCACGGTTTCCCATTTCTCCATGTTACTTTTTTCTTTACCCAATTTACGCGCATCTTGTATTTAGCAGTTAAAGCAGGGGTTGTCTTTCTGTTTCGATATACGAGGTTTGGCAATCCATGGAGAAGTTGACGAACTCTTCTTGGAGTGATGGGTAAATTCTGAGATTTTTTCAAAATTGTCTTGTACTTGTTTCCACCATCGAAAACGTATTTTTCTTAATTTTTTTGTTGAAAAGTTGTTATAAAATCGATTATATATACTAATACCATCGGATCTAGGTACCACACACAAATTTTCAGAGGAATTTGTTAAGTAATAATAAAATTATTAATAATTTAATGGGGTGTCTTATACTTATTTCCACCCCTGTATTTCATTCGTTACTATTATATACTATACGTTACATGACACTAAATCATTTCCCCCTCCGTCCTGTCGCGTTAGAATGCATCGACTGCACCTACGACAGAGAGGTAGGACTCCCCCAATGGGGCCACCTGTTGGTCGTGGGTGGCGACCCGTGTTGCTTTAGGATAGACCAAGGTGGTTGAGCAGTCCATGAAATGCAATATTCCATTTTGGTCCTTACTTAGGCTAGACGGGCGGTCAGAGAGACCCCCCCTCCGATCAAGCGCTAGCACCTATATGATTGCCCCAACCCTACTGCCCTTATGGCAAACCCCAACCCCTTTTATTATATGGGTGCTAGAAGGCGGTGGCTGAGGGTCTACATGTCCTGGGAATGACGTTAACCTCTATCTGATGGTGAGGTTCCAGTTTTGGAGGTTGGGGAATGTGGAGAACCCCTTTATCACCATTGCTCCCTGGTCCACTCTGACCCGGAGTGGTAGTACCTGTTAGGGTCCCATCCATGGGTTGAATAGAAAAATGAGTTTATAAACAAAATTGTATTATGCATTAAGAATGAATTTATCTCAAAACTTTACCGGCATTAAATGACATCGAGGTTGAGATGCCGTAAAACAAAACTGATCCGGAGTGGTAGTACCTGTTAGGGTCCCATGTATGGGTTAAATAGAAAATCATAAAAGAATGAATTCATTTAAAAAAACTTTGCTGGCTTTAAATGACACATTGAGATTGATATGCCGTACCCCCCCCCAAAAAAAAAATACTATGCGAAACCCATACGGAGAACCAGGAGGCCACGTCTGGCGCCTATCAAAGCTCAGCCGAAAAAGACCGATTTTCCTTTTCTTCCGTCTCTTGTCCCGCTTCCGGTCAAAACCTGCAATTTCCATTTTTTTTTTTAAAATCTAATTTCGGGGTCATTCGTCGGTCAGTTGAGTTAAAACTTTAACCTCTCTTTCTCCAGAAATCAGAATACCGTTTTATTTTCAATCCCCAAATTCCCCGTAGACCATAATTACGCAACACTAGCACCTATATAATTTTCCGACCCTATTGCACTTATGGCAATCTTCACCCCTTTTTATCGTGTGTTAGAAGGTGGTAGCTGAAGATCTTTGTGTCCTGGGAATGACATTAAACTAACTGATGGTGAGGTTCCAATTCTGGAGCTTTGGGGAATGCGGAGTACCCCTTCATACCATTGCTCCCAGGTCCACTCTGCCCCGGGGTGGTAGTATCCTTTTAGGGTGCCATCTATGGGTTGAATAGAAAAAATGTTTTAACCAAAGAAACTGTAGAGCACCAATATAGCGGTAACAAAGACACAGAAATCTGTCTATCAATTGAACAAACCATTGCTTTTTCATATTGTCACTGGAGTCCTATAAGGAGATATAAGACACAAAAATAGAATTCCATCAGGAAAAAAAAAAAAAAAAAAAAACCAAAAGAAACGCGCTAGAAAAATATGAAAAACAACATTCTTAAAGGGCTCTTCTACAAAAAGGAAAGTTTTTTTCCTACTTTTTTACGTTTCTGTAAATCACTTGAAATAATTTTGTTAGTCTCAAACTCAGACCCAAAATAATGGAGTAGGAAATGAAGAATCAAATGAAAATAGAACGTTCCATTTGTGTAAAGAGCAGACGACAAATTCATTTATAAATTCTGTCGTTTTACTTGTTTCTACTATTTGAATCATTTGATTTAATCTAAAGTCCGTGCCACACGATAAGCTGAATTTTGTGTTTTTCTACAGCGGCAATAACCACAATGTTTTCCTCGCCGAACCCAACATTTATTGAATTAAACTGAAAGTTGGAGTGGAAAGAAAATGATGCAGTAAACTAGTTTTCATCGCGTGTTGTCTTAGAATAATTGAGGAGAAAAGAAAAAAAACCCATAAACGTAATCAAAATTAAAAGAATTTTTTCATGAATATTTATCTCTTTATTTTTTTTTATTGCGTTTACTATTCACTTGAAGAAAAAAAAAAGAAAGGACATTTTTTCTCTATAATTGTATTTCTCACGTGACCTGGTTTCACTATTGCAAAAACAAAAACAAACAAAAAAAAAAACAGACGTAGATTTACTCTATAATCAATTCTATCTGCTCGTGTTCTGGGTGTAACACTAAATTGCATCCGATGGTGAGGCTCCAGTTTTAAAACTCTGAAGTCCCCTTTCATTTCTATTACTCCCAAGCCTACTCTAATCTGGAGTGGTAGTACATGTTCAGTTTATAGGTCAAATAGATCGATTTAAAAACTGAGTATTAAATAGTTATGATTTTCAGTTTTGTTTAACGGTATATCAACGTCTGTGGGTCATTTAATGCCAATATATTATTTTGTACATGGGAATACTTTAATAAACATTTAACATAATTATTATTTGAAACTATTTAACTGTTGTCTAACATAATATTCAGATACAATTACCATTAACAAATAATTAGTTATATGGTTTCAAATGACTGTGTGCTAAGAATATTTACTGGAAGCTTTGATTGTATGAAAACAAATGATTTTCTTTTTGATAATAATTAAACAGTTGTATGATTTCAAGTAGCTAATACAAATTCGCACACAATAATACGCGATATATAAATGTGCTAACTAATGATAGAAATTAATCATTGCAAATTTCAAAACGAAAAAATGTGCCTACTTTACTCCTTTTTTGTATATTCTATTTCGGAGGCCCCTTTCGATCAATCGGCTGGCCATGTCAAACCCTAGCACCTATATGATTGTCCCGGCTCTATTGCCATTATGGCAACCCCCAAATCTTTTTATCGTATATGCTAGAATGCAGTGGCCGAGAGTCTTCACGTTCTGGGAATGACGTTAAATGCTATCTGATTGCCCAGAACTGGAACCTCGCAATGTGGAGCACCCCTTCATCACCATTGCTCCCAGGTCTACTCGGAGTGGTAGTATCTGTTAGGTCCCATTTATGGGTAGAATATAAAATTTATTTATAAAAAAATTGAGTTTAAATAAGTTTCTACTAAACTATCGCTACGAATCTTTCAAAACTTCACCGGCATTAAATGACCCACCGAGGTTTGATATGCCACAAAACCTATAAAGGTGCTAGAAGGTGGTGACTGAGGGTCTACATGTCCTGGGAATGACGTTAAACTCTATCTGATGGTGAGGTTCCAGTTTTGGAGGTTTGGGGAATGTGGAGCACTCATTCATCACCATTGCTCCTTGGTCCACTCTAACCTGGAGTGGTAGTACCTGTTAGGGTCCCATCCATGGGTTGGGATATAATGAATATGTAAATACCTTGGTACCCTCTCACTATATCTGACTGGGCAGTGTCATGTGTAAATAATCGACACTGTTGGTCCTCTACCTAATGCCTACAAGCTAACTTACTCGCTAGACGACACCAGGATTGCTCGGAGGACGATCGCTATTCGACGCACCAACTACTACTGCGATATTATACCAACTTCAGAATATATCCATTAACCCCGATATATCAGGTTGAATAGAAAAACATGTTTATAAACAAAATTGTATTATCCATTAAGAATTGATTTATTTCAAAACTTTATCGGCATTAAATGACCCACTGAGGTTGATATGCCGTAAAACAAACAAACCTTTCCGTTTTTATAAAGACAAGGGAAGAAAGGACATGCTACACAGAAAAATGAGAAAGTAGGGGAAGAGAGGAGGGAGAATGCGGAAGCGATAATGCTATTCTGTTTTAATCGGAAATAATGAAAAGGAGAAAATGAAATTTGTCATGATTATACTTTTTACATATTGGACTATTTAGCAATAATTAAATTATCATACTGTGGTATATTCACAGATCCTGTTAGTTTTTATTTTATTCTAAGAACTATAGAAAACATTGTATCTGGTGAAATAACCCAACCAACACTTGGGGTGCGACCAAATATCTGCTAGGATGAGTCCGGACAGATGTTACTTTCAAATGAAAAAAAAATGTGTGTTTGTAGGAAAGGACAGAAAGAAAGGTCACTGTTCATTATATAAAACAAACCCAATTTTCATATCATAGTATTGGCAGTTGTTGTACATTACAAAATAATTATTTCTAATGACGTGAAAGGGAGGAACAATGAGAATGTATCAATAGATTTTCTAGCCTGACACGTGGTTATTAGTGCAAACATAGTTACTGAATTATTTGAAAATTTCAGATCAAAATTCAGTGACATTTTTCAGACCAACCGGATAAACATGAACATAGCCCTGTCGACTGGGGCTTTAGAATACACTCTGTACCTCTGCAGAGGGGTAAGAACCCCCCAAATGGGGCCTCCTGTTGGTCGTGGATGGCGACCCGTGAAGCTTAAGGACGGAATCCGGGTGGATTAACAGTCGGACATGCAACACTCCCTGTCGGCTGGGGTGTTAGAATGCACAAACTGCACCTCTGTAGAGTGGTAAGACTCCCCCAATGGGGCCACCTGTTGTCCATGACTTACAATACTCCACTTTGGCCCTATATTGGGCTAGACGGGCGGTCGGAGAGGCCCCCTCCGATCAATCGGCTGGTCATGTCAAGCTAGCACCTGTGATTTTCCCAACCCTATTGCCTTATGGCAAGCCCCAATCCTTTTTATCATATGGTGCTAGAAGGCGGTGACTGAGGGTCTACATGTCCTGGGAATGACGTTAAACTCTATCTGATGGTGAGGTTCCAGTTTTGGAGGTTTGGGGAATGTGGAGCACCCCTTCATAACCATTGCTCCCTGGTCCACTCTGACCCGGAGTGGTAGTACCTGTTAGGGTCCAATCTACGGGTTAAATAGAAAAACAGGAATTGATAAACAAAATTGTATTATGCATTAAGAATGAATTAATTTCACAACTTAGTCGGCATTAAATGACCCACTGAGGTTGATATGCCGTAAAACAAAACAAAGAAACTCTGGGAAGTTCCAATTCAGGAGTTCTGGGTAATGTGGAGTTCCCCTTCATCACTATTACTCCCAGTTCCATCTGTGTGCTGAATAGAAAATACTTTTTAAAAACTCATTGAGTTTTTAAATTTGATTACCAATCAAGAATGAATAAAATAAAACGTCTTCGGTATAAAATAACCCAACATGGGCTGACATGCCGTAAAATCCAACCAACTCAATACTTTTGATCACTGTTAAGTAGTAGGGTGCTAAGTTCTATTCTCTCCACGCAAATGACCCTCTGCCACCGCCTTCTAGCACCTATATGGTAAAAATGTTGGTGCTTGCCACGTCTCTAACCGTATTCTTCAAACTGTACTTAGCATATAGTTGATAGGTCTTGACGCAGTCAGCCGATTGTTCGGTGCGGACCTGTCCGACTACCCATTTAGCCCAGTAAGGACCAAAGTGGAAGATTGATAGTCACATGATCATTAAGGCAACTGGGTTTACTGACTTCTCGGATACCAATTTTCCCTGCGAAATTTACCCCCCCCCCATATTTAACAAAATTAAACTTACAGGTTTATATTATCTTTTTTTTGTCTATTCAAAAGAAACATTAAAAAACTGATTAAAATTTTTTTTTTCAGCTTACGGAAATAATGAAAATTATGAACGAAAAACAAGTTATGACGAGAGGATTTTTAAAAATTCTATGAAAAATCAATTAATGGCCCGATTTTTACGAAAACTTCCATAATTGATTTTGATGAAAATATGTCTGAAATAGTTTTTTCCTAAAATATATTAGGGAAAATATTTCTTTACAAGTTCTTCTTTATTATATGAAAAAATGAACTGACAAAAAACGATTTTTACTTTTCCATAAAGATAAGTCTGAATAATTATATCAGATGATTTTTATGCGAGAGTGTTTTAGTAAAAGAACCATGATACAGAATTATGCTAAAAAATATTTAAAAAAACTGACCCCTGTTGTAAAAAAAAAAAAAAAAAAAAAAAAAAAAACAAAAAAAACCGGACTTCTTCCCCAATCGGATAATTTGATCTTTGAAGTAACTGCTTTTCTTGTAACAACTCTTTGTTTACGAGATTGAAAATAAAGTGTTTGTTTTGTTTTAATATCAACCTCAGTGGGTCATTTAATGCCGAAAAGTTTTGAAATAAATCAATTCTTATGGATAATACAATTTTTTTATAAATACATATTTCTATTTAACCCATAGATGGGACCCTAACAGGTACTACCATTCCGGGTCAGTGGACCAGGGAGAAATGGTGATGATAAAAAATAAAAATAAGTTAAAAAATATTTACGTTTCTTCCTTCAATATGGCCTAACCTGATCAGGTGACGTATTTTGGTTGTACTACTACTCAGCCACCAATTCTTGAGCATCTTGGACAATAGGTGGCCCTATGGGGGGGGGGGGTGTCTTACTCCTCTGCAGAGGTGCAGTCGTTATATAATGTGATAATTTAAGGAGTTGTAGATGTGAAAAGGTCATTAGTAATCAAATTATGTCACGTGCTTGGTTCTATTTAATGTGTCTATGTAAGGTAATTAAATTTGCATATGTGACGTGGTGTCTAATTAAACGAGTATGTAGTTTCTCTACTTATCTGGATCTGTGGTATTTGATATTTTTCGAACCTGCTATTCTGGATCGGAGTTGCTGGTATTCTGGATCTGTTGCTGGGCTGGCATTTTCTGTTCTTTTTCTCTATCTCCCGTTCACTCTTCCCCTTGCTGACACTCATTGACCAATCAGAAGCCAACTGATCAACCTTTCACGTCATTCCAAATTCTAGTTAATTTCAACTATTTTACTCGCCCTGTCGGCTGGGGCGTTAGAATGCACCGACTGCACCTCTGCAGAGGGGTAAGACTCCTCCAATGGGGCCATCTGTTAGCCGTGGGTGGCGACCCTTGATGCTTAAGGATAGAACACAGGTGGTTGAGCAGTCCATGAACTGCAGAACTACACTTTGGCTCATTCTTGGGCTATACGGACGGTTAGTGAGGCCTCCTCCGATCAATCGGCTGGTCATACTCTCTGATGGTGAGGTTCTAGGTTTGGGGAATGTGGAGCACCTCTTCATCACCATTGCTCTGCTTGGTAGTACCCGTTAGGGTCACATCGGTTAAATAGAGAAAAAAACTGTTTATAGACAAAACTGAATATCCATTAAGAATGAATTTATTTCAAAACTTTATCAGCATTAAATGACCCACTAAGGTTGATATGCCGTAAAAGAAAAGAAAAAATAATTGCAAAATGTACATTTTATTTATTATACGATTCAACTAACAAATTTCAGAAGTAATAAAAGACAAGGAAAAGAAATAAAATATTTCTTGATTTACCTGTCAAAACAGATATCTGCAATCAATATCTTGCTCTATGTGGCCGACATTACCTCGCCATCTTTTTATGGTGAGACGAGAGACACTTCAAATCTTTATTGTATGATCTATTCACAGGTTTAAGTTTTCCTTCAAGAGATTTATTCTGATAAATTGAATTTTGTATTAACTCTTTCAATTCCAAAGAAAGTGAATAGGAAGTGAGACTTTCAACCAAGTATTTATTTATTTTTTCTTCAATAAGACAAGTATTTCATTACACGCAGAGTGAATTTAGAAATTAGTGTCGAATCTGAAAAGATAATATAAACATTTAATAAAGTCGTTGGCATAGCCTCACTAGTGCTAGACCAAGGAGATGTTGGTGTCTGAGGTGGAGCACCACACCTACCATCAGCTCCTCACAGGCTGAGTTGACGAGGGTCAGTATCGAACCAGGAACCTTGTGGTTTCTACTCTGACGTTCTACTGACTGAGCTAAACCGAATAGCTATTGATAAATAGTTCAATATGTAAAAAGTATAAAATTCTTAATTACACTTTTTTTTCTTATGTTCGATTGAAACATAAGCGTTATCGCTTCTGTGCACCCACACAATCTCTATCTTTCCCTTACTCTTTCTTATATTTGTTCTGTATAGTATGTCCCTTTTCTTCTCTTTCTTTATAATAAAAACGAAATGGTCCATTATTTCGCTGAGGTAACGACACATAAGTGACAACAGATAATCAGTACTTACATTTTTGCATTTTATCTTGGGTTGGTTGGGTTTTACGGCATGTCAACCCCTTGGGTTATTTTATGCCGAATACTTCTATTGGTAATTAGGTATTCAAAAATGTATAGGGGTTTATTTGCTGTAATCAAGTTTTCTGTTGAGAATTTTAACATCAAGAGAGTGGGTAATTTTTGTAGGTCTATGAACTTACATCCTTGATAAGAGGCCGGTTCTTTTCAAAAGGTTTAATATCCTCTTGGGATCTATTTTTCCAAATAGTTTGTCCATGCTGTCAACATTGTAGAACTTTCTTCGAGTGTGGGAGAGGTGTGTGCATTAAATCAGAATGTTTTATTGTATACCGGTTTCCACATGAACATTTAGGTGGAGGTTCATCTAGTGTGGCCAATGCGTAGCCAGGTGATAGTGGTTTCTTCTCTTCTGATATTACTAGGATCAGCTGTCCTTTATTTTAAGTTGGGCTGTAGTTTGTAGAGTTTGTTGTGGGGATTTTCATCCCATAGTTGCTGCCATTTGATTGTCATTATTTGCTTGACTTTTGGTTTAAGATCACTGTATGGTATTTTGTAATTTTTGTCTGGTATCATGTCAAGTGCAGATTTAGCTAATCATTTCTCTGGATTCCTATATGGCTTGGAATCCAGCAGAATATCAATTTCTTGCTATGGCTAATGGAGTTAAGTTTGTTTAAAAGTTTAGTGATTAGAGGGTTATCCAGTTTTCTACTTTTAATAGATTGTAGAACAGAAATGGAGTCTGAATGAATAATGAATCTTTTCGAGTTGCTAGTTGAGACAATGTTAAGTGCTATATCTATTGCACTGGCCTTAGTAAATATGGAGGCTTCTTTGGGAAGGAATATTTTCATGGTTTTGCCATCTGTATAGATATGTGAGCAGTTAGGATATTTTCCCTGAATGTTGTGGAGTTTCTCGTGATAGATTAAGGGGTGAGTATTCTTTTTAGTGAGTTTGCTTAGATCAAGGATCACTACTGGCTGTTTAAGAAGCCAGGGGGTGCGCTCAGCTGTACGGTATCATGGATGTTTGTTTGATGTCCGCATCTTTCAGTATGGGTTTCATGCGGAGTTCAAATGTTTTTATGGCCTTTTCTTTTTGGTTAAATAGGGTTTGGGGTTGAAAATGCAGTCATGAGCCAGATTGGTTGGAAGTGATTTGATTTTAGCATAGATTTATAAAATTAGGTCTACAATACTTACTAAGTTTTAGTGGTGGTTCATAAGCTTCAGAGTAAAGGCTCTCCACTGGGGTTATTCTAAAAGCCCCTCAATCCTTCATGGTGTACTTTATTTAATGATTTCAGGTAGGATTTCCTGGTTGCTCCATATATGTAGCAGCCATAGTCTATTTTTGAGCGGATTAAGGTTCTATATAATTTTAGTAGAGTTAGCTGGTCTGCACCCCAGTCTGTGTGGGCTATTACACGGAGGAGTTTCATTGCTTTGCTACATTTATCTCTGAAATATTTTAAGTGAGGGATGAAAGTTTTTTGTCAAAAATAATGCCGATGAATTTATATTGGTCAACGACGGGAATTTCCGATCCGCTTTAATTTCGGATTGTTGTGCATTTTTCTTAATTGACAAAAATGCACACATTGTGTTTTTGCTTTGGAAATTTTAAAGCCGTTCATGATTGCCCATTTGTTTATTTTGTTGATGCATTGTTGTAATTAACGCTCTGATGTACGCATGTATTTAGATCTTGATGTTATGCAGAAGTCATCAACGTATAAATAGCTATCAATTCCAGGCCACCCTGTCGGCTGGGGCGTTAGAATGCACCGACTGCATCTCTCCAGAGGGGTAAGACTCCCCAAATGGGGCCACCTGTTGGCCATGGGTGGAGACCCATGATGCTTGAGGATAGAACCTAAGTGGATGAGCAGTTCATGACTTGCAATACTCCACTTTGGCCCTATCTTGGGCTAGACGGGCGGTCAATCGGCTGGTCACATCAAGCCCTAGCACCTATATGATTGCCCCAACCCTATTGCCCTTATGGCAAGCTCAAACCCCTTTTCATCATATAGGTGTTAGAAGCGCGATCGCTGCGGGTCTACATGTCCTGGGAATGACGTTAAACTATCTGATGGTGAGGTTCCAGTTTTGGAGGTTTGGGGAATCACCCCTTTATCACCATTGATCCCTGGTCCACTCAGACCCGGAGAGGTAGTACCTGTTACGGTCCCACCTGTGGGTTAAATAGAAAACATCAGTTCATAAACAAAATTGTATTATGCATTAAGAATGAATTTATTTCACAACTTTGTCGGCATTAAATGACCCACCGATATTGATATGCCGTAAACCAAACCAAACCTAACCTATGTTATGTAGGTCCTTCATGATACCATACTTCCAAGTCGTCTCGTATGGCTTCTCGAGATCAAAGAATATTTCTACAAGATATTGTTTTTGGGTGTTTGCCTCTCTATGGAGGTTTCTAACCTGACCAAATGATACATTGCTGATTTTTGGCTTCTGAAGCCACATTGGGAGTTTGGTATATAGGTTGTTGGATTCAAGGAACCAAACTAACCTTCTGTTAACCATACGTTCCTGATTCTGCCAAAGACAACGTAACGCTTGAGAAGAATTTTGACAAACTAAGTCCGTCGTGTTTCCACCTCGCCACTGTCTAACCGTCTCCTTTTATACTCAAATAGGGACAAAAATGTGCGACATCCTCAAGTACAACTCGTAGGGTAGACCGTCCAGTCCCGGAGCTTTGTTGAGGCCGGCCTGCTTTAATGCATCACGGACTTCAGAGTCCGTAATTCTTTCGCCTCCCTAAGGTGGGGAAAGTCGGCTAAATAGTTGTGGAACTCCTGCACCGGGAGGTTCGGCAACCGGGCAAATCGCTCCTGGAAATGCGCCCGAAAGGCTTCCCGCATCTTACGATCCGCACGAAGGCTGTGCCCGTCCGGGGTTTCAACATTTCCGATGTACCGTTCCAGGAACCTTCTGAACTCTTCCTGACGTACTTCTGTGTCCAATTTCACGGCTTCGTTGGACACTTTATTTAGCCTAGATCTAACTACGAAACCCTGATAGCGTTCGCTAGCCTCACGCTCAAGGTCTCCTCTAGCTAGACTTAATTCTAGGGGATCCCCCCATCCAACGCCCGGGAAATTTTATCTTCTATGGCCTTCACTTTCGCTGCCTTATCTAGAGCGAGCCGTTGGCAATATTTGATAGTGAAGTCCCTAATCCTAAACTTAAGGTCAGCCCACCATCTATTCCCAATAACCTAACGCCCGCTTAATAAGTAAAACCAGCCTCTCACGGTAGTCACGTACCCCCAGCACTGAGGTATTTAACTTCCAGTAAGAGACCAGCCTAGGCCTATCGCTTAAGCGAAGAGTGACAGTAAGCAATTTATGGTCACTATTCGCATATAGGTGGAACACAGAACAATCTAAAATGTCGACGTCGGCTCTTCTAACACTCTGTCCAAATATGATTTAATTGGAGCAGAGGGCGAGCTATATTAGATCGCGCAGGCTGCTTTCGAACCACGCCGACCCACTAGCTCCCCGTCCCTTCCGGTCTAATTTGGGATCAAGGATCGCATTCCAATCTCCCATTAAAACTGTCCGCCCTGAATACGCCATGTACGACCCAAACTGCGCAATTAGGCGCATAAACTGCGATCACTCGGAACTTATTGCTTGATACGGCAATATCGGCCACAATCAACCTGCCACTTGCGCCAGCATAAACAACGTCAGTCACCGCCCCCAGACTGCTTTTAACTAGCAGTGACACACCCGACTGCATGAATCACCGAATGCTGAATAGACCTCATAGAAATGATTACCACCCAGCACCCGGTCATCCACGCTTGAAACGAAATGCGTCTTCTGCACCGCGGCGACGTCCACGCCAAGAGACTTGAGTTCTTCCCTCAAACGACTAGCGCTTGAAGGGTCCATCAAGCCCCTCCCATTTATACTGGCAAGAAGAAGAGTTATTGTCGCTTACCTTATTCAGTGTCCACCACTGGCAGAAGTCCTCTCGAGTAAGGACGCCGACGGTTTGCCCAAGATTCCCCTTATCCAATTCCTTGGTAACGGTATCCGTTCTGGCAATACCGCCGACATCCTGGGGAAAATTAATTTTTAAGGCCCTGTAAAAGGAAGGGTGCATAAAAACGGGGACCCTCCCCTTACATTTAGGTTTCATGTTTCTAAAATAGGGATGCACCCTGTTAACTAGTTTCCAGCCCAAGAAGGCCTTTTCGGCCGCATCTATTGTTCGCCATATACCCAGTGCATGGCCACTGGCTTCCTGTACGAAAGTGGTAACTAAGGGTGCATCCCTAAAGTTCAAGGGATTATTAGTCCATTTGCCATCCACGGAGTCCAATTACACGAGTGGGGCCCACGCTCTTTTCTATTGAACTGTCAGGTATTTTTGAACCTGATCGGGCTCCACCCTGCATAGGTTCTCAGGAAACAGATCCCGTTTCGGGCTCCGTGGATGGGTTTGTCTTTCCGACGATGACGATCTCGCAGGTGATCTTGATGTTGATCTTTTCTCTTTAAGTTGAGGGGGGGGGTAGATTCGGGGCTTTGTGTATGTGAATCCGTGGGCTGGGATGAAGGTGTAGGGGATTGGGTAGGTTTGTTATTTTTTGGTGTGGTGTCTGTTGTGGGCTTTGCCACTGTGTTGGTGTCAGGGTCCAGGGCCTTTTTCTTTTTTCGGCTGACGGCTATTTTACGGTCAATCGTCTCCCCCTCAGCACAAATACGTCTTTTGACTCCAGCATCCATCAGCTCCCTTGGGATGACCACCACTGGAGCCTGTTTGCTAGGGTTCTTTTTTTTGGTGTAGGTTCCTTGACGGGTGAGGTAGCGATGATTCCAGCATAGGAGTCTTTCCTCTTTACCTCAATCCAAGCCTCGCCCGCCTCAGGTGTTGCTTTCACAGAGGCGAGGTTTCCAGTTTCTTCCTCGCCGGGTTCTGCCTCAGCTTTTATTGTCCCCGCTGCTGCTACTGTCTTTGTTCTCGTCGCGGATGCCCTTTTAGGGCAGTTTTTGGCGGTGTGCCCCTGTTGCCGGCAATCCTAGCAGTGAGGTCTGCGCCCTTCCACCACAACCGAGATGATTTGGTCTTTGATAACATTCCTGACCAATATACGTTCAAAGCCCTCCTTTTTTAAATTCATTAAAAAGATGGACTCGCCAACCGTACACCTCTGTTAAGCGTGGTGTTACTCGCTGTTACTTCCCCGTAACCACTAAGTATCGCCATCAATTGTTCATCCGATACAGCTGCGGGGACGTTGTGCAGGGTTACCCGAGTCCGGCTCTTTCCTTTATATTCAGGCTGTAGTTTTATCTCTTTATGGAAGAGGCTTTTTGTTGCAGACCTCACTGCTTCAGCCTCGCTTGGTAAGAGGTCATCCCACGTGGCAAACCTCCTTCTGCTTATGTGTTCAGCAGGGATCTTGTTTGCCAGCAGAATGTCCAAAATTCTCTCCTTTGTGAGGCCGATCAATTTCCTTGAAACCACCTCCGTGCTAATGAAAGAAAGGATCCGTGGCTCCAAATTTTGAACTGCCTGAGGAGGGGCTTAATTTTGTTCCCCTCCAACAGATCATTATATTTTTGGGTCCAATTGGCCCTGTGGGGCTCTGGATCCTGTTCCTTGAACTGTTTTTCCCCAGTTTGTTTTCTTGGCCGGCTCAGGGGCCTTTGCTGGAGCTTTTGCTGTTTCTTTAGGTTTTCCTTGGGGAGTAGCTCTTTTAAAGCTTTTGGAAAGGTTGGCCACTCCATAGTATCTTTCGAGGTACCAGGTATTGCTGGTTGAGGTACCAGGCCTTTTTTTGCCCTTCCTTCGCCTTTTTCCCTCGGGGCGCCAGCATTCTCCGGGGTTACGGGTGTTGCCTCCACTCGGTATGGGCTGGTATTGGTACCCGTTGCCGGAGATTTCTCGTCGTTCTTTGTTTGGTCGGGCGTGGCCTCGTTCATTACGGGTCCCTCATTGGATCCATTTTGATCTGGAACGGGGTTTGCCCCTTCGGGGCTGGTCACGATCCCTGCTGGCTCCTTTTCTGTTGGAATAGGTTCTGTTGTTTTTATGCCGGGTGAGATAGTGTTGAAATCCTTAATTAGGGCTTCGGTCGTGTCTTCTCCCAGCTTGTCAATATCAAAACCATCGTCCGAAAAGAGGTCGCAGTCGAATAGATCCATTACTTATGGATTAAAAACTGCCCAACAGGGGCAAAAAGAATAGCCCCCAAAGGGGGGGGGTTAAACAAAGAAAAAAATCAGCTGCTTCTGCAATAGGGACAAACTTGTTGAAAGAAAAGGAAGAAAGAATACTAAGAAAAAAGACTGCTACTAAGCAGGAGGAAGAGAAAAATATTTCCTGACCTGCAAAAAAGGTTGGAAAGGAATAGCCTTGACCAACACACGCAATAACGAAATGAACGCAACGAAGATCCAAGTGACAATGACTGGCCAAGCACAACTGCATCAGTGTCAGCACAACTGGTATTTATGGGAATTCAGAACAGTCCACCATGCATTTGGGTGAGTCCATTCCCTGAGTCCTGATTGGCTTTGGTTTGTAGGATCCTCTGAGGCTCCATAAATCCTGCCACTTTGTAGTGGTCTTTACGGCATCTCAGAATCGTATTGAGTTACGACTGTTTGCCGTCTCGTTTTGCCAATTCGACGGTAATTGGACTTAGTATTCTATATCTTCCCTTCGCCCCTCTCCAATTGCGCAAGCATATTGGCCTTTGAGGAGAAATTAGTTCCTTTCGGCCAGGCTGATTACAGGGGAGCAATCTTGACAATGCCGGGGTATTTTCGTCGGTCTTGGTTTTGGGGGCGGAGTGACATTGGGTGAGGCCAGGTCCCTAGTGTTGAGGTGTGGGGTGTTAGAGTTGGAGCCAATGGGATCAAGCATAGCACTAGGCAATGGTGTGGGTTTGGGTTTTGTGATCAGCTTTTTCAGGAAGCATCGGTTTCTGAGTGTGATCCTACCTTATCCGTCCACTCGGAGCCGGTATTGCCGGTGTGGGAGAACTTCAATGACGGTGCCTGTAGTGGTCCACCGGCGGTTTGATGGGTTTTGGATGTCACCATTCTGTAGCGGGTCAAGACTGTGTGTGTACCTATTGTATCTTTCCGATAGCAGGACATTTCGTTGACGAAAACTCTCCTCACGACGTTGTGCTGCGACTACCCATTCATAATGTGGTTTGTAGAGGATAGGTCTCAATGGGATCGAATCCCGGAGTCGGCGGTGGAGCAGCAACTGTGCTGGGGATAGGCCGTTGCCTTGAATGGGGGTATTGGAGGATTGCTTGGGCAACACTATCGTTGTCTAGTGAACCCTGAGGGCCTGTGTTGTCATGGATTATCCTTTTGGCAGTTTTGACAGCGAGTTCCGCTCGGCCATTGGATTGAGGGTATGCTACTAATGATTTTCTGTTTTACACACCATGACTTGAAACTGCTGAAAATGCTCAGAATTGAAAAGTGGGCCACCATCACTACTCAGCTCTTCAGGGGTACCATAAGTGTGGAAGAGTTTCCTACAAATAGATATTAATTTTTTAGTGGTGGCATGACCAGGTTTTAGGTGATATAAGATGATCCAGCCCGTCAGTCTGTCGGTCAGTCATTCAAGAATTGGTTTGAGCAATGTGACTAGCCAAGCACAACCGCATCAGTGTCAGGACAACTGGTATTTATGGGAATTCAGAACAGTCCACCCAGGGTGAGTCAATTCCCTGAGTCATAAATCCTGCCACTTTGTAGCATCTCAGAATCGTATTGAGTTACGACTGTTTACCGTCTCGTCTTGCCAATTCGACGGTAATTGACTTAGTATTCTATAACCTCAAAGCATCCACGCCAAGAGACTTGAAGTCCGTAAAACAGTGACTAGCGCGTGACCAGTTCTTCAAGCCCCTCCCGTTCAAACTGGCAAGAAGAAGAGACATTGTTACTTACCTTAATCAGTGTCCAACACTGGCAGGAAGTCCTCCCGGATAAGGATGCCGACGGTTTGGCCAAGACTGTACTTTGGTAACGGTATCCATCCTGGCGATGCCGCTGACATCGTGTGGGAACTTTATTTTTATGGCCCTGTACAACGAAGGGTGTATAAAAATAGGGTCCCTTCCTTTACATTTCGCTTTTAAGCTATTCAATGAGGGATGCGCCTTTTTTACTTTGTATCACACCTGGGAAGGCGCTTTCGGTGGGCTACAATTGTGCGCCATACGCTAACTGCGCGATTTTTGGGCTCCCGGATGAAGGTAGTTACTAGGGGTGCATCCCTAAAGTTCAACGGGTTGTTTACCATTTTCCCATCCACGGAGTCGAGTTTCCAGAGTGGAGCCCATGCTCTTTTTTGTTGTGTACCTAGATATTTGTCTCTCTGGTCGGGCTCCACTTTGCAAATGTTTTCTGGAAATAAATCTCTTTTCCTACTCCTTGGATGGGTCTGTTCATCACTTGTAGATGGAGTTGTTTCCTCCTTTTCTTTGTTTGTAGTTGAGCGGGAGTGGTTTCAGGGTCAGGTGTGTGCTCATCACAGGGCTGGGATGAAGGTGTAAGGGTTTGGATGGTTTTAGTTTTTTTCCGCTGTGTGTATAGTGGGTTCTGCCACTGTGTTCGTGTCTAGGTCTGGGATTTCTTTTTTTGGCTGATTGCTATTTTGCGATCAGCCTTCTCCCCCCTCTGCCTCAAGGCGTCGTTTTACCCCAGCAAAACCGATCTCCATCAGGTCTAAGTGAATGACCACTTGTGTGGCCAATGGAGTCTGCTTGCCGAGGGTTGCTTTTTTAGGGATGGCCTTTGGGGAAGGCCTCTTTGGTGTAGCCATAGGGGATGGCGTGTTTTTTGGCGGGAGAGTTAGAAGTGGCTTAGGCGTAGGAGGTTTTCTCCCATTCCTTGCCACCACAGACCACAGCCTCCGGCGGTTGATCTGTACACTCCACATTGGGTGTTGTTGCTGCTCCTGCTTCATTTGTTGCTGCTGCAGTTTTTGGAGGTACCTTTTGGGGGCAGTCCCTGGTCACATGCTCCTTTTGTCGGCAATTCCAGCAGTGAGGCCTGCGACCCTCCACCACAACAGTTATTTGTTGTTTACGGAAAGGGATGTAATCTGGAATATCGAAACCCTCCCTTTGGAGGTTCATAAGTATTGCCATGAGATATTCTGCAGATATTATTGCGGGGACGTTGAATAGGATGACTAGAGTTCGCCTCTTACCCTTATACTCGGGTTGTAACTTGCATCCCTTGGTTTTTGGTTGAGCACCTCACTGCATCAGCCTCACTTGGGAGAAGGACATCCCACGTGGCGAAAGTGCTATGCTGGTATTTTATTCGCCAGCAGGATGTCCAAAAACCGGTCTCTCCTTAGGCCGATTAGTTTCCTGGAGGCCGCCTCTGTAGTTATGAAGGATAGGATCCTCGGCTCCAGGTCTTCTGCCGCCTGTGAAAGGGATTTAATTGTGTTCCCTTCCATCAGGAACTTGTATTTGTTTTTCCAATTGGCACTATGGGGCTCCGGATTCTGTATCTGGAAGTGGTCTTCCTGATGCGAAGATAACCAGAGGGGGGGGGGGTCACGGTCAAGTCTGACTCAAGGCTCCAATCGATAGTCGAACTACTTCCAACTGTATCTCGCTCCAATTCTCCAATACTGATAACCGTTGCAGTAACCGCTTCTCGAACCGACTTCACAACCTTCGCACGGACCTGGCAGCAAACACTTCTTGCAAGGTTTACGAACGACTGCCCAAGCCTCCGACACTCATTATATAGGCCACGGCGAGGCGTCCGATTGGACAATCTGCAGAGCTTCAGATTTGCATCAGCGCACCTCGGCCCAGCACGCTTCCAAACTGCTCCACAACACGCGCATGCAAATCGCGGACGCTTTCGTGCATGATGTCGCGTATCTTGCTCACGACAATCAGTCTCGTTGGTTTTTTTTGCCGGTTCCGGGGCTTTTTCTGCTGGTGCCTGGTGTTTTGGGGTGGGCAGTAGCTCCCGAGGGTATTTTGGCAATGGTGGCCAATCTGGGAAGCTCTTCGAAGTACCGGCCATTGTCGGTTCGGGAAGAACAGCCTTCTTTTTCCCCTCGAGAGTCCTGCTTCCTCCGGCGAGATGGGTGTAGCTTCCACCGTGTAGCTACTCTTTTTAGGGTGAGTGCGGCCTCTGCCTGGGCTAAGTCAGCATCGCACACCCATGTGCTCAATGAACTGCCTTTGTTGTTTCCGGGGTGGGTTTTTACTTCTACCCGGTCTGGGTCGGCATCACACCCCTTTAGTTCTTGGTTGGCCCCTTCTGGGGCGGACGAGTCTTTGTTTTGAACTGACTTGGGGTCAGCCATTTCCTTTGGGAAGGGGAGAAAAAAATCAAAAGATGAAAAGTGCCCAACTGGGGCAAAAGTTTAAAACTGAAAAAAGCCCAATAGGGGCTAAAAAATGAGGATGGTCTTTAAGATGATATATGTAGGGACAAAGGTATCAAAAGAAGGAAGGATGAAAAAAAGCACTGCCAGGAGGCAGGAGAGAAGTGAAAAAATTCCTGACCTGATGTTCGAGAAGGAATAAGTCCCTAGCCGTACTTTTACAGGTCGAGGGAACGACGTTGTCGCGACCGTATCTTCGGTCGTGTCTTTCGTCATTAATCTTGCCCGTGTTAACAACTCTCCCATTTGAGATGTTTGAGATGTTGTTCGGGAACCCTGTCACAAATACCAGCTTCATCACCGTCTCAAGACCATGCCCAGAGAATCCTGCCCTTTCTGCAAGTTGTCGTATCTTGCTGGCATAAACGTCCTTGCTTTCTCCTGTCCACCTAATCATTTTCAACTTAGTGTAGGCAGAAAACTCCCCATCCGAAAAACCCTTTCAAACGAGATTTGATAACGGCAATATTAGTCTGGTGATTCTCGTCCATCTCCAAATACACTTGGAGGGCATCTCGCCCGTACTTGGTACACGTCTTCTATCGAATTTATCCGTTTCGACTTGGCTTTGCATACTATTCCAAAATGATTTTGTTTTTTTGTATATATAACTAATAAGAATGTTCTCTGGGGGGCACAGTTAAGTCTGACACTTTTACTCTCCCAACTGACCAAGTGATCAGTCTGAAAAATTCTCTCCCAACAATGTTGCACTCTTCTCACCAACACTATCGAAATATATTTTCTCTCGTCCACTCGTCGCAACAGCCAAAATGCTACTGCAAGCTTTCTCCCAGGTTTGTGAGGGCTGGTCATTATATATACAATTACAGTGCTCATCCGCCCCCCCCACTCTGACTTGCCCTTTACATCCGGGACAGTTTAGTAATTCACATGCATCAGGCGACGACTCACGATCAGGAGGATGTGAGTTCAATCTCCCCACTCGCCTCTGATCTCATTCTGCATGCCAAACACAGTCGTGCACGCTTCGAACAACTACGTTCGTGGTTTCTCTCCCCACAATCACAAGTTTATCCATAAGCGGGACAGTCGAGTTAAATTGCAGTACTTACAATTTTTTAGACTTGTTTTTACTTGTAACACATCAGTGTCATTTTGTGTTTTTTCTTCTATTTGAAATACCATTGTATTGTGATGCGTATCTTTCTTGAAGTCGGATCCATTTCCAGTTGTTGTACAAATTCCACGCATATTTCTAATCCTCCTCTATAGTCTGCTGTACCGAGTTTTTCGAATTCACAGAACTCTATGCCCTTTTAGTCTCTGAATGTAATTTCTCGCTGGTTCATTGGGATTTTGCTTCGTAGAGAGAAATGTCGTTCTCTCTGCGATAACCAGTTTTTTCTTAGGTCTCAAATTATTCCTTATGATGTGTGCAATTTCTTCAAAGGTGAGATCTTTCAAATCTTTTGGATACACCATAACGGCTACTCTCATGTTTGCTTCACATCCAGCGTACGTTAAAAATAAATCGGTAATCTCGTTTTCTCCACCAAAGTTCTTTTTGTCTTGCAACATGCAAGATGTGCTGCAAAATATTTTAGCTACATCTCAACATAGTCCGGTTCCTCTAATCTTGTGAGTAATCCTACCGGCGACGCCATGTGTAGTGAGGTGTAGGTTCGTACGTTCTTGTTGTTCGCTTAGCTAATCGTAGCTGAGGATATTTGGTGTGTAAGACGGCTGCACCCCTGCATCCGACCCCACCAAGTAAACCAGCTTAGCGACCTTCATGTAAGGTCGGTACAAGGATACAACTGAAATACACACCAGGGCACAAGACCCGAAGTTTTGTTTGAAGGCTGGAAATTGGATACAAAACTGGTCATGGCATTTGGACTTGTAGACCTGTCTTAGCTTGTCTCATTCACCGACCGATTCATGCCATCATATGCAGTCGTTCATCGCCATCCACTACTGCTTTCCCCAAAAGTTCCGTTCATCGCCATCCACTACTGCTTTCCCCAAAAGTTCCGTTCATCGCCATCCACTACTGCTTTCCCCAAAAGTTCCGTTCATCGCCATCCACTACTGCTGCTTTCCCCAAAAGTTCACTGGCACTCTATGCATGAAGCCCTACTTATACCCGGATGGTAATAAAACTGAAAATGTATGTACAATTTTTATTTACAAAGGGGGGGGGGGGCATGATACGAGGTGGAAGTGGAGGGGGCAAAACCCCCAAATTCCCCAACGAAAAACTTTCCCACACCTAGAATAATGGGACCGCAGACTGTCTTTTCGGAAAACCGGAAAGCTAGCCGGTCAGTTCCTCTAATCAGGGAGTGGGTGTCCTTAGAAGGGTTTAGGGTAAGAAAAATTCGAGAGGATTCTGTCAGGGTATTGGAATGGATCTAGTCAAAAAAGTTGACTCTCAAGGATCAGAATATTAGGGTTCATGGTTGTGGTAAGAAAATAATTGTGGTCAGGGAGTCCTGAATATGTCCAAAGTGAAGAAACTAGGGATATGTTTCCATTCATGCACCTAACTAAAACATCTATAAGTGGTTCTAAAAGCTTCTGCTTGCGGGCCGTAGTGACCATGTCCTGTCCTGTCCCCACTCTCGCACACAGGCTTGCAGCATTCACCCACTTTTTGCAGAATGTCATGAAAGGAAGCGTCTTTTTGTCGCATCCAATCCTTACCCTAATCTGATGCTTAAAGAAAAGGATCAGATCCAGAGAGGAAAAAAAGCTTCCTCTAATCCCCTCAGTCGTGTAACCCAAATCAGCATTCGAGCCACGGCTAGCTCCGCGAAAAACACCTTTCGCTTTTCACCAGAATACGGAGGGCTGTCTACAACGTAAGCCACGTCGAGTTGGACCAATCGATCGTGTACGATGCGAGCAGTGAGCTCGTTCACGTAACTCCAAAGCGGACGAACTTTTGGGCAGTAGAAGAAGGCGTGCTCAGCCGTTTCTTCCTCGTCACTGCCACAGCGTTCACAAAAAGGCATACCTGCCATGTTCGCCTTGTAGAGGGCGCTTGCAAGGGGCAACGCATTTTGATCGAGTCGCCAGGTCAAGGAAAACTCTGAGCTATTGAGAAACCCAGAACTCGGCTCCCAATTCCAACGGGAGCCGACCTCCTCCAACGACAAGCCTAGCCGCTTTTCAAGCGGGTCAGTACCAGCAACCTCCCCTATCCCCCTATATTCGAGGCCATGAAATGTCACTAGACCCAGGGAGCTTGCAGAGTGCGTCACGACATTCAGCAAAAAACTGCATTTCTCCACGAGACCTACGGTGGGCCTCAGCCCATGGGACAGTCGCAATTTTGGGAAGGTGGCCCAAATTGTCGGCAGCCACACAGTAATTCGTGTCCTAGATCGATTCAAGACTGACAGCCTCTCAGCGGCTCGGTGAGCCGCCAAGTTTGGCATTCCTCAACCTCCATTACAAGGTCGCTGGGAACAATCCTGTCTGCGGACCATTGGTCGGCTCTTCTTCTACAAAAGTGAGATTAGGGACCGTTCGATTGCCAATAACCTAGGTAGAGGAAGTACAGACAACCGGTAAAGGATCAGGGGGGAAAATGTATGTAGCACAAGTCTCCGCCCTGCCCTGCCAAACACCAATCAACGCTTCTACCTTTGTACTTCCAACCAATTCTTCTCTAACTGAAGGCCTGGCCCAAACCAGATCCTGAGGATTTTGATTGGACCATCCTTCCAGCTGAAGGGCCCTGGCAGAGGCACGCCCCCTCTCCAGGCTCTCAACCGCAACTCTTCGCTCTTCTCACAATTGATCTTTGCCCCAGTCAGGGGCGCTTACAAGGTACGAGCTGTTATGTCCTCGACCCTGGACACGAACACGGTGATGTCATCGGCGTACGCGGATACCTTGGCGCAAACGGGGCCAGGAACAGCGATTCGTCGCAGAACCGGACTTGACCCCTCATCCCTAAGCCTACGGAGCAGGGGCTCCAAAGCGAAGATATAGAGAAGAGGAGACAAGGGGCAACCATGTCATACCGATCATTCAATCAAGAAGGCTGACGAGCACTTCCAATTCATCTGTACCACTGCCGTAGGGGATTGATATAGGATGTCAATCCATCTGCGGAATTCCGGTTTGAATCCGGCAGTCTCCAAAACATGACCAAGAACCGATGGTCCACCCTGTTAAATGCCCTGGACTGATCCAAATTGATCAGCGCGGCTTTTTCGTCCTTTTTAAACCCTCGAGGATCGTGCGATTCGGGTGCAAGTTGTCTTGGATCGATCTTCACAGCGTAAGAAAATGGCTCCTCCTCGCCCTCCACAGCGTAGTTCTGCTCCGGTTCGATTAGATTCTCAATGACAAGCTGCAAACGATTTGCCAGGACCCGGGCCAAAATCTTTAACTCTGTGTTTAGCAGAGTTATGGGCCGGTAGTCATCTAAACCCTCCCAAAATTCCTACCATCTTTCTTCAGTAATGTGATCACACCTTTGGTAACGGAGTTAGGTATCCCTCCCTGCTCGAACCAATTGTTGAACACATCCGTCAGAATAGGGACAAAAATGTGCGACATTCTCAAGTACACTTCATAGGGCAAACCATCAAGCCTCGGCGATTTGTTGAGGCCGACCTGCTTCAACGCATCATGGACTTCACATTCAGTCACTCTCCCCTCACAGCTAGCCACTACCAAAAGACGAGACTCCTGCAACAGGAGGTTGGCAACCGGGCAAGCATGCCTGAAAATGAGCCAAAGGCTTCCAGAATTTTACGAGTCGACCGAAGGCTGTGCCCGTCCGGGGTGTGGACACTACCGATATACCGATCAGCAAACCTTCGCAACTCTTCCTTACGCATCTCTGCGTCGAGTTTCACCGCTTCGTTGGACACTCTTTAGCCTAGATCTAACTACAAATCCCTGATAACGCTCGCTACTCAAGCGCTCAAGGCCTCGTCTAGCTAGATCCATGGCTAAGACATCCTCTCACCATCCACCTCCCTGGGAACACTTTCTCTAAGGGACTTCTCCTTCGCTGCCCTACCTAAGGCGAGCCGTCGGCCATACTTGATGAAGTCCTTAATCCTACGCTTAAGGGTACCCACACCACTTATTCCCGATAACCGCCTCCACTAACGCCCGCCGAAGAAGTAATACCAACCGCCCCCGGAAGTCCCGTATCTCCAGTAAGGAGGTATTGACTTAACTGAAAAGTGACAGTAAGCAATTTATGCTCACTCTTTAAATAATCGTGGAACACAGGGCACCTAACAAAATCAATGTTGGCTCTCCTAACTAACACCCTGTCCAGATAGGATTTATCTGTGCCAGGGGACGATCTAAGCCCATGTCCACATCTCCACCCTGTGGTGATCAACACGAAACCTGTCGACCAGATCGAAGTTGGCCATTAGGTCTTTCAGGCTGCTTTCATACCCCGCCAACCCACTAGCTCCCCTCCCCCGGTCTATCTTGGGATCAAGGATCATATTCCAATCACCCATTAGTACTAGCCGTTCCGGACACGTTGTATACGGCCCCAACTGCCGAAAGAAGGATCTCCTCTCCCCGGCGCAATTTGGCGCATAAACTGCAGCCACTCGAAACTTGTAGCTTTTCACTGCAACATCGGCCACGATTAATCTCCCACCTACACCAGTATAAACAATATCAGTGACCGCACCCAGGCTGCGTTTCACCAGCAGTGACACACCCATGCTATTCGGGCCACCATATGCCGAGTAAACCAAGTTCGATTCGAAGTGTGTGTCCTGCACCGCGGCAACATCCACTCCGAGGTTACTGAGTTCTGCAACCGCGAAACTAGTCCCCTCGTGTTCAAACTAGCGAGAATAAGAGCCATTATAAACTTGCTTAATCAGTGTCCACTTCGGACCGGAAGTCAGACGATTTCAATTCGCCGACTGCAGGCCCCATACTGCCTTTTCAGAGTTCAACGGGGACTCTTTCGTATGGATGATACCGCCGACGTTCCTGGGATATAAGACTTTTAGAGTCCTATACAAAGAAGGGTGGACATAAATGGGAGCCCGCCCATGGCGGAAAGCCTTCATATGCTACAAGGAGGGGGAGGCCAATTCAGCCGCTTTTACCATCGCCCACACACCAGTGGCGCGACCCTCCTGGATAAAGGTGGTCACCATAGGAGCACCCCTAAAGTTTCTCGGGTTATCCACCCCCTTTGTTCTACTTCTTCAGAGGGTGAAGAAGCAGTCCTTTGGACATGCGTTAGGTCTTTTGACCTCTCCGCATACGTTATCCCCCTCCAGAAACCAAAGATCTTTGCTCTTCCGTCTTCTGGAGAGGGCAGAAAGTTTGCGCATCTATGGGTTAAATAGAAAACATGAGTTTATAAACAAAATTGTATTATCATTAAAAATGAAATTATTTCAAAACTTTGTCAGCATTAAACATTTTTTTTTACCATAAGTATTCGGCATAAAATGACCCAAAGGGTTGACTAGCCGTAAAACCCAACCAAACCAAACCGGCTCCTGCCGTCAGCTTCAAATCCAGACCCGGGATCGCTTGCTCGTAGATATGAGCTTTGGTCGTGTTTGGTATCTTTTTTAACGGCCGCCAACAATGAGGGGTGACTTCATGTCTGTCATTGGTAGAGTGTCGTTCCTGGACTTGTCTCTCCCTTAGCGCTCCCCTTGGTTCCATCGTGTGTGATAGCTTCATCCGGTCGGCAGTCTATTTCGATGCAAAGTGCATCGGACCTGTCAGACCTGCTGTCTGACACGTCCATCGGACCTCCTTAACAGGAGCCAATTAGTTACCTTTTTCTCCTTAACAGGAACCGACTGCCAGCCTATGTAAAAAATAAAATGCAGAACAGATGCTACACTTTAATCTTAGCCACGATAAGCGTTGCGGCATTTTTTGGCTGAGTGTCTTATGTCGTAGAACTATCTTTTTATATCTACCGCTGTAGTAGACATATGCAAATGAGATAACACGCAATTGGCTATCTCACTACACGAGTATTGATATGTCGATTTATGAGACACCGTGTACATCTCCATTGATATCAAATCTCTTGAAACACACAGTAGAAAAAATTGAAGATAAATAATCCCCTCCAAGAAATAAGTAAAACCAAACAAAGTGAAAATAAAAGATAAACTTTTCACACTAGATCCAATAATTTGAAATTAGACTATATCTTTCTTGCTGTACTGATAAGATTTTTACCAATTGCTCCCAAAAATTGAAATGGAACATCGAGACGACAAAAATCATCGTTACTCCATGGCTTCTTTAAACAACTTACATAAATCAATTAGATAGAAAAATGAATAGCAGAAATGTTACACATTTCTATAACTGTAAAAGGATTATTTCTTCAGAGATTGAATGCTTAGAGCTATCCAGATTTTTCAGAAAATTTTCAAATCTTATTGATAAACGGATAAAAACTGTCTTACTAGAAAGTTAACTAATTCATTAAGTTTCTAAATTTCAATTTAAACAACTCCATGCCCTGTCGGCTGGGGTGCTAGAATGCACCGGCTGCACCTGTGCACAGGGGTAATACTCCCCCAATGGGACCACCTGTTGGCCGTGGGTGGCGACCCGTGATGCTTAAGGATAGAACCCAGGTGGATGAGCAGTCCATGACTTGCAATGCTCCACTTTGACCCTATCTTGGGCTAGACGGGCGGTCGGAGAGGCCCCCTCCGATCAATCGGCTGGTCACAAGCCCTAGCACCTATTTGTCCTTATGGCAACTCCCAGCCCTTTTTATCATATGGGTGCTAGAAAGCGGTGGCTGCGGGTCTACATGTCCTGGGAATGACGTTAAACTATCTAATGGTGAGGTTCCAGTTCTGGAGGTTTGGGGAATGTGGAACACCCCTTCATCACCATTGCTCCCTGGTCCACTCTGACCCGGAGTGGTAGTACCTAATTAGGGTCCCATCAATGGGTTAAATAGAAAAACATGAGTTTATAAACAATTGTATTATGCATTAAGAATGAATTTATTTCACAACTTTGTCGGCATTAAATGACCCACCAAGGTTGATATGCCGTAAAACAAAACAATATGTTGTATACCACCGCTTTAACTAGTCCTGTCGATCGGGGAGTTAGAATACACGGACTGTAGTAAAAAGAGACCCAGTGTTTCCGACTTTAGCAAGTTTTATTTTACTTTACTCTGACAACATCAGTTAGATCGTAGTCAGAGGGTTGCTTTTATACAGACAGATGTTCAAGGGGAGGGAATTACGTTGGATTTATTAGTACATTCTCCCCTACATATTTCTTTACTCATAGTAGGAAATCTTTTAAATATCTTGGTTCTTTATGAGTTCTTTGTAAACGTCTAGGTAGTTCACGGTCTAGCAACGGGTTATTCGAATTAGGAGATATCTCGCTTTGTGGATGAGGCCGCTCAGAGTCTGAATATTGATCATCAGGATCCGTTTCTGGATGGACACACTTCTGGGGTATTGATCGCTCATCAGGATCATATAGTATCGTCAGTACTTCAGATGTTGATTCTTCTGAAAGGTCTGACGGAGGTGTAGGGGTAACTGTATCATCATCTGAGTGTAATGTTTCGGGAGCAATTCCGCTATGATAGTCTCCCGGTTGAGTTTCATCGTTAGAGGGACCAGGTCTCATTTAGGGTAATTTTTAATCTGTTACATCTCCGAGAGAAACGGTTGCTCGCCTTCCGTCAGGGTGTTGCACAAGTGCGTACTGGGGGTTTGCTTCTATCAATTCCACTTCGTCTACCAATGGGTCATGCTTGGTATAGCGAACGTAGCGTCTTAGGAGAACCGTACCTGGTTGATAGAGGGAAGCGAGGTCCCCGCTGAACTCCGTCGCTGGAAAGGTAGGAATCTTTGTGTGGAGTGGCGTTGGTTACCATACACAGTAAAGATCGTATTGCGTATAGGGCTGCTGGAAGAATATTTTCCCAATTATTTATTGAGCAATTATGGGTTGAAGCAGCCAATTGAATAGTTTTCCATATAAGGCCGTTGTATCCCTCACACTGGCCGTTACCCTGGTTCCAGGTGTAGGACTATAGAATTTGGGTTTTATCTCGGTACACGTTCGGCAGGAATTTGTCATTTTTCTAATGTCCTCCCCTGAAAAGGGTAGGTTCCTACTCTTTACTGCATGAACCATTCGTGTTACGCCAGGGTGGTATAGCCCCTTATGTAGGGTCTGGAGTTTTTTCACGCTTGAAATCATGCTGCATACTCTCGATAGGACGTCGCGATCAAATTTTCTTTACCGGGTCGGTAGGTGATGTGAAAGAAAAACACGATAGTTAAATTCGCCACCTTGCTATTTTTTCGTTTTTGATCTTACTGGTAGACTTTAGATTGAACATTAAACGCAACAGATTTTTGTTACTAGTCTGAAGTGGGGTCCAATTAAATAATGTCTCCATTGCCTCAACTATGGCGTAGGCTTCTTTTTCGATCGCAGTATCCTTCGTTCTGGCCGAGAGTTCTTGAAAAGAATACTACAGGGCGGTCGGCTTGCCTTATTGAAGCGGCGATTGCGCACTGATGCATCAGTTTCAACTACGAGTGAAACAGAATATTTATTGTTGTAATTACAGATTTTGCAATATCCCGCTTAAGTTTTTCAAAGGCTTCCACTACTGAATGAGGAAAGTGTCTGCTTGTGTTAATGGGCGTATCTTTTCCGAAAAAGAGACGATCCATTGCGAGTAATGGGCGAACATTCCCAGGGTTCGTCGTAGCGCACGTATATTATTTGGGACTGGCAATTCGAGTAAGGGTCTCAATCTCCCTAGACCCGGCTTCATTGAACCATTGCTTATTGTATAGCCCAGTAGCTTTATTTCATTTTGTCCGAATGAGCATTTGTCGTTATTTAAGGTGATGTTGTCCATGGACCGTCTGAGGTTTTGGTCGTGGCAACACACGGTCACATTGTCTATATAGGCAAAAGTTTCTTAATTTTTCTTCAGTTATAATTTTGTCGATTATTCCTTGAAAACTGGCCACTTCATTCGTTACTCCGAACGGTATTCTACGAAACTGGTCTAACCGTCCAGCCGCTTCAAATGCACTGTAGGATTTATCCTTTGTCTTAATGGCGACCTGATGATTAGCACGTTTTAATTCTAGTGTGCTGAATATACGATATTTAGCTTATGTTGCATAACATTTCGTCTATTCGAGGCAAAGGATACGCGTCCAGCAATGTGAATTGATTTAATGTCTGGAAATCGTCGATAACCATTCTCTTTTTATGATTTCCTGTAGCTGTTATTAATACTTGAGCCCTCAATGGTGACGTACTTTGCTTCAGGAAGGAGTAATTAAACATTCTTTTTATTTCGGATTTTATAAATTGTTTATCGTCGTGCGAATATTAACAGTCCACAAATTTTTAATGTTAATTTGTGTTATGTATTAGAAATACATTAACGAGAAGATTGCGAGTGGTTGTAATAATAGTTTATTATTACAATGAATACAAATAACAAAAATGGCTCTCGGCCGGCAAGGTAAAAAGTCTCTGAGCGTAAAAGAGGATTGATTGGTAAAGATTACTTATCTTCTGAAGAGCTGTAGCACGTAGGTTTACATCCGAGAATACGAAAACAACCTTCGGTGGTGGAGATCACCTCGCATCACACTGAGCTAATCTTCGTGTTGTTCTTTTATACGTACTCATTTGCATACGTGAGGGATTATCCGGTTACTTCCCTTTACAACAATACGATATTTAGTTATGTTGCATAACATTTCGTCTATTCGAGGCAAAGGATACGCGTCCAGCAATGTGAATTGATTTATTGTTTGGAAATCGTCGATAACCATTCTCTTTTTATGATTTCCTGTAGCTGTTAATACTCGAGCCCTCAATGGTGACGTACTTTGCTTCAGGAAGGAGTAATTAAACATTCTTTTTATTTCGGATTTTATAAATTGTTTCCACCAAACGGAATTTCAATGCTAGAGTGTTGTAGAAAAATATCATGGCCTAATATCACCTCACAGCAAAGATCTTTCATTAGAGATAACTGCTTTATATGAGACGTTACCATATTGTAGTTTAGCCCAAAAGTAGCCACTTAGGTACAACGATGCGTTTGCCATAGTAACTTTCCTTGGAGAGGAAATATAATTCCACCTGTTAATTTTCACTAGACTCTCTCTAATGTAATTTTCAGAACTGCCAGTGTCTAATAATGCATTGGTGATGCCGTTAATTTTTATAATTGTTTTTGATAGGCAGTCAGGGAATACGGCCGAAGTTGTTGAAAACGGCATTGAACTGATAGAGGGGGTGGATTTTAGAGAAGTATTTTTGTAAGATTTGCAAACACTCGGAAAATTACCTATTTTCTTTTTACATTTAGGCATTGAATTTCTCTGGCAGGACATTAGTGTCGTGGATGTAATCTTAAACCCCAGTAACAGCATGTCCGTATCCTTTGGGCTGCAGCGACATATTGTTCTGAAAAGTTTGAATACAGTGCATTTTGGTTAGAGGAATAAGCCTGACTATTATTGAGGGGGAGGGGCAGTAAGAACAGGTTGTTTTAGGGCGGCACCTATAGTGTCAGGTTGAAAATAAGCGCCGGATAGCTGGATAGCCAGTTCGCATGTATATGCTTGTTCGTAAGCTGTTTTTAAAGGGAGTCATATTTTCAAGAAGTCGTTGTCTTCTTAGACGCCTTCTTAAATGGTCTATGCAATGTCCAGGTGTGTGCCTCAATTGCAGACATAGGACGAAAATTGTAATTCTTGCTTAAAGTTCGAAGTGCTTTTATAAAATGGTCCAATGTTTCGCCCGACTCCTGTGGCGAGTACATGCCGAGCGAACAGTTCCTTTTGGTTTTACATAAGTTGAGTGTAGCTTTTCTCTAGCTTGTTCATAGGACTTACAGTCTGTAATGATTTCGTTGATTGAGTGAGACACGTAGTTAGTCAGAAGGGCGCGCTTGTTAATGGGCCGACTAGGGTTTTCAAGTAGTGTGTCAGTGAACAGCGTTTGTCGGCTGATTCACATTCTGAGTCATGGGTAAATCTCTCCGGCGATAAATAAAGTGCTCCAATGTAAAGTAAAATAAATTGTCGTAAAAAGAGAGCCAGTGTTTTAGACTTTAGCAAGCTTTATTTTACTTTTACTTTACAATATCAGTTAGATCGTAGTCAGAGGGTTGCTTTTATACTGACAGATGTTCAAGGGAGGTAAGTACGTTGGATTTATTAGTACACTGACTGCAACGCTGCAGAGGGATAAGACCCCCCCCCAATGGGGCCACCTTTTAGCCGTAGGTGGCGACCCGCGATTCTTAAGAATGGAACACTAGTGGCTGAGCAGTCCATGACATGCAACACTCTACTTTGGTCTTTAGGCTAGACGGGCACGTCAAGGCCTAGCACATATTGCCTCAACCCTATTACCTTTATGGCAAGCTCCAACCCTTTTTATCATGTATGTGCTAGAAGGCGGTGTGTGAGGGTCTTCATGTCCTGGGAATGACGTTAAACTATCTGATGGTGAGGTTTCAGGTCTGGGGATCCATTTATCCCTGGTCCACTCTGACCCGGAAGGTTGTACCTGTTAGTCCCATCTATAGGTTAAATAGAAAAATGTGTTTATAAAAAAATTGAGTATCCATTAAGGAATTTATTTCAAACTTTTGTCGGCATTAAATGACCCACCATGGTTGATATGCCGCAAAACAAACCAAACCAACACGGAATGGTTGTATCTGTTAGGGTCCCATCTATGGGTTAAATAAGTTTTAAAAATGTATTTAAAAATAATTTTAAAAAAATTGTGTACCTATCAAGAAAATTAAAAAATAACCCAACAAGGATTGACATGCCGTAAAATCCAACCAACCAACCAATTACTACTTCTTTTTCCACCAAGAGCATAAATATTAACAGACCCGGTTAAGATTTTAACGGTTAATATAACAGAAAATGGAACCGGTGAGCCGTTAACCCAAACACGATATCGGAAATAAGTATAAATTTTTACCGCTTTTAAAGCTCTTTGTTATGCAGTTATTTATAATCTTCTTGCTGTTTTAAGACTGACTGACACGGAGCGGTAGTTCCTGCTTGGGTCCCATCTATGGGTTAAATAGAAAAAAAAATGAATTTTAAAAAATATTCAAAAAAATTAAATACCCATCAAGCATAAATAGAACAAAACCTCTTCGACATAAAATAACCCAACAAGGGTTGACATGCCGTAAAATCTAACAAACCAAACCAACCATTTGAGCATTAAATGACCCACCGAGCTTTGATATGCCATAAAAAAAACCAACCGTGTGGATTTCCTATGATGGTAACCATTTTACACCCCTCGCCTTCACATGTTTCGATATCGAAAAACTCAAACTTTGCAATGTAATAATTGTTTCTTCTGACAAGAACTAATATTAGATTTCTAGTGATTATTCAATTACTTGTAAATCTCAGTGTTTTGGTCAGAGTTGGCAGCAAACATATTCTAATAAAAAAAGGTTCAATACAGAAGGTTGAAGTTTGAATTAACCAAGGCGATGGCATAAGACATAAACAAGTTCAAATTTGTCAATATTTAATTCATTCGCTGTTATTTCTACTAACAGTTCGATAATTCCAAATCGAAGCAATTATTAATGTTGCCAAACTGAAAGATAGAAAAAAAAAGATACAAAAATATGAATGTCGTTGCGTTGGTGTAATTATCAGCGCGAAAAATATAATTTAGTTTTCTGCTCTCAATTTCGACCGAAAAAGCAATTGTACGAAGTGACTGCAAATGTGATAAAAACAAGATATAAAATTTCACCTCCTCTCCGCTATTAGTATACAAGGGTGAATCGAAAAGTAATGCCATTTTGTTTAGGACGGGTATAATCACGAACACAGAAACATGTATCATACATCAAAATGAAGCTGGTCTTCTGTGGACCACATCCCTACTCTACATATTCACCGTTTCTCTCAATAGCAATGTTCCACCTTCGAATGAGAACATGTATCCCTGCCCCGTAATATTCTGTTCACTGTTCTTTGAGCCATTTCTTCACTACATATTTCACTTTATCATCTCTTCGGTCCCATGAAAGAGGGTTTGAGAGGCAAACATTATTCCAGTGACGAGGAAGTGAAATCTGTAGTGAAGAAATGGCTCAAAAACTGTCAACAGTATTTTATGAGAAAGGGATAAATGCTCTCATTAATGTTGAATTCAAATCAAAACGATTTTATTTGAACATAAATACTTACGCCCGGAGTGCACATGTTTAAGTTTCAATGCAATGAAATATATTGGAGAGACTAACGAAATTAAATAAGAACGCATGTGTTACGTAGCGCCTTTTCTTTTCTTCTCTGTCTAGTCTTCTATCTTCTAAGGGTCTGGTATATCTTCTACAGGTTTCGTCTGGTCTTCTTGTATGGGGATTCCGTGTCTGGTTCTGCTGGGGACCATTTCTTATCAGAAGCCTTGTCATTGTTAGCTTTTAGTAATAACAACAAGACTTCGATTTACCTTTGATGTTATTTTATTCAGGATCCCCAGAACCAGACAAATGCGCGCTGAGAGTCACATCTTGCTAGCTTCTAACTCTGCAACTGACTTACTGCAACTAACTACTGCAACTGACTTCTGCAACTGGCCTACTGAGTTGCCCACCTTAAACCGGAAGGGGGGCTTTCTATCGGGGTTCCGTTCCCACGATTCTATCCCCAGAAAGCAAGGTGAGAGTGAGGTCAAGCATTGTCACTCACTCTCAAGGCCATCAGCTGTACTGATCGCCATAAGGATTTCTATACTACCTTAAAAAGTAATAGGGATCCAATTAATATGTAACACATGTAAAAAGATTACTTATTTTAATTGGTTTCTATATAAAATCATTCATAGGACTGATTTTATATGTCGGTGAATAAAACAATAATATCGGATCAATAACACCGTGATTTCCTGCAGGATTTTAAACGCATTAATAGCTTGGGCGGTTTTGAGGCAAATCCTACTCGTAGACATCGTTAATAAATAAGAATTATTTAATGTATTAATGATTTTTGACTATAAATTAAATACCCATTGATAAACTTACGTAATTCTCGAGGACATAAGCAGTGAGGTAATTCTGGTTATAGGCACACCAAATCTCCATTATAATTAGATTCATATCTGGACGGTTAGATTTGATAGACATTTAATAACCTTAGCGCTGACCTTCACTTCCTGTTGCCAGGCGAAGTGTGAAAAGTCTTTTAGTTTAGGAATTTTGAGCTAGGCAGTTGAATGATGAAGACGAGTTGGCTCGGCTACCACGCGTGGTTATGGTTAAGAATAATTAATAAAATTTGAATTCACAAAAGAACTTTTGTGTTGTTTAATCATCAACAACACAGAGCCATGTTAAGATGAATAAACCGCCCGGAACCTGAAAAACAGATAAGAAATGCAGATCTAGACCGATAAACAGAATCGACCGTCATACCCAGAAGAACGAAAAAATTCCAGCCAAGCTACAGATGAAGTCTAAACTACAGACTCACAAATAAGTAATTAAAGAAATAGAGAATTAAATATAAGACAACCACGGGTGCCTCTCATAAGATATATATATATATATGGTGTTTGCCGAGTTGTCTGGACATGGTAATATAATTCAATTATCAATTATATAAAATTCCTCTATGAAATTTAATATATACCCCTTGCCCATTAGGTTGTGTTCCGTGGATTCGGGCCCCGAATTAGGAAGTCGTTGTCCTGGAGGTGACCTTGTCCTCTGTAATCCTGCGATGGGATACACGGCAAATACAGGTTAAGTGGCTGCGCTCGAATTACCATTGACTAGATGACTTGGCATTCTCCGTTTGTTGCATGAGCTGGTGGCCCAGTGTGTAGAGTCTCCGCTCTTTACTCTGTGGTCCACTGGTTCAATCTCTAGTGGCAGAGTTTGTGGTATGCACAGCTGATGAGACCAAAGGAGGTCGAAACAGCTGTCCAGTGCTCCGGAAGTCGCAAATGGTGTTTGCCGAGTTGTCTGGTCATGGTAATATAATTCCCCTTGTCGGCTGGGGCTTTAGAATACACCGACTGCATCTCTACAGAGGGGTAAGACCCCCACCCCGAATAGAGCTACCTGTTGGTCGTGAGTGGTAACCTTGAGAACGGAATCCTGGTGGATGAACAGTCCATGACATGCAACACTCCACTTATTCCCTTATTTAGGAATGTGGAGAACCCCTTCATCTCCATTGCTACCTGATCTACTGAGTGGTAGTACCTGTTGGGATTCCATCTATGGGTTAAATAGAAAAATCTGTTTATAAAAAAACTGAGTATCCATTGAGAATGAATTTATTTCAAAACTTTGTCGGCATTAAATGATCCGACGAGGTTGATATGCCGTAAAACGAAACCATCTCTATGCAATAAGACGACTATATAACAATATTTAATAATTTAACATCAAATCAGAAATAGAACAATTTGCTAATGGTAATATCATTAGGTAAATAATATATAGATATTAAAAACAATAAAGATCCCACTGCTGATCCCTCAGGAACACCGGGTGGTATATACTGTAGTTGATATCATCATTGCTCCTAGGTCCACCCGGACCCGGAGTGATGGTGTCTCTTGGGGTCCCATCTATGGATTGAATAGATAAAAACTGAGTATTAAAAATGTGTTTAAAAATGTTTAAAAAATTGAGTTTGAAAAAAAAAAAAAAAACGCGACAAGAATGAATAAGATATATATGATAAACATTCTTCGGCATAGGATAACCCAACAAGGGTTGACATGCCGTAAAACCAACCAGCTAACTATACTATTGTTGACATGTTTACGCTAGTGGTTATTTTTTTAATTAAAAAAAAAAAAAATTTTTGATCAAATAAGGAAAGTCTGTATTAAAAATTTGTAAAGATTGAAAGTCATAAAATTATGTAAGAACAATTAGCACTGGTCCGAAGATCAAATGTGAGAAATGAGGATAATGGAAACTTGGAAGTCTAACTAAAAAGTGATGAACTCAGTAAATATTAATTTCACTTTTCATCTCTCCATGGAATTAAGAAAGGAAATCATAGAATGATTGAATTCTTTGATCAGGAGGAACCTTTTAAAGAATCGAAGGATGCAGGGATAATTTTGTAAACATCGGGAAAAAAATCTTAAGATTTGAGAGAGAGAGAGAAAGCAAAAAAAAAAAGAGAGGAAAAGAGAGGAGAGAGGGAGAGGGGGCAAAAGAGAGAGAGAGAGAGAGAGAGAGAGAGAGAGAGGGCGATAAATACGTTTCAAATTTACTGAAGTTTAGAATAAAGTGAATCATTTTATTTTATTTTTTATTCTGGGCAGAATAATAGATTTCCAAACAATGGGATGATCGTTTAGGATGTTGTTAATCCCTTAGTGATATATAAACAAACCGACTAAAAACAAGTTATCGATGGAATTATTTGTACTGCTCTATCAAAATTTGTTCTTGAAAATCTCAAGAATCACCCATGCCGTGGCAATTCAAAGTGGTGGGAGAGGCAGGCATTTATGGGCTCGCACACCTTCGACCAGTGGTCCACCGCTCCCACCACCGGTCAAAAATTAAAACAGCTACGTCACAGCTCATCACACCTTCCCTTGGTTAGGGACCTTTTTGAAAGTAGGATGGGGCTTTAGAATACACCGACTACACTTCTGGAAGGGGATAAGACTCCCCCCCCACAATGGGGCCACCTCTTGGCCGTGGGTGGCGATCGGTGATGCTTAAGGACAGGGTCTTGGTGGATGAGCAGTCCTTGACATGCAACACTCCATTTTGACCTTTAGTTGGGCTAGAGGGGAGTTCGGAGAGGCCCCCTCCGATCAATCGGCTGGTAACGTCTAGCCTTACGACCTATATGATTATCCCAATCCTATTGCCCTTCCACCCTGTTGGTGGGGCGTTAGAATGTACCGACTGCCCCTCTGCAGAGGGGTAAGACTCCCCCAAATGGGGCCACCTGTTGACCGTGGGTGGCAACCCGTGAAAGATAGAACCCAGGTGGATGAGCAGTCCAATGACTTGCAAAACTCCACTTTGGCCCTTTCTTGGGCTAGACGGGCGGTCTGAGAGGCCCCCTCCGATCATTCGGCTTGTCATGTCAAGCCCTAGCACCTATATGATTGCCCTAACCCTTTTTGTCATATATGTCTTAGAAGGCGGTGGCTGGGGGTCTACATGTCCTGGAAATGACGTTAAACTATCTGATGGTGAGGTTCCAGTTCTGGAGGTCTGGGGAATGTGGAGCACCTTTTCATCACAATTGCTCCCTGTTCCACCCTAACCCGGAGTGGTAGTACCTGTTAGGGTTCCATCTATGGGTTAAATAGAAAAATGTATTTATAAAAAGAACTGAGCATCCATTAAAAATGAATTTATTCCAAAACTTTGTCGGCATTAAATGACCCACCGAGGTTGATATGCCATAAACCAAACCAAACCAGTATATCAGAGTTGGCTTCAGTGGTTTTGCACTCGTGGGTGAGGTTTTACAACTTAATCATGTTACATAATTATTAGATTCTTAATATTTGTGTACAGTAGTGTAGAAATCAAAATGGTTGTTATAAGTTGCAGCCCACGGCCTTGAAGGATGAGTGACAAGGCTTGACCTCATCCTGATCCTTTCTGGTGGATACCGTGAGAATCGGTGGAGAGGACCTCTTCCGGTTTAGATTAGAAATAGATGTTTAGTCAGTCGAACAAAAGCCACCACGGTGGTAAGTAGTGTTATGCACGCAGTCGACTCATCTGCGCAGGTAGTCTGGTGGAGATTTCAGAATAAAATATGATCTACGTTAAATCGAAGTTTTGTTATTATTATCTAAAAACTACCAATGACACAGGGCTTCTGATAAAGAGAAATCCCCAATGGAAGACCAGACACGAAGTCCCCAAACGAAGTCCAGACGCTAGAAGAGACACTAGAAGACCTAAGATAGAAAAGATGACCTAGAAGAAGAATAGAAGTAAGAAAGAGGTATACAACAATCAGCCATTTGACGCATTTTTCTCTTATAGCAGATAAAAAAACCCAGTTCATCTTAGATTTTGCGGAGCTGCTTCAGTGCCACTTGCTAGGGGAGGGTCTTCCACACGACTACCAAATGTGCTATACACCAGATAACCTTTAGTTCTTATGTCCCCAACCCCCAGAGAGTCTACAGGAATAGTCTGACCTTGTCAGTAATGTCGCTGTGTAGCAAGTAGGTTTTACGACGGTGGAGTTGCAAGCACCCAGCCTACTTAATTATCTAATTAACAAAAACGAGACGCTTGGGTAAATAGCAAAAACAGTTACGACAGAAGAGTTAATTTCTACATTTCCCAAGGGAATTTGAAATGGCTGTAGTTTTGGTTTTAAATTAAAAGTTTGTCAATCGATCTAGAGAGCAACAAGTCTAAAAGAGAGAATGTATTGCTATTTTACAGTTACTTGGAGAAGGCATGAATCCACACTGTCGACTGGGGCTGTAGAATACGCCAACTGCACCTCTGGGAGGGGTCTTATTCCTCTACAATGTGGCCACCTGTTGGCCGTGGGTGGCGACCCGTGATGCTTAAGGACGGAGTCTTGGTGGATGAGCAGCGAATGACTTGCAACACTACTTAGACTAGATGGTCGGTCGGAGAGGCCTCCTCCGATCAATCGGCTGGTCACGTCAAGCCCTAGCACCTATATGATTGCCTCAACCCTATTGCCTTTAAGGCAGGCCCCAACCCCTTTTTATCATATGGGTGTTAGAAGGCGGTGGCTGAGGGTCTACATGTCCTGGGAATGACGTTAAACTCTATCTGATGGTGAGGTTCCAGTTTTGGAGGTTTGGGGAATGTGGAGCACCCCTTCATCACCATTGCTCCCTGGTCCACTCAGACCCGGAGTGGTAGTACCTGTTAGGGTCCCATCTATGGTTAAATAGAAAAACATGAGTTGATAAACAAAATTGTATTATCCATTAAGAATGAATTTATTCTGAGGTTGATATGCCGTAAAACAAAACAAACCCTCAGCCACCGCCTTCTAGCACCCATATGATTAAAAGAGTAGGGGGTTGCTATAAGGGCAATAGAGTTGGGGTATTCATATTGGTGCTAGGGCGTGGTCGGCCGATTGATCGGGGGGCCTGTCTAGCCCAAGAAAGGGCCAAAGTGGAGTATTACATGTCATGGACTGCTCAACCACCTAGGTTATATCCTTAAGCATCACGGGTCGCCACCCACGGCCAACAGGTGGACCTATTGGGGGAGTTTTACCCCCCTACAGAGGTGCAGTCAGTGCATTCTAACGCCCCACCGACAGGGCGGGCCAATTCTGGAGCTCTGGGAAATATGGAGTACCCATTGATTCCTGGTTCACTGATCCGGAGTGGTAGTAAGTGTTAGGGTCCCATCTATGGGTTAAGTAGAAAAAAGGACTTTAAGAACATGTATAAAAAATTGAGTTAAAAAGTGAATACCCATCAAGCATCAATAGAATAATGTATAGAATAACCCAACACGTTTGAAATGCCGTAAATTCCAGCAGACCAAACTACTTAATACTTAGGGTCTTGCTGGAAGAAGACATGAATAAACTGGGTTAACAGCATAGGAGAATGGAACCGGTGAGACGTTAACCCATCCACGACTTTTAAACTTAAATCAACAATAAGTTTTAATAATCTTTTCTGCTTTTAATGCTCTTTGTTATGTAAATGTTCATAACCTTTTTGGTATTTAGAAATGCGAGTTCAAATCCTGCTTGGAATCAAAACCTTGTACGGTAATGAAACGAACCACGAAATAATTTAGACTAACTGATCGAGACCATTGTTTGATGTAAAAAAAAAAAAAAAAGTTGCTGGAAAGGTTAACAAGTATGAAGCAAACGATTTTTAACTAGAAATAGTTGAAACCATTGTGTATAAATTATTAATATTGGATAGATACTATATATCAAAAAGGTACCTAGGTCAATGACTAATTTTATGCCCTCGTCATTTTCTGGCCACTCTTCCAATGCTCTTCTGATACTATTTGCTTGTAGAGGTACAGGGTGAGACATTTTTGGAAATCGGCTCAACTTTGTCTATTTTATTATCAAGAGAAGTCGAGCCATAACGGAAAATGCTTTTTACATTATTAATAGGAAGACATTTGCTACGGATGCTATAAAGACAGTAAAAGAAAGAGATTCTATTTTTCATCTTTTTTTGTAATTTTCTAATAGATAGACCAAAAAACATAAAAGAAAAAAATGCTTACCAAAATGGGAAGTGACAACCAAATGTGTCTTTCTTTTGGTCGATCGGAACATTTCTCTAAGATATTTGGTTGCTGATGCAACCGGCAGATGAATTAATACATTTATATATTTATGTGATTGTGAAGATTATAACAGTAGATGATGAGAAAGAGGAAAACGAAAAGAGAAAGAAGAGGAAGAGAAAGATGAGGAGATGGAAGAAAAATGAGAATTATGATAAAAAGTTGGTTGGTTTGCACCTTTCGACGATTGCGTAGTGTCCAAAAAATATATTCATCTGCGCAGTCCAAATTTTGAGTGACAGTCAGGTGTACTGACTACACACAGTGATTATTGCTGAGGCTTCTGTTTTCTATCATTTCTTCTGGCTCTCATTGCTGTGGAAGCTACTCTCCTCTCCGCCTCACTCCTCTTCGTGCCTTGTTTAACATTGAGGCGCCAGGTCGAATGATTTTCTACATCTACCTCTCACGTGTTTGTGTTAATGTGGCATATCCCCATGTCTCTCCTGCAGACATCTTTGAAGTATAATAATAATAATAATAATAATGATAATGGGGAGGTGGATGCAAAAAGTAGTATGTCTAAAATAGTGTGAATCATGAAATGCAAAGAAAGAAATGTATAAAATATTCTGTCACTATATATATCCAGAAATGAAAAGGAAAATGTTTCGTTACTCGAAAACTTTGGACAATAAAAAAACTAACAAAATGATCAAATGAACCAGAAATGATTGAAAATTACCAGGACCTGTGGATATACCACAGTATGATAATTCAATCATTACAACATTTGATATGTTAACTTGTGAGCCATGACAAAATAGTACAATATGTAAAAAGTATAATAATCTTGATTTATCTCTCACTTTTTTCTTTCCTTCTTTTCATTGTTCGATTGAGCCTTTATCGCTTACGCGCGCTCACCCCTTTTCTATATTTCCACATCTTTTTTTTCTGTGTAGCATGTTCTTTTCTTCCCTTATAATAAAAAGGGAATGGCCCATTATTAATCTGAGCTGATGACAACCATAAAAGATAATTCGGCCGATAAACAACAACAGATAATCAGGATTTCTATTTTTGTATTTCAATTTGAACGGTCTCATTTTTAACCAGGTGTTGTAAGATTATAACGGCCGTACTTTTAAGGAACACGACTATTGATATATAGATTTCATAGCACTCAGATACTCATGTATTTAAGTATTGTTTTTGTATAATAAAATTAACGTTGGTTTACAAAGTTTATCAGGAGAGAAAAATTTTAAATTTTTGAGTGAGCACATGAATTCTTTGCGCTATAAAGTTGGGTATTTATCCCCATCCAAACGCTTCTGGAATATGACACAAGGTCATTGTAAAGTGGGGATTTCGCAGGAAGTATGTTACTCTTATTTTGTTCCTTTATGATGCCCGACCTGTTGGCTGGGGTTTTACAATACACCGAGTGCACCTCTGCAGATGGGTAAGACCCCCCCCCAATGGAACCACCTGTTGGTCGTGGGTGGCGACCCGTGATGCTTAAGAATGGAAACCGATGGCTGAGCAATCGATGACTTGCAACACTTTACTTTGGCTCAACTAGATAGGTAGTCGGAGAACCCCCTTCCGATCAATCGGCTGGTTCCCGTCAAGCCCTAGCAAAGGTATGATTGTCCCAACCCTTTTAATAATATGTGCAAGAAGGCGGTGGCTGAGGGTCTTAACGTACTGGGTATGACGTTAAACTGAGTGAGGTTCCAATTCCGGAGCCTCTATGAACTTTGGGGAATTTAAAGGTTCGTGACCCTTACTCTCAGGTCCACTCTGACCCGGAGTGATAGGACCATAACATGGATTTAATAAAAAAAACTGAGTTTAAAAGAAGTGTTTAAGCCAAGAATGAAAACAAACAAACTTCTTCGGTATAAAATAACCCCAAAAGGGTTGACATACCGTAAAACCCAACCAACCAAACGATCTTTATGTTGCTATGTATATTTTAATAAATTTCGTGAGTAAATGCTAAGCCTCCCACGTAGACTGTTCAGCACATTCGCAATATTAAATGGTTTAGAAATTGAATTTTAAAAAAATTCTATGCTTAAAGAAATTGATGCATAAAATGTAAGATAATGGACCCTGTGTTTTGTTTGCCTTATTCAACATAAGAAAAGACATTTGCCGCTTTCCAAAAACACACACAGCTTAAAAAAAGACTTCCTTTTCTCTCTGGTAGCAGGTTTTTGTGATATCATGAATAGAGAATAATGAATATTCAATACAAGTACAGAATATTCACACGTTTATCACTATTTCTGCTATATCAAAAACTAAAATACATTTAAAAATCGCTATGTATCTAAGAAACAGTATACTACCCCCCCCACAAAAAACCCAACAAAAAACAACCCCCCCCCAAAAAAAAAAAAAAAACAAAAAAAAAAAAACAAAGCAAAACAAAAACTACTTTGCAAAATTATTTGGCGTGTACAAACATCTTGTTCAGTAACGAAGCGAAACGTAGTTATTTAATATTTCGGTTTGGTTATTTTGTTCAATGGCGTGGGTTATTTAATGCCACATCATATATATATATATATATATATACATAAATACACACACTAGCAAAAGTACCCTGTCCATGACCGGACTAAAAAAATGTTAACACCGGTTAGTGAGTGGGTAAGAGAGAGAATAAGAGGAAAATACTTTATAGAATAAAAAATGTAATCCTTAACTTTTGAGTGTTTTGAAATATAATTCTATCTTTCAAAAACTGTTTTGTACATATGACAAAAACTTAAATTCAGTTCCTAATGGCTTGTTTTTCTTAATTGATTGTTGGATTAAAGTGATAAAAAATATTAATTTATTTTCTTTTTTACCCCTAAAAAGTAACAATTAACAAGTGTCCTTATTTATTTAGCTCTATCGACTGGGGCTATACAATATGCTGACAGCACCTCTGCTGAGTAAAACCTCCTAATTGGGCCACCTGTCGGCCGTAGGTGACGACTCGGTATGTTTGCAGAGCAGTCCATGGCATGCACCATTACTTGGGCTAGACGGTCGGTCGGAGAGGTCCCTCAAACCAATCGGCTGGTCATGTCAAGCCCTAGCACCTATATGATTGTCCCTACCGTATTGCTCTTATGGTAAAACTGAATCTAGTGGTGAGGTTCCAATTATGGAACTCTGAGAAGTGTGGAGTACCCCTTCATTGCCATTACTCCCAGGCTCACATTGACCCGGAGTGGTAGTACTTGTTAGGCCCACCAAGTACGACCACTCCAGGTCCCATCTATTGGTTAAATAGATAAAAAAATGATTAAAAAAATGTTTAAACATGAATTAGAAATAATTTGAATACCCAGTAATAATAAATAAAACAACCATGACTTCGGCATAAATTGTTTTCAAATCTCAATAACGTGACTGTTTTTGTATGTATTTTTAATTCAGACAAAGCGTCCGTTTTCGTAATTTTTTGTTGGGCAGAATTTAATGTTTAAACTTCACCATCAGATAAGGTTTAACATCATACCCAGGACAGTAAGACTCCCAGCTACAGTCTTCTAGCATATTTATGATAAAATGGTTGGGGGTTGCCATAAGGACAATAGGGTCAAGACAAGACGTCTTGGAAACAGAATATAGAGGTAACATTTGAATGTCTGTTCTTTTCATTGTTACTGATAACCAATTAAATGTATCCAACGTACAACGGAAATCTCGGCTCTGTGAACTTTATGAACCAGAAAAGTTCGCGCCCTTTAAATACCGTTTCATTCGCTTGTTAAATTGTCTAGGATCTATAAATTGTATACTGGGTCTAATTGCATTAACATTTTCTCCCCTTAGGATCGTTATTAAATAACGTCCATCTATTGATCGAAAGTTGTGTAATTAAAATTAAAACAAACAATAACAGCGACAGTTGCACAGCTATTTAAGGCGGTAATGTCAGAGAGTACGCAATTTAGAGTTTGAAGTTTTATTATAGCCCGATTGAATAGACTCGTTGGTGCATTTTATGAATAATTAGCTGAAAGGAAAACATGTCAGTTGCGCATGCGTAGTAAACTGAAGAAAAAGTGAAGAGGTAAAAAAAAAGAAAAAAAAAAAAAAAACGATGAGAGAGAGAATAGTTTCATTTCCTTTTAACTAAAATTGGTCTGTGATCCACGCAGCGTCTAACATAATCTAGTCTTTAAGTGTAGAAGACTTTGCGATTACCTTCATAAAGAAAAAATCATTGTCTCAACCATAGAACCATGAATAATGAAACATTAAAAGAAAAAAAAATTGTACAAATCCAGAAATGTTTTTTTTTTTCATGTGAAAACGATCCAATCGGTAGTAGGAGTGAAGAAAACAGAAATACGTATTTCCATTTGTAAAGCTGGGAAAAAAAGTTGGGCCTAATATAGGAATGGCATTCATTCAGAAATTTGCGTCATGTACACAATTGACAAGATTCTTGGACCAAACTAAACATTTACGTCATGTCAACCCCTGTTAGATTATTTTATGCCGAATACGTTTTGTTTTATTCATTCTTGATGGGTATTCAATTTCTGGAGAGTGTGGTGTACATCTTCATTACCATTACTCTCTGGTCTACTTTAACCAATAGATGAGACCTTAACTAGTACTACCATTTTGCGTCAAATAAGTCTGAAAATTAGTATTCGATAGGAATACTTGATACCATATAACAGTTAAAGATGTAATTGTTTACTAACTATTCTTAACTAACAGTACACATAATTTACAAAGTATTATTATTTGAAACCATATAGAAAATGACGATAATCAAATAGAAATCCGCCCTGTCGGCCGGGGCGTTAGAATGTACCGACTGCACCTCTGCAGAGGGGTAAGACTTCCCCAATGGGGCCACCTGTTGGCCGTGGGTGGCGACCTGTGATGCTTAAGGATAGAACCCAGGTGGATGAGCAGTCCATGACCTGCAATACTCCACTTTGGCCCTATCTTGGGCTAGAGGCCCCCTCCGATCAATCGGCCGGTCACGTCAAGCCCTAGCACCTATATGATTGTCCCAACACTCTTGTCATTATGGCAAGCCCCAATCCCTTTTATCATATGGGTGCTAGAAGGCGGTGGCTGAGGGTCTACATGTCCTGGGAATTACGTTAAACTATCTGATGTTGAGGTTCCAGTTTTGGAGGCTTGGGGAATGTGGAGCACCCCTTCATCACCATTGCTCCCGGAATGATAGTACCTGTTAGGGTCCCATCTATGGGTTAAATAGAAAACATGAGTTTATAAACGAAATTGTATTATGCATTAAAAATGACATCATTTCAAAACTGTCAGCATTAAACATTTTTTTTTTTACCAATAGAAGTATTCGGCTTAAAATAACCCAAGGGGTTGACATGCCGTAAAAACCAACCTACCATTTTGCGTCAAATAAGTCTGAAAATTAGTATTCGATAGGAATACTTGATACCATATAACAGTTAAAGATGTAATTGTTTACCAACTATTCTGAACTAATAATACAAAGTATTATTATTTGAACCCATATAACAAATGACGATAATCGAAAAGAAAAAATTACCTAAAATCCTATGTTTAATGTTTCTCTTTCTTTTCAGCTATAGAAATGTCATTCATTGGAAAAGAACATTTATTGAAACAAGCTTTTTCTTACCTAAGATTATATCTCTAACATGAATAATGCTACTGTTGCATATTCATGCAACGGAAGATGAACTTTCCGGTCAAAAGACAAAATAGAAAGATGAAGAAATATATATAAAAAAGGAAAACAGAACACTTCTCTTCCGGTCAAAAAATAGATAAAAGGAAAACGGAAGCAGAGTCTTCTGGTGAAGAGAAGGAAAAAGAAAAATATTTAAAAAAAACAGGAAGTTGTCCGTTATCAGATCAAAAGATAAAAATGCGTAGGCATATTCATCGGATATAAAGACCAGAGGATACGAGCCGACAGGTCAGACACCATCGAACAGCCGATAGCATCACCTCGCGTCTTCCGTCAACCCTCGGGCATTTCCATTGTGAAAACTCGTCGCCGCCTTCGCCAGCCACCCGGCATTTTCATTGTGAAGCTCTACGACCCTCACCACCCACAGGCCGAAGAAAATAAAGACGGGTCATATTTTGGTATATACGTATCTGTTGTTTATTGAAGTCCAGTAGCCGGTAGTAGTCGGCTATACAACACTACCACATCGTCAAATAAAAGCCCTCATACATATGTAACAAATTCCATCAATAATTCTAGTTTTTTGGACTGTTATCCTTATCTATATTGTGGTATGTATAAACACAATGTTTCGACCGCTGTAATCTCCGGCCCTCTTTAATGGGCCACCTGTTAGCCCTGGGTGGCGACCCATGATGCTTAATGACGGAACCTCGGTGACCGAGCAGTCCATAACATGCAACACTCCTCTTTGGTCCTTTACTTAGGCCAGACGGGCGGTAGGAGAGGTCCCCTCCGATCAATCGGCTGGTCATGTAAAGCCCTAGCACCTATATGATTGTCCCAACACTATTGTCATTATGCCAAGCCTATTCATTTTATCATATGGATGCTAGAAGGCGGTGACTGAGGGTCTTTATCTCCTGGGTATGATGTTAAACTAACTGATGGTGAGGTTCCAGTTCTGGAGATTTGGGAAATGTGGAGCACCCCTTCATCACCATTGTTTCCAGGTCCACTCTGACCCGGAGTGGTAGTACCTGTTAGGGTCCCATCTATGGGTTAAATAGAAAATTTGTTTAGAAAAAAAATTGAGTTTAAAATTTTTTTCTTCCAAACTATCGCTACAAGTCTTTCAAAACTTTGCCGGCATTAAATGTTCCACCGTGGTTGTTATGCCGTAAAACAAAACAATACCGGCACACTCTCAGGATAAAAAAACCTATTCAATTCGGTAGAAAAAAACTGCACAGTATACATCTTCTAAATATTACTGAATTCTTGTATTTATTTGATTAAAAACTCCCATTTGTCTTCTTGTCGGGTCAAGTAAAGAATTCCAAGATTCAACCAAGCTGAAAAACAAAAGATTTCCCATTTTTCTTTTGTTTTAACAAAGAACATTATCTAAATATGCAGATATGTTGATTGTCTCAACTTGTGTGAACAAATGAAGTTGTCTGCAGCTTCTATTATCAACAATTGATGGAAATAAGTCCGGTTGATATTTTCCATCACAACGACAAAAAAGAATATAGAAAAAAAATAAAGAAAAAACTTCGAAAGATAAATATATGAACAAAGCTGAATTTAAAACATGAAGCCAAAAGTTAATTTCCGCAGAGAAAAAACATACATTAATTTTAAGACGAGATTGGAAATTTTGTCTAGTCCAGTAGTCCTCGGTGTGCTACGTAAGCCAAATATATCTTAGTCTTCATTGTACAACGACACTCTAGGTATTTTTTAAATCTAAAATAGTAATGTATATAAAATTATGATTTAATATATACCAATGTATAAGGAAGAGGAGAGAGAAACGAATAAACGGTAAAAAAATAACAGAATTCTGTTTTTAGACTTGAGGAGTTATGCAACTTGCCCTGTAATACGATATCATGAATGTATTCGTTTGGTTGGATTTTACGGCGTGTCAACCCTTGTTGAGTTATTTTATGCCGAAGACATTGTTTCATTCATTTTTGTTGGGTATTCAATTTCTTTTTATAACTCATTTAAAAAAAAATCATTTTTTCTATTCAACCCATAGATGAGACCCTAACAGGTACTACCACTCCGGGTCAGAGAGGACATGGGAGAAGAGCCGATACAGGGGTATCATACACTCCCCACAGCTCTGGAATTGGAAATTCGCTACTACATGCAGTTTAATGTCATACTCAGGACACGAAGACCCTCAGTCATCTCCTAGGTTGGGGGTTTGCCATAAGGGCAGTAGGATTAGGACGCTCATATAGGGGCTAGGGCTTGTCATGAGCAGACGATTGATCAGATCGCCCGTCTCGCCTAAGTAAGGACCAAAGTGGAGTGGTGCATGTCATGGACTGCTCAACCACGAGGATTCTGTCCTTAAACATCATGGGTCGTCCCCCCACGGCAAGAGGTGGCTCTATAGGTGGGATTTTACTCTTCTGCAGAGGTGCAATCAGTGTATTCTACATCCCCAGCCGATAGGGCAGTATCATGATTGTAAATACAATAATTAAAACGCCTTGTCAGTGGGGGGCTTAGAATATTCTCACTGTATCCATTGCAGAAGGGTGAGACCCCTCCAAAAAATGGATTTCCTGTGTATGATACAAAACTGGTTCTGATGGTGAGGATCCAGTTCTGGAGATATGAGGCACGTGAATCAAACCCTTCATTTCTATTACTCTTGTCCACACCCATTTGTCAAATATATTTAAGTATTCCAATCGAATACGAATAATCTTTATTACAAATAATTTAAAGTCATATGGCATCGTTACTTGAAGGTCGTACCAATTGTAGTTGGTGCCTTTGGAACGGTCCCTAAGGGGTTAAAAAAGAGTCTTGGTGAATTTGATATCATAGGAAGAATTGAGACCATCCAAACAAAAAAAACATGAAGATTTTCGGTCTTTCAGCCTCTAGTGAAAGACCACCAGCTAACGATATTGTGAAAAATCACAAGGGGTGATAATAATAAGTAATGAAGGTCTGAGGAGACTTGCTACCACTCGGAGTGACGAGACTTGCTACCACGCGGAGTGACGAGACTTGCTACCACGCGGAGTGACGAGACTTGCTACCACGCGGAGTGACGAGACTTGCTACCACGCGGACTTAAATATTCCCAGTTAAAACTAGTATGAAATCCTATATAGAGTTATAGTTTCAAGTAACTAATTGTTTCTTGTGTATAAACAAAGGACTATTATTAGATACTAATAATTAAGACATAATTACTTGAAATAACAAAGATAGGAATACTTGAAACCATACAACTATGTGCAAATTATTTGTATTAGATAGGAATACTTGTATGACCCCAGCAAACCCTCGTATATTTACATTTTCCAATATGAACCAATATTATAACCTGTACGTCCTATCGAGGTGTAATGGTTATCAAGATAGCGAGTTTGATTCTCACTAGGTGCCTCAGACTTGCAACCTTGTGTAACCTCTTATCCGTGGCAAACGAGTTGATTAAATATTCCTATAGAATACGAATGTCATATAGCATCAGGAATGGTTACTTGAAGCTACAATCTTATTATAATGGAGATTCGGTATTTTTTCTGTTTGTAACTAAGTCACTGCTTATTTTACAATACCCTCAAGAAATGCGTAAATTCATCAATGAGTATTTAATTTATAATTAAAATCACTAACACATCCCACCCTGTCGTCTGGGCGTTAGAATGCACCTCTGCAGAGGGGTAAGACTCCCCCAGTTGGGCCACCTGTTGGCCGTGGGTGGCGACCCGTGATGCTTAAGGATAGAGCCCAGGTAGATGAGCAGTTCATGACATGCAATACTCCACTTTGGCCCTATCTTGAGCTAGACGGGCGGTCGGAGAGGCCCCCTCCGATCAATCGGCTGGTCATGTCAAGCCCTAGAACCTATATGATTTTCCCAACCCTATTTCCCTTATGGCGAGCCCCAATCCCCTTTTATCATATGGGTGCTAGAAGGCGGTGGCTGCGGGTCTACATGTCCTGGAAATGACATTAAACTATCTGATGGTGAGGTTCCAGTTTTGGAGGTTTGGGGAATGTGGACCACCCCTTCATCACCATTGCTCCCTGGTCCACTCTGACCCGGAGTGGTAGTACCTGTTAGGGTCCGATCTATGGGTTGAATAGAAAAACGAGTTTATAAACAATTGTATTATGCATTAAGAATGAATTTATTTCAAAACTTTATCGGCATTAAATGACCCACTGAGGTTGATATGTCGTAAAACAAAACAAACCAAACTAACACATCACAATAAATCTTATTCATTAACGATGTCTCAAAGAAAATCCGAGTTAGATTTTCCCCGAAACAGCCCATGTTATTTGTACGTTTAAATTCCTGCAATGTGTCTTATATATCACTATAAAACAATGTTTACTTAAAACAAGTATGCAAATTATCCACACCATATATTAACAAAACTGGGTTTAATAAATAATTACTGGGCATTATCTATCCCTAATAATATTGATCTATTCCCCAACGTATTAAAATCAATCCTATCATTATAGAAACCAGTTAAAATATTATTAAAATAAGTTATTTTTATATGCATTCTTATCTAATTTCGTTAGTCTTTTTAATTGAATATATTTCATTACATTAAAACTTAAATATTTACACCCGGAGTGCAAATATTCTTAATAATAATAATAATATAGGTCGTACCAATTGTAGTTGATGCCCTTGGATCGGCCCACAAGGGATTTAAAAGTCTGGATGAATTTGAAATCAGAGGAAGAATAGAGACCATCCAAATAAAAATATTAATAGACTTGATAATTTACTCTAACTTGTAGGCATAAAATAACCCTAGACGTTTTGAGTTTGGTTTGGTTTACGGCATATCAACCTCAGTGGGTCATTTAATGTCGACAAAGTTTTGAAATAAAAAATTTAGCATCCATTAAGAATGAATTTATAAGCACATTTTTCTATTTAACCCATAGATGGGACCCTAACAGATACTACCATTCCGGGTCAGAGTGGACCAGGGAGCAATGGTGATGAAGGGGTGTTCCACATTCCCCAGAGCTCCAGAACTGGACCCTTACCATCAGGTAGAGTTTAACGTCCTTGCCAAGATATTAAAACCCTCAGCTACAGCCTTCTAGCACATATGATAAAAAGGGTTGCCATGTGGGGAATAGGGTTGGGGCAATCATATTTGCTAGGGCTTGATATGACCAGCCAAATGGTCGGGGGCGGAGAGCTCTCCGACCGCCCGTCTTAAGCATCACGGTCGCCACCCACGGCCAACAGGTATTCTTACCCTTATGCAGAGGTGCAGTCGGTAGCCACAGTCGACAGTGTTGACGTACCATTAAAATCACTGAATAGACCATAATTAAAGTTAGATTACAATGGACACAACATCATCCATAATTTTTTGGTGTCATCAATCATTTTTTAACGATGTGATCTAAACAGCCCAACCCCCAGCGGCAACCAATATCTTTTTGTACCCCACGCTCTCTATTTCTTGTATCGTGATAATTGCAAAAATGTATCTTCGATGATATTTTGAAAGATATTTAAAAGATGGTTCTGATAATAATTTTTTTTTTTTCATAAATTGTTAGGCTTCCGCCCCTGGACATGATTTATTTTTTTCATTTAAAAAAAAAAAAAAAAAAAAAAAAAAAAAGAATTAAAAAAAAACAAAAAACAAACCTTTTATGAAAACAATAATTCATAAAAATGATATCTAAAGAGCCTCCTGACAGCTAAATAAGTGTAATAAAGTTAAAATAAATAGAAAAAAAGCGAACTTTTCCTATTAAATAGAATTGCACCGGCACTTAATCTTTGCGGTAAAGAAAATTCTAGTTTCGCTCTTTCACTTCATCGTGAGAGCTGAAATCTTTTTTTTTTTTTTTTTAGCGAGAATTCATATTTTCACTCTTTATTCATTTCTTTCCTCTAAACTTATTCACTTTCATTTTTCCCTCTGCTTACTCGAATTAATACCTTGTCTTGCTAGAAGTTATGGGAAATTCTATTGTCAAGGCGAGATCATGTATGTATGTGTGTGTATATATATATATATATATATATAATAATAAATTCTTTTGAACCCTTGAGGTTAATATTTGCATTCAATAAACATTACAACTCAATTTCCTCGTATATCAAATTAATTTTCCCCATTGAAATAAACTGAAATACCATTAATCCATTCCTGTCCCACCACATAAAAACACTATTTTCTATTACGTTTCGTAAACGAAAATCCAAATCATTTTCTTGATTATAGAAATTAAACAATCAACGCAAAACCAAAACATTTAGTTATTTGGATTTTTCAACCCTTGCTGGGTTATTTTATGCCGAAGACGTTTTGTTTTATTTATTCTTCAATGGTACTAATTTTTAAAAAACTAAATTTTGACAACATTTTTTCTATTTAACCCATAGGTGGGACTCTAACCACTACGGGTCAGATGAAGGGTACTTCAAATCCCCCCAGAGCTCCAGAATTGGAACATCACCATCATACAGATAACATTAAGACCCTCAGCCTACCGCCTTAGAGTACAATGTTATAAAAAGTGTTAGGGGTTGACTTAAGAACAATAGGGTTGTAACAATCATATAGGCGTTGACGCGGACCTCTCCGACCGCCTGTTGAGTCTTGCATGTCATGGTGCTCAGACACCAGGATCCTATTCTTAACCATCACGGGTAGCCAACCACGGCTAACAGGTGGTCCAATTGACCGGGGGATCTTACTCTTCAGCAGAGGTGCATTCGGTGTATTCTACAGCACCAGATGACAGGACACTTTTTTTATTTGGTGGTGTTGTTTCTATTGTAAACGATAAAATGACGAGGATGGGATAAAATTATTCTCTTTGGAGCAACCGTGATGAAAACATTTAGAAAAACAGATTCTTTATTCTAAAATGATTTTAATGTCCGCTTAATCCATGGAGACACGCGTGTGGCTTTAGTGACGAACACAAACGGACAAAATGTAATGGAAAAATAAGTGTACAAAGGAAATATAAAAAGATCATACACGAGTATTTTTATGTGTATTAACTCAGAGGTTTCATTTTTGGGATAATTTTATATATAACTCAAACACCAATGTATCAATTTTGGGGGAATCATTACATCAATCGGGAGACTCGTATTTTTTTTCCTTACCTCCCCTCTGTTCTTCAATAGTTTAACCTGTTTTTAGTAATTTATATATATACACCTTGTGACTTAATTTACCGGAAGTTTTCTTTTGATAAATGATCCTATATAACAGAGTGTGACAAACTGGACATATTGCTGCCTTTGATATTTCCCATACGTTTCATCCAATTGCTTAGCAACTGAATTCAAAAGTGTTTTCTTTTCTTGCTTTATACAGACGAAATAAAAAGAAAGCAAAGAGAGAAACGCTGTCTTTTGAAACCATCCATTTCCACCCAAAAGCATCTATAGAGCCAGAGGTATATTAAATGCCGCCAAAGTTGGAATAACAACATACACAAATCCTTCCTGATAAAAGAAACACACGAAGAGAATGGGAAACAGTTTGCAGAAAGTACAACAGTGAATTAGTCGTTATATCTAAATTGCGCATTGGTCACATGACTTACTATTCAACACAACTAGTGTTGAATAGCATGTTAAACTACCTACTCTGTTAATCGTCTTCTCGTGGAATGCGGATTTTTAGCTCTTATTACTTGAAATCTAGGACCGGTTTAGCTCAGTCGGTAGAGCGTCCGCCTCGGAATCACAAGGTTCCAGGTTCGATACGGCCCTCGCCAACTCAGCGTTTGAGTAGCACTTTTTACTTGAAATCATAGAAATGTGTGCAAATTATTTGTACTAGCAAAAATATGCGCCCACTGGACGCAAGAATTTTAGTTTTAATGTAATAAAATATATTGAATTAGAAAAACTAACGAAACTAAATAAAGATGAATATAAAAAATGATTTATTTTAATTGATTTCTATATAAAACTATATAGGATTGCTTTTTATTCATTTCAGAATAACATGATAGCATTAGAAATTGGTAACCGCAAATAATTATTTGTCAAAACCATTATACAAATTATTCTCACCATATATTATGTAAATCTTTATTTCTTAGAGATATATAACACACATTCCAGGATTTGGTAATTTATGGGGAAGTGCGTCCCGGTCTCTTGCCTCAGAAATTGCTACCCGGTGACTATTAAAATAACGTCCCCAGCTATGTCGTCTCGGCGGTGTTACTTGAAAGAAAACAACTAACTTAGGGCGTTAAATGTATTTTAGAGGGGATGGGCTTCTCTTTATGAACAAATGGAGATGGGTGGATTATATATATATATATATATATATATATATATATATATATATAAACAAAGTAAAAAATGAACAAATTGAGATAGATAGCCATCTTCATATCTAAACAAGAATTACGACAAATTTCTATAAATAAATTTCTAAACAAATTACGATAAATAAATAAGAATTACGACAAAATACATTTAACGCCCTAAGTTGGTTGTTTTCTTTCAAGTAACACCACCGAGACGACATAGCTGGGGACGTTATTTTAATTGTCACCGGGTAGCAATTTCTGAGGCAGGAGACCGGGACGCACTTCCCCATAAATTACCAAGATTTTAAATGCATGAATACTATTGGCAGTCTTGTGGAAAATCTAACTCAGCTAGAATTTAATAGACATTGTTAATAAGTAGATTGAATAATCGTTGAGAAAATAACTTAAATAACTAAGGAAATCGTGACGTAGTTTCGGTTACAGACCGTTACATAATCTCAATTATAATAAGATTGATTGGTTGTTTTACGGCATATCAGCGCTTTTTCGACTCATTCAATGCTGAATCAAATCATTTTTATAAACAAAGGACTCATGTTATTTACAGTACCAGCCGTTATTAGAGTGGTCACCCAATTAAGTATTGAGCAGGATTACAGATGCTTAACTCCGGTGACCAATCGGAAACCGGTGCTTTTTACGTGACTTAATCGTAATCGCATATGCAATTGGAATAATTTATATCTTCTGTGTGCAAAAAGGACCCCAAGAAGAAGGTAATTATTTAACCTCTAGATAGGAAATAGCTCAAGACAGATTGACATTACATAAAATGGGTTGTTTCTAACACCAATTAAAAACATTTCATTTCTTCTCATTCATTCATTCTTCAATATTCATTTATTTCTTCGTCATTCATTCATTTTCAATATTCATTTTATTTCATTCATTCATTCATTTCATTCATTCATTCATTCATTTTATTCATTTTATTCATTCATTCATTCATATTCATTTTATTTCTTCTCATTCATTCATTCATTCAATATTCATTTTATTTCTTTCTCATTCATTCATTCATTCAATTTCATTTTATTTCTTTCATCATTCATTCATTCATTCATTCATTCATTCATTTTATTTCTTCTCATTCATTCATTCATTCATTTCATTTTATTTCTTCATATTCATTCATTCATTTTATTTCATTCATTCATTCATTTTATTTCTTTCTCATTCATTCATTCATTCAATATTCATTTTATTTTCTTCTCATTCATTCATTCATTCAATATCATTTTTATTTCTTCTCATTCATTCATTCATTCAATATTCATTTTATTTCTTTTCTCATTCATTCATTCATTCAATATTCATTTTATTTCTTTCTTCATTCATTCATTCATTCATTTCATTCATTCCATTTATATTCATTCATTCATTTCAATATTCATTTTATTTCTTTCATCATTCATTCATTCATTTTATTTCTTTCTCATTCATTCATTCATTCATATTCATTTTATTTCTTCTCATTCATTCATTCATTCATATTCATTTTTTCTTTCTCATTTCATTCATTCATCATTCATTTTATTTTCTTCTCATTCATTCATTCATTCATTTTATTCTTTCTCATTCATTCATTCATTTCATTTTAATTTCATTCATTCATCATTCATTTTATTTCTTCCTCATTCATTCATTCATTCATTTTATTTCTTCTCATTCATTCATTCATTCATTTCTTCCTCATTCATTCATTCATTCATTTTCTTCATTCATTCATTCATTTTATTTCATTCATTCATTCATTCATTCATTCATTCATTCATTCATTCATTTCATTCATTCATTCATTCATTCATTCATTCATTTCATTCATTCATTCATTCATTCATTTTATTTCTTCCTCATTCATTCATTCATTTTATTTCTTCCTCATTCATTCATTCATTCATTTTATTCTTCCTCATTCATTCATTCATTCATTTTATTTCTTCTCATTCATTCATTCATTCATTTTCTTCCTCATTCATTCATTCATTCATTATTTATTCTTCCTCATTCATTCATTTCTTCCTCATTCATTCATTCATTCATTTTCATTCATTCATTTCTTCCTCATTCATAATTCATAAAAGAAAAGTAAGTAACAAAAAAGAATGAACAAAAAATGAAAATGAATTTTATGAAATTTTGGTAAAAATTGGCAAAATTATATAAATGGAAATATTTTCCAATATTCCGCTATTCAGTTATTTGATTGTTCAATTAAAGAAAATATTGTGAATGCAGATTTTGTTTCTTTTTTCTTTTCTTGCATAAACATTCAAATTTGATCTGCAAAAGTAGAAACGTCTATCAAAGACTCGAGGGAAGGAACAGAATACTTTTCTTTGGGGGGGGGGGGAGTGTTCGATAACTTTTAATCCACAACTGTCTGTTTCTGACTGAAGGCTTGACCCATTTCTACCTCGTTAATTATTCCTGCCACTCTTATATTTGCATTTTAGCTGATTGGCGCTTGATTGAAGTCTACGTCTAATCATTTCCGAAACGCAGGTATCAGGAAAAGGGTTAAGAGAAAGAAAGAATGAAGAGTTCGCATTCAGGGCTGAGTGTTTGAAGAGAAAAGACAAGATATACGTGATCTCTAAGGTATTTTTACTTGGAGGTAAAATAAAATAAAAAAAACTCACCCCCCAAAAAAAAAACAACAAAAACGTCTTGTGTTTGTTATCTGTTGTGGGGTTTTAAGGGGTCAAATAAGAACAAAACAAATGTAGGAAAATGTATTAACAAAAGAGTAGACAATTACAGTACAGAGAAGTGGGAAATACGTCCGACAATAGAGTTATGAGCTGACGCGCATTGGCTTATTCTGCAAACCATAATTGTCCCTGTTACTTATAGTAACCGTCGGCGCATTCCATTAGTCTATAGGGTATATCACCTATAACATTATCAAAAACTAAGCAAGGACACAAGACGATGCATTCCCAAATTGCTCTAGACTCAAAGAACAACGAGAATGCCATCAACGGACAGAAACCCAGCTACTCTGATCCAGAATAACAGAGCCTAACAACTAGATCCAGCCCAGAGAAGTGATAAGGATAAGTACATGACGGATATTACAATTTACACTACTATTCCACTAAATTGACCATACACACATTTCCTAATGGATCCCGCACATCACATATAGATATTTGCCTACAACGTCAATTGTTTTAATCGAGCCAGCATCATTACATGATTCCCATGAATGAAATTAAGCACTTGGGTTTGCAGTTTCAATGGTACTACCAAAAGGTTCAGCGAAAAGAACACAACCATAGACTTCAGACAAAGAAGTTGGTAGAGAAGTTGAAGTTTGCAGTGGATATAAATAATTATTTTGTAGTAATGGATCAAAGGCAGTAATTTCACGCACAATTGCTGCAATAACTGTCAGTGATCTGTTTGTAGATGCTTACACTGTACTGACTTCCGGTTCCACTGATACTGTGACTGCATCGGCGTCTTCCGGTTGTTTGTTACGAGGACTCCATGAGTCTTGACAATGAATCTGCTTGACCGATTTTATTGGTCGATTGGTATTTGATGGTGAAGCCATAGTTCAAAAGCATTTTAACCAAGCATTGCAAACGGTTAGCCGCATAGACTGGAATGCGTTTCTGAGGTGAAAAAAAACACTAACAAGGGGTTGGTTTTGTTTCGTTGTTTTAATGGCATATTAAACTTAATGGGTTATTTAATGCCAAAGTCATCCTTGTAAAAGAACAGTATTGGGACTATATAACCCATAGCTGGGGTTGAGAGAGTTCATACCTTTCTCCAAGTCAAAAAGTGAACCTGGAGTTCGAACTCTAACAATACTATGTTGCAGTCCATTACTTTAGGCATTAGGTCAATGGCTTGACATGACCAGTCAATTGATAAGAGGGGGCCACCCCAACCGTCCGTGTATACCAAGTAAAGGCCAAAGTGGAGTGTTACAAGTTATGGACTGCTGAGCATCATGGGTTGCCACTCACGGTCAACAAGTGGGCCCCATTGGGCGGGGGGGGGAGGTCTTATCCCCCTGCAGAGGTGCAGTCGGTGTATTCTACTTCTCCAGATGACAGGGCCTTAAAAAGGTCATGAAAATGAGTTTCACATGAACATACAAAAAAAGCAACATCGTTCAGAATTTAAACACTTTTCTCCCTTTTCTTGCTCAACACAGAAAATGGTTATTTGTGGACAAGACAATAATTGGCAGTAGAAAGCGCAGTTATGAGAATCCCAAACCAAGAAAATCATCGTTGGATTCAAGAAATCTTTAACATCAACCTAAATGGAAACTACAATACCTTTCCCACGGGTATTAGTGGTATTTGTAAATGCAAACAGCTTCGTACATGATTTGAATTCGTGTCGTCGAGTCCATTTCCAATGGCGGTAACCATTACACAACAGGCGCCTCCATATTGTTGAATGTTTAGAAAGACAAGCAACCTTTTGATAAAATCCCTGATTTTATTTAAATAAATTTAATGTTTCATTCACTATCATGTGTTTGTCCTGGGGGAGGCTGTTTGCATTTCACATAGCTAGAGGGAGATTAGTTGAATGCCACTGTATTAGCGCTATGGGTAAATCGTAGGGCAGACTAGGTTCTTTAACATTAACTTTTGATATGCACACTGTCGGCGTGGCTTAGAATACGCTGACTGTAGAAGAAGTAATCCCTAAAAGAGTACAGAATTTAAATTTCCGAACTTAAACATTAAATAACTACTCCTAAATCTAAGTAATTCACATTTAATATATAAAAAAAAAACAAGACTTAATTTATTTTAAGATGAAATTATAAGATAAGTAGAAACGGCTACCCAGCGTCGCCTGTGTAGGTGGGTGGGTGATGGGGGCGAAAACCAAGGTGTATTAATTTTTTACTTTTGACCTTTTTAAGTAGAATTTGAATGCTATTTCTATGTATATTTTAATTCTATTAAACCCCGCTTAAGAAATTGACCTTGTGTCGCATCCTGCTCGTACGAAGGGATTGGTAAATATATATACACTGCCAAAAATATGAATTATGGGTCAGAGTCTATGAATGCAAATGATATTTGATTTATGTGAAATGAAACAATTTCAATACAATTACGTCTTTACAAGATGAAATACGTCAACATCGCAACAAGTTTATCAAATGAAAGATAAAGTCGGTAATTAAGAAATAAATATGTAAACATTCAAACGTTTTTCCTCGCCTCCTATCAACATGAACCTTACTTCAAACGTAATCGAAAGTTTCCTATCTTTAATTGGTCAAAAACAATCGTTCTGGTGGCTTAGTGTCGCCACAACTGGAGTCTATTATAAAACCTCAAAGATTCAAAAGTCGATTTGATTTCAAAGACAGTGAACTCCAGTTTTACGGCGCCTGAAGTTAAAAAGGCTTTGCCAAGTGATGTGGTTTGTTTATCAATTAAGTCAATTACTAGTCTAATAACATCTTCAAACACGAATACGAGGTATCTTAGTTTATTTAAAGGATAAAAAATATTGTATTCTCACTGGTGTTGGTTATCTTTATATGTTGTTTAATCTTGCTATCGTTATTTTGCAACATCCCCTAGTTAAAAATGAGACTGTCCAAATCTTTCAAGATGAAATACAAACATGTAAATCCTGATTATTTCGTGTTGCTCATCCGCAGAATTCTTATTTCTTATAAATGTTATTTTTCAAGTAATCATTTCTATTCATTATTAGTACTAGCAAATATATGCACCCTCCGGGTGCAAGTATTTAAGTTTTAATATAATAAAATATCATGTTAAATTAGAAAGGCTAATGAAACTGAATAAGAATTTAGATAAAAATATTTGGAACATAGAACAACTTTGAAACTAACTGTTCCACCATTTTCCCTTACTCCCGTCTTTCAGTGGTAAATTTCCCTAATTTAACTATTTAGTTAAAATAGGAAGAAAAGAATAAAATTACAGTTATTTCTTTATGTTAATAGATTTCTGTTAAGATTTATCCCCGAGATTTTTGCTCATATTTATTAAGATAAAACCAAACAATTAGAAATCAATAATACTAAGCATATATTTATTAAAATCAAATTTTTTAAGATCAATATGCAAATTAGCCTTCCCATTCACACTGGAAACCGCTATTTCGTTGAATATATAAATATAATTGCATGTTATTAGTATGTAGATATTGTTAACAGTCTTAATGATGTAAAACAATTTTTACTAATAATTGAGGTTTAAATAAAAAATAAAATCATGGAGAATGTGTGTAAATAACAAAGAGAATTGTGACTTGTGTAGTTTCGGTTACAGACAGACAAACCCACAATCTCCATTATAATAAGAAGATTAGATAGGAATACTTGAAACAATACAACTATGTGCAAATTATTTATGGGCCAGGTTAGCTCAGTCGGTAGAGCGTTCGGCTAGAAACCACAAGGTTCCTAGTTCGATACCGGTCCTCGCCAACTCAGCATATGAGTAGCACAGGGATCGGTGCGGTAAAGTAAGGAGCTGATGGTAGGTGTGGTGCTCCACCTCAGATGCTAAAAATAATCTCCTTGGTCTAGCGCTATTGAAAAGGGGATAGACTCCCTCGCTGACTGGCTGATACCGACTTTAGGCCGCCCCGACGACTTTACTTTACTTACTTACTTTATATAACTGTGCAAAATCTCTAAAAGAATATACACAAAAATGCCAATATAAACGCATAAAAAGTTGGCGGAGTGGCCTATTGTCGGTATCAGCCGAATAACGAGGGAGTTTATCCTTTTTCGCTAGCGATAGACTAGGGAGATTGTTTCTTCTGAGGTAGAGCGTCATACCTACCGTCAGCTAACCACTCTACTGCACAGATCATATTACCCAAACTGTGCTACTCAGACGCCGAGTTGGCGGGGACCGGTATCGAAACTAGAACCTTGCGATTCCTTGGTGAGTGCTCTACCGACTGAGCTAAACCGGCCATTAAAAAACGTATAATGAACCCAATTCCTTTAACCTCAAGGCATGAAATAACCCTAGACAAGTTGAAATGCTATTAAAACCAATCTAAATGTATTTTCTAGACATATTTTCCTATGAGAAAGAAATGATTGTATGCTTAAACTTTTACTCAGGTTAAATAAGTATGAATACGAAATTTAGTCGGTCGACTTCAATAGAGGACAGAGAAACTGTTTGAAATTATTAATGTATATTTCATCTTGGCAAATGTGGAGTTACAATTATCACCGATCAAGCACATATAATAAGAGACTTTCTGACAAGCCATTTAAATTTGACGAGTTAAACTCTTCAGCGAATTAAGGTATCAAATCAGTAAAATGGTTTGGCATGACCAATTGATCAGAGGGGACCCACCCCCAACCGTCTATCCCAAATAAAAGGCCAAAGTGGAGTGTTATAAGTCATGGACTGCTCAGCAGTCCTTAAGCATCAATCGACAAAAGTAAATGGTTTGATACATGTATATATTTACCCAACCCCTCTGCACGAACAGGATGTGACACAAGGTAAATTTTTAGGCACAGTCAAAACGCTTGAATTAAGAGCTCTCCCTCCCCTAAACCGGGTGCCATACCAAGGTTAAAGTGCCCAGTCTGTCCTGCTATTTACCCATCACTGGGGAGAGAATAGTTTGACGCATGCTTTCCCAAGTGTATTTAATGCAGATAGCTTTTTGTCTGAATTTTTTAGATTAGACTTAATAATTTGCATTATTCGGACTATTGTCCTATTATCTTTATTTTTATATATACAAAGTTTCAGCCGATGTATCCCTCTGCCTTCAGGTGTTTCTTGTCGTACTCGGAAACCCTCATAGAACTTCGAACCGAACCCTTTATTCAATCTCCGGTGTGTATGTAGGGTACTGTTCTCATTCTGTTAACCATGACTGGGTACAAGTGTTAAGCTATGTTAAGTATTCTATGTTATTATCGTTCTTGTGGATATAGCAATAAAGATGAGGACAGTAGTCCGAATAATCTAAATAATGCAAATAGATTTGTCCAGGATTTGAACCCGTATAACAAATATCAAACGATGAAAATAAAGTTTACTTTTATTTTTATCAATTGATTGTCAACTTCAAAAGCAGCCCCCCCCCCCGGTTTAGAGTTTGATAAAACTACTTTTTGCTTGGATTGTACATGGTTTGGTTTGGTTGTTTAACGACTTAACTCATTATGGGTTATTTAATGCCGAAGATTAGGGATTCGCGTTCATTGTATATTAATATTTACATTTTTGTAGTTGTTTTTCAAGAGATTTATTTGCACACATTTATATATCACGTTTTCCTATTTCATAAAAAATTGCGCACAGTTGTATGGCTTCAAATATTCCTACCTAATGATATGGTTTCAAGTAATTATTTCTATTTGATAATAGTCATTTGTTTGCATATTGTTTTCTAAGAATTATTAGAAATTACTTAAAACCATATAACTATTATTATAGATTACTACCCCCCCCCCAAAAAAAAAAACCGACAAAAAACAAACAAAAAACCCAAAACGCCTTCTGGGTGGTGTAAAATTAATTTTTGGAAGATATTGACTGAGGGTGGTGAGAATCAAAAAATCAATGTGAGAGGGTTTGTATCATAAGTAAGTAAAATCAAATTTATTAAAAGGAGTAAAAAAATAGATAAATTAAAAAAAAATAAAAATATGTGCATATATTAATTAGTTTGAATATATATTACACATAAATTTTACACAAAATCGTATTTATTCATTTTTAAACTTTTTAGTTAACTTCTTGTTACTGAAAAAAAAAGGAGGGGGCGAGAGCAAAACAAAAAACAAAACAAAAAAACAATCTTAAAAATTGCTTATTCAAATTTTGAGTGTATATAACACAGGGTTGTTTTCATTCTATGTATTAACGATTTTGACTATAAATTAAATACTCATTAATAGACTTACACAATTATTGTGATGTAAACTGAAAAGTAGTTTTGGTTACAGATAGAAATACACCCAATCTCTATTATTAATAGATTTATATCAAGATAAGTACTTAAATCTATGATTAAATGGCACCAAGTATATAAAACATTTGTATTCAATAGGATAGTATGCAAAACAACCCTTAAGAAATAATAACAATGTAAGTATGAACATACAATGAACACGATTCCCTAACTTCTGTGCATAAAATAAACCTCTACTGGTTGACAAGCCGTTAAAATAGATCAGTTAATAAAACTTGACCTTGTGTTGCCTCCTGCAAGTGGAGGAGGGGTTAGGCAAATACATAACCAGATATAATCCAAGTTTTGCAATACTTATCTATGTCGGGTAAGAGATCAACTAGTTGGCTTTTTTATTTCTTAGATTTTTTTTCTTTTAAAAAATCTCAAATTGCATTTAAAACCAGCTCAACATTTTTTCTTTTTTTAAAAAAATATACAGAATGGAAAACGATCATAAAAAACATGACATTTCAAGGATATACAGTTTCGGGGTGGGGAGGTTAATACTTTCCTAAACTTTTATTTGATTGTATTCCGAATACAGGAGGATTTACTTGCTAACCTCATGAGAAATCAAATGATTTAACCCTTTTCATTGAGCAAAATACGAAAGAGATGACTTACTAATTCTTGCATTGAAAACCGATACTATTTTCAATTTCTTTCCCCACACCCTTTTTACTATGTAATATTTCCATGTATATATTTAGTATGTGAAACACAAACATATATATCCTACACACACACACACACCGCCCTGTCGGCTGGGGCGTTAGAATGCACCGACTGCACCTCTGCAGAGGGGTAAGACTCCCCCAGTGGGGCCACCTGTTAGCCGTGGGTAGCGACCCGCGATACTTAAGGATAGAGACCAGGTGGATGAGCAGTTCATGACTTGCAATACTCCACTTTGGCCCTTTCTTGGGCTAGACGGGCGGTCGGAGCGGCACCCTCCGATCAATCGGCTGGTCACGTCAAGCCCTAGCACCTATATGATTTTCCCAACCCTATTGCCCTTATGGCAACCCCCAACCCCTTTTTATCATATGAGTGCTAGAAGGCGGTGACTGAGGGTCTACATGTCTTGGGAATGACGTTAAACTATCTGATGGTGAGGTCCCAGTTTTGGAGGTTTGGGGAATGTGGAGCACCCCCTTCATCACCATTGCTCCCTGGTCCACTCTGACCCGGAGTGGTAGTACCCGTTAGGGTCCCATCTATGGATTAAATAGAAAAATGTATTTATAAAAAAATGTATTATCCACTAGGACTTGATTTATTTCAAAACTTTATCGGCATTAAATGACCCACTGTGGTTGATATGCCGTCAAACCAACCCCCCCACACGGATATATAAATACACACATTATAACCAGATGCAAGTTAAGACTTGATCTTTTACCCGACGTAGACGAGTATGTTCAACTAGTTGTCTTTTTTTAAATTTAAATATTTTGTTATTCTCTCAATTGGACACAGTGTAGTGGATATAGACGTTTAGTTTATACAGTTCTAAGTGACTTATCTCTCGGCTGCAGGTTCAATCTTGGTCAAGGGCGACGGTAACATAGAATAATAATTAACACAGCTTAACACTTGTACCCTGCTATGGTTAGCGGAATGAGAACATGATACTCCCGTGGATTGAATAAAGGGTTGAATTCAAAGATCCGTGATGGTTCCCGATTACGACAAGAAGGTTCCCGATTTCGAAAAGAGGATTTCTGAGTTCGAGAAGGCTCCAGAGTCCGACAAGAAATACCTGAAGAAGGTCGGAGGGCATATCGGCCAAAACGTTGTACACGTAACAATAAAGATGAGGACAGTAGTTCGAATAATCCAAATAATACCAATTAAATTTTTTGTTTAAAAAAAATCAACAAACTCAAATCGCATATAAAACCAGCTCAACGTTTCTTAAAATGGTAATCCTTAACTATTTCCTCGTAAATTCCTACTATAAAATAAACTGAACCCTCATTTTATGTCCGTGTTTTTGCAATAAATCTTTTATATTTCTTGCATCCGTTATTTTACAATACTAAATATATTTTCTTTATTTTAATATTCACTTCAATGTGTATATTCTAAAAAAGTTTTTATTTTGTGAGAATGTTTAGTTTTAAAGTGGGGGCTCGTTTTACAATTTAGCCATAAATTGGGTCCTCTTTTTATGACCGTAATTTTGTTTTTCGTCGACGATGATTAAAATCTGACGTTTTTATTTTAGAGTACCAAAGCAAAAAAAAAAAAAAAAAAAAAAAATAACAACAAAAGTTGTTTTAAAACTAAACATTCTCACAAAATAAAAACTTTTAGAATATTCACATTGAAGTGAATATTAAAATAAATAAGGAAAATATATTTAGTATTGTAAAATAACGGGTGCAAGAAAAATAAAACATTGTAAAAACACGGACATAAAACGAGAGTTCAGTTTATTTTATGGTAGGAATTTACGATGAAATAGTTAAGGATTACCCTTAAAATCATTACCCCCCGAAAAAGAAAACTTTCCTGACATCTCAAGGATGTATTATTTCCTTGCATTTCTTTAACAGAAAATAACCTGTCTATTTTGCTTCAAGCTAACCGCACTTTTTACCTGAAACCACTAAAAATATTTACTTTTAGTTGTTTCCATTTATGGAAACCGGAACACAGGAAGTACGGAATTCTGACGCCCCCTAAGAAATATGCAAGGAAATAAAATCCAGCTCCGATGACCGTGAAGATTTCTCTAAACACTGTCACTAAATACAACTTTCCCAAATCGTTTCATGGCATCGACAAAGGCGAATTACCGCACGGTCAGAGTATAATGTTAGCTTATGTTTGACTTGGCCCATTTGCTATGTTATTCATATAAATGCAAATATATGCAGACATTAGCAATAAATATTTCCCGCTCTTTAGCTGCAGTCTGCTTTCGCAGAATTCCCGCCGGTTACTGAATACTTTATAATCAAACGCCTCTTAGCGTCTCTCGTACGTTCTCGCTGACTTTTACACACTTGATTCTTCTCCTAGCGGAGCAAAACTCTTGGGAAATTAACGGTGGATGTGCACTGCAAACTTGAACAACATGAACAGAAAGAGAATAAGCGAAAGACGGCGTCGTCAATTCATTAAAGATTCTCTTATTCGCTTTCAAGATAATGAACTAATAATAAGAGCGAGGAAGGAAGATGTCGAATCATAAAACTATGATAACTTGTGCAATTTTTCTGCTGTTATACATATAAATTTTATTTACATTCAAAACTGATTTTTGTTGGGATGTGGATTTATATGAATAATTACGAAGTGTTTGTCTGTTCCCTAAATCAAACGGTCCAGCTATCTGTAGAGCTAACATTTTTTAGGTTTGTGTAGTTTGAATGAAAAGAATGTAACGTCGCTTACTTCGTGGCGAGAGTTAAAAAAATGGCGCTGATAATAAATAAAAATTCATACAGAGAGCAGACCGGAAATGAGAAGCATTGTGGGAATGAGGAAGGTAGATATAAAGTCCAATATTTTTTTTTGAGGGAAAGGAGAAAAAAAAAGAGAGAGAAAGAAAGAGAGAAAAGAAAGAAGAGAAAGAGAGAAGAGAGAGAGAAAGAAAGAGAGAAAAAAAAGAGAGAGAAAGAGAGAGAAAAAAAAAGAGAGAGAAGAGAGAAAAAAAGAAAGAGAGAAAAAAAAAAGAGAGAAAGAAGAGAGAAAAAAAGAGAGAGAAAGAAAGAGAGAAAAAAAAGAGAGAGAAAGAAGAAGAGAAAAAAGAGAGAAAGAAAGAGAGAAAAAAAAAAGAGAAGAAAGAAAGAGAAAAAAAGAAGAGAAGAAGAGAAAGAAAGAAAGAAAGAGAAGAAAGAAAAGAAAGAAAGAAAGAAAGAAAGAGAAAGAAAGAAAGAAAGAAAGAAAGAAAGAAAGAAAGAGAAAGAAAGAAAGAAAGAGAAAGAAAGAAAGAAAGAAGAGAAAGAAAGAAAGAAAGAAAGAAAGAGAGAAAGAAAGAAAGAGAGAAAGAAAGAAAGAGAGAGAGAGAAATAGAGAGAGAGAAATAGAGAGAGAGAGAGAAATAGAGAGAGAGAGAGAGAAATAGAGAGAGAGAGAGAAATAGAGAGAGAGAGAAAGAGAAATAGAGAGAGAAAGAGAAATAGAGAGAAATAGAGAGAGAAATAGAGAGAGAAATAGAGAGAGAAATAACAATATCATTCAACGGGAGCCATTTTAAGACAATACGTTCGCCACGGGTACGATGTGATATAAGGTTACGAGTTTGGGGCATCCAGTGAGGCTCAAACTTGAATTTCAGTAGTAATGGATCTGCGAGACTAACTTTATTTTTACCACGATGCAATACATAAACGATACAGATTTTAAATTTCCCAGTTTAAAAAGAACAAAACTAAAGAAAAATACGAATTTTCTTATTGAAATAATTACTGACATTCAACTTTATCAATAAACATCTATGTATTAATACTCGTGTTCCTTAATTATAAGACCGTTATCATCTTGCAACACCCTCTAGTTAAAAATGAAACCGTCCAAATCTTCCAGGATGGAATGCAAAAATGTAAATCCTGATTATCTGGTGTTGATTATCCGCTGAATTATTTCTTATGAGTGTCGTCACCTCAGTTCAATAATGGACCATTCCGTTTTTATCATAAAGAAAGAAAGGGGAGAAAAACGTCATGCTACATGCATCCGGAAACGATAATGCTAATCTGTTTCAATCTAACATATGGAAAAGATGAAAGGAAAGAAAAAAAGAGTGAGATAGTTAAATGAAGATTATTATACTTTTACATATTGAACTATTTGGCAATAGCTTTTAAGTAAACATATCAAACGCTGTAATAATTAAATAATCATACTGTGGTATATCCACAGGTCCTGCTAGTACTTTGTAATTACTTTAAGTCCATGTTCTTCTTCAAGAAGGAAATTTAATGATTTAAACATGTTCCTAATTAAGCAATACGTTTAATAACTCGTCTCCCCGCTAAAAAAACAAACAAAAAAACTCCAAAAAAACAAAACATAAAAACTATTAAGACTTGCTCATTTGAATGATTCAAATTAATCCTATCAGTAAAGCTTAGAATACGCTGGCTGTATCCACTACAGAAAGTTGTGTCTTGATTAGTTGGATTTTACGGCATGTCAACACTTGGGTTATTTTATGCCAAAGACATTGTTTTATTCATTCTCGTTGGGTATTCAACTTCTATTTGAAACTTAATTTTTAAAAACTTTTTTAAAACACTTTTTAATACTCGTTTGATCTACTTAACCCATAAATGGGACCCTAACATGTACTACCACACTGGGCCAGGGTGGGCCAGGGAGTAATGGCGATAAAAAGGTACTCCACATTCCCCAGAGTTCCAGAATTGGAACTTCACCACTAGATGCAGTTTAACGTCATACTCAGGACATGAAGACTCCAAGCCACCGCCTTCTAGCACATATATGATAAAAAGGATCAGAACTAGCCATGGGTCAATACGGTGGGACAATCATATAGGTGCTAGGGCTTGACGTGACCTGCCGATTGATCAGAGGAGGCCTCTCCGACCACCCGTCTAGCCTAAATAAGGGCCAAAGTGGAGTATTGCAAGTAATGGACTGCTCAGCCCCCAGGCTTCCGTCATTAAGCCACACGAGTCGCCACCCACAGCCAACAGGTGTCCCCATTGGGGGGATTTTACCCGTCTGCAGAGGTGCAGTCGGTGTAAAAGCCATTACCTCATGGTTCATACCTTTTACAAGGTTGTTCGTCCGTAGCGCGATTGGAGTTCGAACTATTTTACAACGATGTCCCAGTCTGGTATGTTAGTCACTACGCCACGGGGACTCCCTCTTTACAAGAAACACCCAATTTGTATTATTTTGATTGCCTCATTTATATTGTTACCTGTACAGTTTTCCGATGTGACCTCCGACCTTCTTCAGGTATTTTTTGTTGTACTCAGGGGTCTTCTCGAACTAGGGAACCTTCTTTTCGAACTCGAGAACCTTGTTGTCGTAATCGGGAGCCAAATTCAGAGAAATAGTAAAAAATGACAAATTGCAGACATTCAGAACTTCATTATCCCCGCGTAAATAGAACGAAACGACCGGGTGATCAATTTTGTTTTTCCAACTAATGACGTCCAAAACAAAATAGAATAAATACATTTATTATTTGTGATGATATTTTGACGATCGATGGAGACAGAAGTTGTTTTCTAATAGTAATTTTCTTAGTCTCTCCCAAAATACGAAGCAGGGAGCAAATTGTTGAGGTTGTCCAATCCTAAATCCAAACGCGAGACTCTTCAACTCAAGACGGACGGGTTGGTGAGTTGGATTTTACGGTATGTCTACCCTTGTTGGGTTATTTTATGCCCAAGATGTTTTGTTTTATTTATGATTGATGGGTACTCGATTTTTTTCAAAACGCTTTCTTTCACTTTTTTTTTTTCAAACCTATTTTTTTCTATTTAACCCATAGATGGGACCATAACAGGTAATATCACTCCAGGTCAGTTGACGGATCTTTATATCCTGGGTATGACGTTAAACTATCTGATGATTAAGTTCCAATTTTGGAGTTCTGGGGAATGTGGAGTACCTCTTCATCACCATTACTCCCACGTCCACTCTGACCCGGAGTGGTAGGGTCCCATCTAGGAGTTAAATAGAAAAATGTGTTTAAAAAATAAAGTTAAAAATGAGTACCTATCAAGAATAAATCAAACAAAATGTATTCGGCATAAATTAACCCAACAAGGGTCAATATGCCGTAAAATCCAAACAACCAGCATCCTCGTACTAGCATGAAAAATGTGTAAGAAGTGACAGAGATGCAGTACTTCTATGTAGGAAAGTCCACTCCCTCGGCGTGGCAGGGTTGTGACAATGTGGTTGTTTCAAATCTATGCCGTCCGTAACGCAAGTTCCTGGTAAGGCCTCCCAAGGCGGATTGTCTGTCCCCCAGCCGTATTAGAACCACAACCCGGCTAAAGGGGCTCTAGTGAAAATCCAAAGGGCGTCTATTACTTTCAAGTACGTCTGTTGCGACAAATAAAGGCGTCTCCTTCCGTTGACTGTGATATGTTTGTGGGGTTTTGGGATCGCTTGTGAATTTACTATTTCTATGGTTACTCTTTTCATGAATTCAATATCTCGTTCATTCTGGATACGGTAAATTCGTTAGATGGACCCAGCTCAATCGACCCAGGATAAATGCCGTCACAACAAGAACATATAGTCAAGTATTACACTTGTTTTTATTATAAGTTATTAGTACGATATAACAACTAACATAAGAATGTTAGTTTATGTTTTATTTAGAAAGTCATTCTAATATCTTCCTTTTAGATAGCAAGGTACCGTATTTCACGGCATATAAGTCGCACGTGCATATAAGTCGCACCCCCATTTCAGCGGGTCAGATTCAGGAAAAAAAGGTTTTTAGTGTATTTAAGCATATCTTCGCTCCTGTTAACCTAAATTATAACAATACCAGCAATAAAATAAGGATGCATGGAGTTTAGGGTCGGTGAAAGTACTGAGCGTAAGGCTGGGTTAGTGAGCATCATAGAGAAGCTTAGCCTAGGGCTACGGGAGGTCTCAAACTTCACCTACGATGTATAAGACGCAGGGCAATTTCTTGAGCCAACATTTTGGAAAATAAGTGCGTCCTATATGCCGTCAAATACGGTATATGTTAATACTCATATTAAAAGTACAACCGTTATCATTCTCTCAGGTGAAAAATGGGACCATCCAAATTATCCAAGATGAAATACAAAAATGTAAATCCTGATTGTCTGGTGTTGCTTATCCGCCGAATTTATTATGGACCATTCTGTTTTTATTATAGAGAAAGAAAGGTAAGTACTTGCTACGTAGAAAAATATAAGAAAGAAAGAGTAGGGGAAGCGAGTGAGGGGGCGAGCACGCCGAAGCGATAACTTTTTATGCCGAAGAACCTTTGTTTTTATTCATTATTGATTGCTACTCTATTTTAAACAATTAAAAAAAACAACTAATTTTGTTCTATCTAACTCATAGGTTTGGCCCTAACAGGTACTATTACTCCGGGTCAGAGGGGACATGGAGTAATCATGATGAAGGGGTACCCCACATTCCATGAGCTCCAGAACTGAAACTTCACCATCAGATACCCGGGTTCTTTCCTTAAGCAGCACAGGTCGTCACTCACCGCCAACAGATGGTCCCATTGGGGGTGTCTTACCCCTCTGCAGAGGTGCAGTCGGTGTATTTTAAACGCCCTATCCGACAGAGCTAGACTTCATTATCGTTCTCGTCTAAATAAAATATCGATGTCTTTTTCTAATTTGTTTTCACTCAACGAAAAATCTTTGGCACACAACACGAATATCTATTAATAATGAATGTATATATTTGTCAGTAACCGAAACTACGTCACTGCTTACATCACATTACCTAGAATCGTCATAACAGAACAAATACACTCAAAATTCGAGCATGCGACCGTAGACAGTTTTTTTAAAACAAGTTTTTAATAAATACCAGCCCGGTATTATATATTTGTAAATAGTTTGTTTTATTTTAATATATATTTAAAAGTTATCAAAACAAAATTTCCATTTCCAATTTTTTTCTAATTTGTTTTTTTTAAATTTTTTTTTTTACTCTCTTAATAAATTTGATGATTTTATTTATTTATGGTACAAACTCCCTGACATTTCATCTTTAACTCCCACTCTCCTCAGGGAATATATTTCAAAAATCAATTGTTACATCACCCGGAGGGAGGTTTTTGGTGCTAGTTATAATAAAAATGAAATACGCAGAATAAATTCTGAAGAAAAGAATTCTCATTAAGCAATTAATTTTATAGAGTCCTTAAATACTCATCAGCTCTCCTAAAGTGCAGAGTCTCTGCGGTGGAAAGATAAGAGAGGCGAAATATCAAGGGTTGCTCGCACCTACCTATTTTATAAGATTTTATCTTTGACTGGTAAGCAGAGTTTCATTGGACACTAATTAGTGGTTGAATTTATAGGGCATAGAGATCTTATAAATAACGGACATTTGGGGATCAGCACATCCTGCTCAAGATTGTGATATATATGAGAGAGAGAGAGAAAAAGAGAGAGAGAGAGAGAAAAGGAGAGCGAGAGAGAGAAGAGAGAGAAAAGAGAGCGAGAGAGAGAGAGAGAGAGAGAGAGAGAGAGAGAGAGAGAGCAAGAGAGAGAGAGAGAGCAAAGAGAGAGAGAGAGCAGAGAGAGAGAAGAGAGAGAGAGAGAGAGAGAGAGAGAGAAGAGAGAGAGAAGAGAGAGAGAGAGAGAGAGAGAGAGAGAGAGAGAGAGAGAGAGAGAGAGAGAGCAAAAGAGAGCAAGAGAGAGAGAGAGCAAAGAGAGAGAGAGAGAGAGAGAGAGAGAGAGCGAGGAGAGCGAGAGAGAGCGAGAGAGCGAGAGAGAGAGCGAGAGAGAGACCAGGACACGACGCAGATAATAAAAGATATATGGATTGGTTTTAATGGCATGTTAACCTGTCTAGGTTTATTTTATACCTAGAATCATTAATTCTACGTTCATATATACATTTTTTGTGTTGTTATTTTCTTAAGAGTTTTGTTAACAGACGTTTAGCCTTCCCGTTCACACCGTAAACCGCTATTTTGTTGTATATATAAATACAATTTCATGTTATTAGTATGTAGATAAGGCCAACAGTATTGATAATTAATATGTAGATATGGCCAACAGTATTAATAATGTAAAACAATCTTATTTATTGAGGTCTAGATAAAAAAAAAAGCATAGAGAATGCGACGTAAATGACTAAGGGAATTGGGACTTGAGTAGTGATATAGTTTAAGTTACAGACAAACACACAATCTTCATTATAATAAGATCTCTTTGTTATGCCTTCTTGGGTATCTCTCCCTTTTTTGTCCAGAACATATCCATATATAATATCAGTGTTCCTTAATTGTACGACCGTTATCATCTTATAGTAGGAAATATTGGGCTATATAACATTGGTATGGCAACCGGTCTAAAAGTAAGACTGAATATAATTCTGTTTAACTCTGCTTAAAATTAACCTTGTGTCGAATCCTGATTGTGCGGAGGGGTTGGGTAAATACATACGGTAAATCTTATTATAATGGAGATTGTGCGTGTGAGTCTGTATCACTACCCAAGCCGCAATTCCCTTAGTTATTTACGTTATATTCTCCATGATTTTATTTAAAAAAAATTTAAACCTCAATTATTCATAAAATTGTTTTACATTATTAATACTGTTGGCCTTATCTACATATTAATAATATGAAATTGTATTTATATATAAAACAAAATAGCGGTTTACAATGTGAACAGGAAGGCTAATTTTCATATTGATATTAAAAAAATATTTTAATAGATATGTGCTTAGTATTATTGATTTCTAATTGTTTTGTTTTATCTTAATGAATATGAGCAAACATCTCGGGGATAAATCTTAAAAGAAATCCACTAACAAGAAGAAATACCTATAATTTAATTCTTTAATTCCTAATTTAATCAAATAGATCAATTAGGAAAATTTAGCAATGAAAGACGGGAGAGATGAAAAATGATGGAAGAGTTAGTCTCAAAGTTGTTTTATTTTTGGATTATACGCCCTCTGTTTCATATAATTTTTATCTGCATTCTTATTTAGTTTCATTAGTCTTTCTAATGTAATACATTTTATTACATTAAAAATTAAATACATTCAACTTGGACGATCTCATTTTTAACCATAAGATAATATATCGTGGCCGACAGAGATGAAAATTCCATTGTAACGGTAACAAAGTTTTGTGACGGAATATAAGTCATCGTATTTTATAGAGGAATAGATATATTTCCTTGTTATATGAATAAAGAATCGGTGTATTTCTCAAATCCCAGTTTGAGTAACGACTAGGAGTATTCTAAATGCTGAACTACTTGATAACAAGTAAAAAGTTATGTATTATTCCGCGTGTGTCAGAGTGAATTGACTGAGACAGCCGATCGTTATATTGTACTACCACCTTTTCAGTCTCCATTAGATGTGACGTAACCCTTTTATATTTCCACCAGTAAAGTTTAGCTGTTTTCTTAATGGCTGCACCACTAAATCACGCAGAGTTTCGAAGAAATGGCAGCACTTTTCCTCCCCGAACTGTCGAAAATGATTAAACACTGAAAAATGATAAAAATACTCGTACTCTCCAGCAGCAAAAAAAAAGAACAGAAAGAAAGAAAAATCATAAAAAGTAAAGAAAACAAATCATTAATCTTGTCTATAGAATCTCACAAATTACTAATTGTCACCCAAAATATACTTCAAACATTTTCGACAGGAATTATTTCTGTGGATTTCTCACAAGAGTCTCTCTTCATTTATTATTTGTGTGCGATTCATCAATAGATAATATTCGATTTTATTTCGTCTTGTCGTTGGGGCTTAGAATACGCTTACTATATCCTCTGGATCACCCTCAAAAGGTGGATGACACTAAACTGCATCTGATGGTGAGACTCAGTGCATGAATAGCATAGCTTGGGTTATCTTATCTGAGCGGTAAAGCATTTGGAAGCTGACAGTAGGTGTGGTGCTCCACCTCAGAAAAAACAGTCTCTCTGGTTTAGCGTTAGCAAACAGGGGATAGACTCGCTCGCAGTTCGACTGATACCGACCATAGGCCATTTCACAGATTTTACTTACAGTTTGGATATCGATAGAGTATACATTTTCCAATTTAAAATAGTTTTTTTTGTACTATCAGCTGTGGCTGTAGAATACGCCGACTGCATCTTTGTAGAGGGATAAGACTGTTTTTGCTGAGTTGGAGCGCCACCTGTTATCCATGGGCGGCAACTCGTGATGCCTGAGGACAGAATCCTGGTGGATAAGCAGTCCATGACATGCAACACTCCACTTTGGCCCTTACTTAGGCTAAACGAGCGGTCGGTGAGTCCGCTCCGACCAATCGGCTGGTCACGTCAAGCCTAGCACCTATATGATTGTCCCGACCCTATTGTTTTTATGGCAAGCCCCAACCATTTTTATCATATGGGAGCTAGAAGGCGGTGGCTGAGGGTCTTCATATCCTAGTTATGACCTTAAACTAACTGATGGTGAGATTCCAGTTCTCAAGTTTGGGGAATGTGAAGCACCCCTTCAACACCATTTCTCGCAGGTCCACTCTTACCCGGACTGGTGGTACCTGTTAGGGTCCCATATATGGACTGAATAGAAACATTGTTTGCAAAAAAGTGAGTTTAAATTTTTTTCCAAACTATTGCTACGAATCTTTCAAAATTAAATGACCCACCGTGGTTGATATGCCGTAAAACAAAATAAACATGAAATAAGTTTTTAAACCAACAGTGATTATCTCACTTATTTTTCTTTCGCTTTTCCATCGAGATATATTACAGAAAATGTTTGAGAGAAAACACGTAAACTTGTAAAGAATTTTGTCACAAACTAAATCATGTTTTTTCTAATCTTTGTTCTTAACAGAATTTGATGTAATTAGATTTTTCATGCATGGTTTGTCGTTTTGTTTCTTAGGTGTTTTCATTTTCTGTGATGTGTAATTTGTTTTACAAAATAAATTAAGCTGATATTTAACGGAAATCCTTAAAAATTTATTGCAAAATTCTTTAGTCAACAATAGAAGTCAGAATTTAGTAAATTCTTACAATGTTAAATTTTTGAAAAAATTGATAAAAGAGTCTGTCATTGCCTGAAACAAGAAATTCAATGAATAAAACCATTAAAAAATTAAGTAACTTAAATTATTTCTAGAAACATAAAATACAGTACGAGTAAATATTTCCTCTTCTCTGCGAGAATCTTTAAGAATTTAAGATTTAAGACTTATACACCACCACTATTCTTATTCTAGTGCATATAAACTACAGTATGATATTTTAATTGTTACATATATTTTTTTCCAAACTATCACTACGAATCTTCCAAAACTTTGCCAGTATTAAATGACCCAACGTGGTTGATATGCCGTAAAACAAAACAATCATAAAATAAGTTTTTAAACAGTGCTTATACCACTTATTTTTTCTTTCGCCTCTTTTCCATTGAGATATATTACATAAAATGTTTGAAAGAAAATGGATTTAAGAATCGATTTTCTTTAAAGCACATTTAATGCAATCGTCATGAGAAACCCAGTAACGAATCACCCACAAATCATTCATCCGTAAAACCCACGCACTTATACACCCCCTCACCCATTCTTATTCTAGTGCATATCTGAAGGTACCAATCGAAGAATGGTGAGCAGATCCACTGTGCACTTTCTTCTTCTTCGAGATCTTGTCAGATTAAATAACATCGAATTGTGTGTGCACATTGAAGAACATCAATTCAATGCCAAAGGAAAAGCTCCAAGACTTAAGATAATGTCAGCTGATTTCACTTAAACCTTTCCAAGCTCAAAACCTCCGTCTATTGTTACGAGCATTTGATAGAAACACTGAAAAGCTGTCCTTGGATTTTCTGTGACTCGACCGATTGGACAATCAAACTAAGCCGCTTGTTTCCTTGTGACAGGCTATTCTATTCCATTCTATTAATTCCCAAAACGAACGGTAGACGTCTTTTTCGATAGTTGTGCAATAATAGATTTTTAATCCAATATTTAGAAAAAGAAAGAATTAGAACACACAAGTTTAGAAACAAAAAAGATATACAAAGAATATTAAGTTGTCTCTGAATTTTGCACGAAATCTTATAATGGAGATTGTCTGCAACCGAAACTATGTTACTACTTAAGTCACAATTCCCTTTATTATTTACGTCCCATTCTCAATGATTTTATTCTTATTTAAAGGTTTATTAGTAAAATTGTTTTACACTATTAATACTGTTGGTCATATCTACATACTAGATAGTTACCGCACGTGTACGGGTTAGACACAAGGCTCTATTAATGTGGGCCCTCCCACAAGCCGAAGCTCATAGATGGTAGGCACAAAAATGCGTTGATCCCGTCGGCATTCCCCCTCAAGGGGCGCCTCAGACATTGGGCAATAAACCCAGCCAAATCAAGGGGGCAGGTGTTGCCTGGGGGTATGACCCCTGGGATTAATGATGTTAAGTTGTAAGGTCCAGCGACCGAAGATCACTGGACCCCCGGTCGAAACCGGAGTTAGATAGGTATTTGCCTCATACCCCACTTGTATGGGCTGGACACAAGGTCTCATTTTTATGTGGGCAAACAAAAATTGCGTCGATCCTGTCGGCATTCCCCCTCAAGGGGGGGGGGGCGCCTCAGGCGCTGTGCAATAAGCCCAGCCCTGTCCCTTTAAATCAAAGGGGCAGTATTGCCTGGGGGGATAGCCCCCTGGGATCGACGCTATTAACTTGTAAGGTCCAGCGGCCGAAGCTCACTGGACCTCCGGTCGAAACCGGAAGTTCGATATGTTGGACATATCTACATGATATTTTCCACGTACCCCACTTGTACGGGTCAGGCACAAGGCCCTATTTATGTGGGACCAACCACAAACCGAAGCTCAAGGGTGGCAGGTGAAAAATTGCGTCGATCCCGTCGGCATTCCCCCTCAAGGGGGGCGCCTCAGGCACTGGGCAATAAACCCAGCCCTGTCCCTTTAAATCAAGGGGGCAGGTGTTGCCTGGGGGGATGGCCCCCTGGGATCGACGCCGTTAATTATATCAATGGTTCAGAGGCCGAAGCCACTGTTGACCATATCTACGTACCAATAACATACAATTAAATTTATATATACAACAAAATAGCGGTTTACAGTGTAAACGGGAAGGCTAATTTGCATATTGATATTAGAAATTTGATTGATAAATATGTGCTTAGTATTGTTGATTTCTAATTGATTGGTTTTATCTTAATGACTATGAGCAACAATCTCGGGGAGAAATCTTAAAAGAAATCCATGAACAAGAAAAAATAACTAATTTTATTCATTACTTCCTATTCTAAATAGATTGTTAAATTAGGAAAATTTAGCAAAGAAATACGTGAGTGATGGAAGAGTAAGTTTCAGTTCTATTTTTCGATTATACACCCTTTTGTTTCAAATATTTTTATCTGCATTCTTATTTAGTTTCATTAATCTTTCTAATTTAATATAATATTTCAGTACATTAAAACTTAAATACTTGCACCCAGCGGAGGGTGCATATATTTGCAAGTTTTTTTTATAATTGCTTCAATCAGTTTACTTTTTAATAATTAGACTAAGATCTTTAAAAACCGGAAAAAATACAATCTTTTTCTTATTATCATCCGGTTATTTACTGAGACAAAGTATCTTTGAAAATATCTATGGAATTTTATACTGAATTGTTTTAAACAAGGAAGAGTTCCACCATTAATCATATATATATATATATATATATATTTAATACTAGTGTTCCCTAATTGTAAGACGTTATCATCTTGCATCGCCCTCTTGTTAGAAATGAGACCGTCCAAATCGTCCAAGATGAAATGACAAAATGTAAATCCTGATTATCTGGTGTCACTTATCCGCCGAATATCGCCGTCTCGGATAAATAAAGGACCATTCCGTTTTTATTATAAAGAAAAATTACGCTAATCTGCTTCAATCGAACGAGAGAGAGAGAGAGAGAGAGAGAGAGAGAGAGAGAGAGAGAGAGAGAGAGAGAGAGAGAGAGAGAGAGAGAGAGTTATACTTTTTATATATTGAACTATTTCACAATAGCTCTTAAGTAAACATATCAAACGTTGTAATAATAGAATTATCATATTGTGGTATATCCACAGGCCCTGCTGGTAGACAAATATTTCAACTATCACTGAATACGTGATCTTAAATATTCATGAAGATATGATTAATTGGTTGATGATTTGAATGCTTTTGTGAAAAACAAATATATTATTATAAGAATTGATTGATCGCAATTATTATTTCAGTCAGAGAGACTATTCGAAAATAATCAATTAATTGGTTTTATACTTTGAATTCAGTTTAATGCCATGCCCAGGATGCCAGCTTTTTGGGGTAGAGACAGATATGACCCCTCTACAGGGGATACAATCAGGATGTTATAAGTCCCGACGACAGGACCGGAATTAATGTTGAATTATTTATGAACGTATTCAAAATTTTAACTGAATTATTAAAGAAATATATATATATATATATATATATATATATATAGTAAAGTCGACGGGGCGGCCTAAAGTCGGTATCAGCCAGTCAGCAAGGGAGGGAGTCTATCCCCTTTTCAATAGCGCTAGACCAAGAAGATTGTTTTTAGCATCTGAGGTGGAGCGCCACACCTACCATCAGCTCCTTACTTTACCGCACAGATCCCTGTGCTACTCATACGCTGAGTTGGTGGGGACCGGTATCGAACTAGGAACCTTGTGGTTTCTAGCCGAACGCTCTACCGACTGAGCTAACCCGGCCCCTTAAAGAAAGATTCCATATGTCCGTTTGTAGAACGAATGAGTGCACGTCTTTTTATAAAGGAAAATTGGTGGAGACCAGCAAAGACCAAAATTAAATAAAATCCTCATCCTATTTTTTCGAGAGGGGTAAACAACTTTTTATCCTTCATTTTCCATAAGCTGAATAAAAATATAATAAAAGGTATAAATTAATGTTAAAAAAAAAAAATATCTTAAATAAATGATTTCAAGCGTCCCGCAATTTAACAACTCACAGATTTCAGCGGAACTACACGATCTCTACCGAATTTGAAATCTTAACGGAAGATTACGATCTCTTCTAAATTTCAAATCTCCATCAACTCAACGTCATTAGAACCAAGTTGACTTTAAAAAACACAGATGGAACATTTTCAACTATAATAAATTCTCTGAAGATGGATATTATCCAAAAATTAAGAATACTTCAATAAATATGTTTTTCAACATGAATCTGCATTATTTTGCCTTCAAAAAAAGAAAAAAATATATCGTATTACATTAATGTTATATTTAAAAAGGGATTAAGAAATAATCGATAAAATAGAAAAAAATAAAAGGACAAAAATACAAACAAGAATAATATATAAAGAATAAAAGAAAAAACTATAATATATATAAAATTATTTTTCTATAATATAGATAAGAGATTTATTTTTTACTTCAGTCCTATTGTCTGGGGCTTTAGAATACACCGACTGCACCTCTGCAGAGGGTTAAGCCCCCCCCCCAAAGTGGCGACATCGTGATGTTAAATTGGAATCCTGGAGGCTGAGCAGTCCATAACATGCAACACACCACTTTTCTCTTAGTCTATAAGGGCGGTCGAAGGCCCCCCCCCCCCACATCAATCTGCTAGTCACGTCAAGCCCTAGCATCTATACGATTGTCGCAACCTTATTACCCTTATGGCAAGCTCCACTTTTTTTCATCCTATATGTGCTAGAAGGCAGTGGCTGAGGGTCTTGGTGTCCTGGATATGACGTTAAACTACCTGATGGTGAAGTTCCATTTCTGGAGCTCTGGGGAATGTGGAATACCCCTTCATCACCATTACTCCCAGGTCCCCTCTGACCTGGGGTGGTAGTACCTGTTAGGGTCATATCCATGGGTTAAATAGAAAAAATAAGTTTAAAGATGTGTTTAAAAAACGAGTACCCATCAAGAATGAGTAAAACAAAACCTTTTCGGCATAGATTAACCCAATTAGTTGACATGCCGTAAAATAACAATCAACCAACTTATTCTTAACTTTAAATCCAGGACAACGCCGAGTATCTGTTGTGGACTAGCCTAGTTTACCTTTCGTAGAGAGTAAATGAGCTGGTCCAAGCCTATTTGTACACTGTTGTTTTAGAACATCTGTGCGATTGCTGAGCCTGCTTTAGAGCGCTTCGGCTTCTGGAGTGGCTGGGTAATAAAATTAATAGCGTCGATCCTAGGGGGCTATCCCCCAGGCAATAACTGCACCCTTGGTGGCAGGGCTGGGTTTATTGCCCAGCGCCTTGTGGGGAATGCCGACGGGATTTACGCAATTTTTTCCACCAACCAGCCATAAGCTTCGGCTTATGGGTGGGCCCACATAAAAATGTCCTTGTGTCACGCCCTCATAAGTGGGATGAGAGGCAAGTATTTTGAGGCTGCGAAGATTACGGAACCGTCTACCGCGATGTTTTAGTCCTCTGTTCAGAGTTTCTCTATGTCTGGTGCAAACTGTCGATGTACTGAATATTATATGATCCAGTATACAACAGTAGCCCAGCTATTATGTCTAGTATTATTTTTCATCTTTTAATTCTTGTTGATTTTTATGAAAAAATATAAAAAGACTCGAAATTTCTTGTTTTATATTTCCCCCTTTTAATCATATCTAAAATAATATTAAACAATAACCGTTTATTATTTGATAACGAATAGATAAGTGAATGAATCAATAAACATTATTATATTGTAATCCTACCACCTCTGTTCCATAATAGCTGTTAAATTTAATTTATGAGTTTTGTATGCATGGTAGCCCCGTTGCGCAATAACCAGATCATTTCCCCCTTTCATTCTCACAGATGACAAGATATCTCTTAAATGGATCAAGACATTTTGGATAATTGTCCTATAATGGAATTTGCGATTCTATCTCCCTTTGGACAACCATACTATGGAACATTCAGCTGATATCATCTACCATAGGTGTAAAATGTCAAGAGAATAACCAATAAAAGCACGTCTTTAAATGAATAATTGTAGAATGGAAGGAAATATTGTCTACAGCATTTGATTGGTTTGCTTTGTTTTACAACATATCAACCCTTTTCGGATCATTTTATACAGATATGTTTGGAATTTAAAAAAAAATATTTTTTCTACGTTAATAAATATTCATTGGATTTTTTTTTACTACATATTAATGTTTTCATTGGATGGGATGTTACTAAAAATGAAAGAAACATTCATTTTCCTTACATTTCACAATTATCATTTGTTGGGCTAGATTAAAAAGAAAGAATAAAAAGAATAAAGGTCACAAAATATATGATGGGTTTAATTCTCAATTAGAATTCATGGAATTTAGGTGGAAATGGTGAGCACCTGGATCACGGTTGCATCAGAAAAAATACAAAAAAGGCTGACTTCAAAACAGGAGAAACTGAGATCAAGAGAGCAGAAATACTGTTTCGGGGATATTTTCAATATTGGCAATACCGTGTAATTTACACAGGTCATATTATTATTATTATTATTATTATTGTTGTTGTTAAACAGACCATAGAATGGAGTCGAAAGAAAATGAAAAGATGGAAAAATAATTGGATCTTGCCAGAGGGCTAGAAAAGATGTGGGCCACGAAGGTAACGGCGATACTAATTGTAGATGGTGAGCTAGGATCAGAGAAGAATACAGAAAAGTCTTAAAACCAGAAGAAACAGATCAAGTGAGCAGAAATAGAAGCTAGTGTGACTGAATTCTGGAACTCTGGGGAATGTGGAGTATCCCTTTATCGCCATTACTCCCAGGTCAACTGACCCAGAGTGTTAGTACCTCTTAGGGTCCCAATCTATATGTTAAATAGATTAAAAAATGTTTTTAAAATTCAGTTTGAAAAAAAAAAGAATACCAAGCAAGAATGAATAAAACAAAATGGCTTAGGCATAAAATAACCCAACAAGGGTTGACATGCCATAAAGACCAACCAACCTCCAAAAATTGAATACCAAGCAAGTATGAATAAAACAAAATGTCTTTGGCATAAAATAACCCAATAACATAGCTCAACACGTATCGTACTAACCAACCAACCATGTAGCTCTCCTGTTAAAGAAAGTTAACATAATCCAGCAATAAATATGTTTTATACACAACCCCCTTGTTCTCCTTTACACAAACCTTACAACTAGGAAGATCTATTTTTGTTTTCTAAATCATTACATTTTTTTACAAGTGATTCAATATTATACCACGTTTCCCCGAAAATAAAACCTAGCATAATTTTTCAGGATGATTTAAATATAACCACTCCCCTTGAAATAAGTCCTAGTTGAGAGCGGTAGACAGACAAAAGAAATAAGCATTCTTCAAAATCACATCATGCGAGGCAAACACTCGATATCCCCTGAAAATAATACCTAGTGTATTATATTGGGGAGTGAAAATTAATATAATCCCTGTCTTATTTTCGAGGAAACACTGTCTCTATAAGTTAGAATGGCATCGACATAACGACGCATGAGTTTCACGCCTATGTAATCATGGGGCCAAGTACTCGCATAAGTGTGAAAATGTCAGTGAACAAGCACCACTGGCCATGTTTACGCTAACCCAACATATATGTTATATCACTGATATTTATCACTGTATTTGGAAGCGTCTGCCTAGGAACCACAAGATCCCGGGTTCGATACCAGCCTCCGCCAACACAGCGTATGAGTAGCACAAGGATCTGTACAATAAAGCGAGACGCCAAAACAATCTCCTTGGTCTAGCGCAAGTAAAAAGGGGATAGACTCCCTCGCTGGCTAGCCAATACCGACTTTAGGCCACCCCGACGTCTTAATATATATATATATATATATATATGGTTTATGGAGGCGCGAGATATAATAGTTAGAGTTGTAGGAATGACTCGTCGATGCTAATTCAAATCCTGGACGAGGCTCTTTGCATTCCACATAGCGCTAACACCATTGAGAAAGGTATGCATCCAACTACTTTTAACAATCTGTGGTAATTTTGTCGTGCAGTGTAGAAGTTAAATAAGAGAAGGTGATTAACGAATTGGGAATTTAAAAAAAAGTTTCTTGGTTGAAAACGAATTAGCCAAAAGGAGAAAAAAAAAAAGAAAAAGAAAAAGTCAGATGTGTTTTTTTCAATCTGCTGAGATAGAATCAAACAAGCAAATTAGTTGTACCAAGTTTCGTTAACATAAACTTGATTACAACTAGTAATTCAAGGCAAAAGTATTTTTTTAATAGTCACTAAACAACCCTGAAAAACATTACTGATAATAGCAGTACTATGTGACAAGACCATAGTTGATTGTTATTAACTTAGACGAGAAATAAACTTACAAGACTGTTCTATCTCTGACTGAAATAATTTTAGTAAATAGTATAATCTCTCCTTATTCAATAAATGGGGCTTATCTGACTTGTAAGGGTTATAATTTCAATATAAATTCTACTTTTGATATATCTTATCAATTTTATTTGAATAGAATAAATTGATGATTTTTTTCCGGGTTGAAATTAGATTTTTTGAGCAATTATATATCTAAATGTATTGTAAAGAAAGATTTTGGGAGGCTTCATATTAGACGATTTTTAAAACAAAATTCTCAAAAACTGGTGCAAGTTAGATATCGAATTTTTGGTGTCAGTACTTATCACACCAATACCCAACTTTTCTTGGGTGAATCTTTTTGATAATAAAAAAAAGTTGAAAATCGATCTACCCTTATATCTTATTATAATGGAGATTGTGTGTTTTTCTGTCTGTAACCGAAACTATATTACTACTCAAGTAACAATTCCCTTAGTTATTGACATCACAATCTCAATGATTTTATTTTTATTTAAATCTCAATTATTAATAAAATTGTTTTACATTATTAATGCTGTTGACCATATCCACATGTTAATAACATGCAATTATATTTATATATACAACAAAATAACGGTTTATAGTGTGAACGGGAAGGCTAATTTGCATATTGATATTAAAAATGTGATTTTAATAAATATGTGTTTAGTACTATTGATTTCTAACTGTTTGGTTTTATTTTAATGAATATAAGCAAAAATCTCTTCAATGAGTCTTAAATGAAATCCATTAACAAGAAGAAATAACTGTAATTTTATTCTTTACTTCCTCTTTTAACTAAATACTTAAATTAGAAAAAATAACAATGAAAGTCGAGAGTGATGGAAGTGTAAGTTTCAGTTGTTCTATTTTTCGATTATACCCTCCTCTGTTTCAAATCTTTTTTATCTGCATTCTTATTTAGTTTCATTAGCCTTTCTAATTTAATACAATATTTCATTACATTAAAACTTAAATACTTGCACCCGGAGGGTGCATATATTTGCTAGTATATATAAGAACAATAGTTTAGCCAAATAATAAACCGTTTATTATAATAATAAATGGTTAAGAAAAGAATCCAAAGTACTCTATAGGACAACTAATCAGATGATAACATAAAAAAATTGTTGGAAGACTTAAAAACAATAAAATTCTATTATTTTTTAACCATGTTTTTGTATATATGTAAATTTAGGCAGTATTTTTATGCATAGGGTGTTGAACAAGACTGAGATTTTATGTCTGACGAGTTTTTTCGATCTTTTTTAGTTTTCTGTCAGCTTCTTAACACTGGGCTGGAATCAGTTTATTAGTCAATCAAAATTATCATCCCTAATACTTTCAGCACCCTGAAGTGCCATCATCATGGGTAGACGTAATTTAGTGGGTTCCTAGTTCTTTTAAAACACGGAAGAGAAGACTCACAGAAGTTATATGAAAGGGTGTAGGAATTGATTCATATATTTTCTATTCATTCGTCCCTAAGAAATATATATACAAACCAATCGGAAACCAGCGAAAACTACATAGGGATGGTGCAGGGTAGCTTTAAACAACGCTACTATAACCATTTAACATCCTTCAAACACGAAAATAAGAGGAACGTGACAGCGCTATCCAACAAAGTATGGCAGTATAAAAAACAAGAAAAACATTTTAAATTAGAATGGAAAATACTAGACCAATCGAAACCATATATAAATGGTTCCCAAAAATGCTCATTATGCACAACAGAAAAATTCCGTATTCTTCAAGGAATAAACTCCGAAGAAAATTTCCTAAACAACAAAACAGAAATTTTTCGAGCATGCCCACACAGGAAAAAATTCTTAATATGGAATTGGACTAACCAAAACATCAGACCGCCATAATTAAGAATTCATATATAAATAAACACACATAAACTAAAATAAATATAAAAACGGAAAAAAAAATTTTTTTTAAAATCACAATAAGAACAATGACGACAAATAGTGATGCCGTTGAATGATGAAAGCGAAATGCAGGAGCTATTAACGGATCGCGTGGATACGTGCCGGGAGTTTAAAACTGTCCAATTTTTTTCAAAAGTCAAACGCCTCTGAAGACGAATAACACCGAAAAAGTGTTATTCAGAAACCAATGGTAGGAGCGACTTTGTAATTATATATATATATATATATATATAGATGTATACATAGGAAATATATAAATTAGACGCAATAATGGATTAATAAAAGATCTGTGGTATTTACTCGTGTATAACCCGATTATGAATATACCCCCACCCCTGTGTAGCTAAAAAAAACTTATTGTACTCAGTGGGTAGCATTTACTTGATTGTTTTAGAAACCAATTTAATATTGCTGAAAATTTAAGTGCGAGTTGGTGTGGCAGAAAAAGCAACCCACTAAATCAGAGACGACTTACAGCATATTAAACTAACTTCAAACTCAGGAAGAAGAAAAAAAAACTCGACTTACCTTATTTGGTACAATGCCTTGTTGCGACCTTAAGAAGCAAGTTTCATATGTCCTGAACCTATGTAGGTCCCGTAATTGTGGTTAAATAAGAAAAGAAAAAAAATCCAATCCCTTCGGTCGGGTTGGCAATCACGATTACTCGCACAAAAGTAATAGAGAAACCTTAAACTAGTAAGTATAATAAGACAATTTTTCATCACTTCAACCAATCAAAATGATAGAAAAGTAATCTCTAAAGTCCTAACCACTTTTTAAGTATTTAAATGACAACAAAAAATTAAAAATATTAATTGCATGTTTCTCATAAAAGGTGTTTGTATAGAATGGTACAACATAGAAAGTTTTCTATTACTTTTATAATAATATACAAATAAATCAGACAAAAATGTAATACTGACATTCAGCATCTTTTTTAATGGGCTATCATATGATTGTTAGTTCAATTCCCAGTGATTACCTCGTGCTAAACTTAATAAATTAAGTTTACCTCGGATTAATGGTAATAAAGGAATAATCCATACTCTACAGGGCTCCAGAACATCATCATCGGACGCAGTTTAGTGTCATTCAAAAGACACTGAGAGTTGTGTACCAGAGTAAGTAAAGCTTACAAAAATTCTAAACAGTTAATATAACTTGGGGTAACTAATATGAGTGTGTATTTTGGCAGCATTTTTTCTTTTAAACATGTTGTGTTAAACTGTACAGACAATTCTTGTCGGACGAGTTTTTGTTCGATCCTTTCTAATTTTCGGGCCATCTTTTTGGTGTCAGGGTGGAACTGGTGTTGCAGTCCACCAAAGGTTTCATTACGAGCGCTTTCGGCAATACATTTTGCCATCATCAGGTAGGAAACTGATGGTATATTCCGTGTCTCATTTTATATATATATATATATATATATATATATATAAAGTGATAAGAACAACACAAATGAAAATGGCAATAAAGCACTCTTCGAGTTTCCTCCCTTCGAAGATTGCAGGTTTTTAGAACATTTTCTTTTTTGAACATTGGAAATCAGACGTATTCATTCTTTCAGCTTTCATTAGACATTAGAAAAATATGCGCCATTAATATCACCCCCCCCCCTCGTCAAGCCCGACACAAAAATTAGTGCATAGACGTATTTTTGTGTTAAATTGTTCATTGATTTTAAATAATTGGTTAAATCTTAAAGTCAAACTTTGTTTTGAATTTACTGGACCGTCTTTTTTTGAAAATATCCAAATTCTGTTGGTTTGTTAGTATAACTAACAAAAGTATTGTCCCCCCCCCCTTTGGGTGCAAGTATTTAAGTTTTGATGTAATAAAATTTATATTAAATTAGAAAGAAAAAACGAAACTAAATTAAAACGAATGTGAAAATATCAGTTATTTTAATGTTATTTTATTTCTATATAAAATTATATATAGAATTGCTTTTAATACGTTTGAGAATAACATGATATCATTGGAAATCAGTAACAGAAAATAATTATTCATTAAATGCAGTTTTGTTAAAATCATTATGCAAATTATCCCCACCATATACTATGTAGATATTTATTTCTTAGAGATATTTAACATATAATTTCAGGATTTTAAATGCAATAATAATCTGGGCAGTTTTGCAGCAATTTTAACTTAGCTAGACTTCAATGGAGACATTGTCAATAAGATACTAATTAAAATTAAATAATGAATTTCATAATCGTTGAGAATATAACTTACATAACTAAGTAAATGGTGACGTAGTTTTGGTTATAGACAGATATTTACATAATCTCCATTATAATAAGATATAGCAACATTATTTAACAACAAAATTCTATCCTCAATTTTTGGCTGATTTTACATTATACACGAGTAAATATCTTATTATAATGGAGATTATGTGTTTGTCTGTCTGTAACCGAAACTATATTACTACTCAAGTAACAATTCCCTTAGTTATTGATATCACATTCTCCATGATTTATTTTTTATTTAAACCTCAATTATTAATAAAATTGTTTTACATTATTAATACTGTTAACCATATCTACATACTAACAACATGCAATTGTATTTATATATACAACAAAATAGCGGTTTACTATGTAAACGGGAAGGTTAATTTGCATATTGATATTAAAAATGTGATTTTAATAAATATGTGCTTAGTATTATTGATTTCTAATTATTTGGTTTTATTTTAATGGATATAAGCAAAAATCTCTTCAATGAGTCTTAAATGAAATCCATTAACAAGAAAAAATAACTGTCCTTTTATTCTTTACTTCCTCTTTTAACTAAATACTTAAATTAGAAAAATAAAAATGAAAGACGAGAGTGATGGAAGAGTAAATTTCAGTTGTTCTATTTTTCGATTATACCCCCTTCTGTTTCAAATATTTTTAACTGCATTCTTATTTAGTTTCATTAGCCTTTCTAATTTAATATAATATTTTATTACATTAAAACTTAAATACTTGCACCCGGAGGGTGCATATATTTGCTAGTACAAATAAATTACAATGCATAATAAGAAACGTTCTATAATATGATTTGTCCTTACCGTTGATTTTAGCAAATTCAAAATACGATTTTCTTTCTTTCTTTCTTTATCAAGTCGAAAATGTTTTCCTTTTCACTTTAAGAAATCACTTCCCAGATGTTCTTTTGCATATCCAAATTGTCACCATCACAATTCCCGCCCTTTAGGGACAGTTATTAAGTAAAACTCATGAATTGTTTATTTCGGGAGTTAATAGCAAGTGACTGGATAGTAAAATCTCTGATCAGTGTGTATGTGTGTGTGTGTGGGGGGGAATAACGGGAGCCATAAAATTATGGCGGGAGATTGGAAATGCATATGTGCATAGAAAACGAAATCTGCAACCCGAATTGGTGGGTGTCGGGGATAGTCATGTGACTAACAGTGGCTTATTTTGACACCCCTACCCTTCTTCATATTACTACTACGTACAAAGCGGTGGTATAATGTTTGCGCGCTAGACTTGCAGAACATTATTGGGAGTTCAATTCTCACTTTATGCCCACATACTTCTGGCTTTGTCAAATAGAATTAAGCTTTATAAATATAAACAACAAGCAGGACCTGTGGATATACTACAGTATGATAATTTAATTATTACAACGTTCGATGTATTTACTCAAGTGCTATTCCAAAATAATTCAATATGTAAAAAGTATAATAATCTTGATTTAACTCTCTCACTCTTTCTTTCTTTTCATCTTTTCATTATGTTCAATTGAAAAAAATTAGCGTTATCGCTTCCGCGCGCTCATCCGCTCTATGTATTTCCCCTATTCTCTTTATTCTTTGTTATATTTTTCTGTGTAGCATGTCCTTTATTTTCCCTTTCTTCATAATAACAATCGAATGGAAAATTATCTAGCTGAGGTGACGACACTTATTAGAAATAATTCGGCAACACCAGATAATCAGGATTTACATTATTGAATTTCATCTTGGACGATTTGGACGGTCTCATGTTTAAGCAGAGGGTGTGGCGAGATAATGGCCGTACTTTTAAGGAACACGAGTATTAATATAGATATCTAAGAATATTATGGCATCTTTGTTTTCATGGTATCATGTAAGACTTATATATGATTATGTTGTAAGGGAAGATATTTCCCCTACAAGATAGTTGGACTCGTCCAACGGAACACAAAGATACTAATACGAGAGGTTATTCGTAGTCGAGTCTCTACCCATACTGTTGGAGAATTGCGCGTTGACATATGCCAGTAAGTAAAGTAAAGTCGTAGGGGTGGCCTAAAGTCGGTAACAGCTAGACAACGAGGGAGTCTACTCCCTATTCACTAGCACTAGACAAAGAAGTTTGTTTTTGCATCTGAGACGGACCGTCACGCCTACCATCAGCTCCTCACTTTACCGCACAGATCCACGTGCTACTCATACGCTAAGTTGGCGAGGGCCGGTGTCGAACCAGGAACCTTGTGATTCTTTGGTGGACGCTCTACCGACTAAGCTTTCAATGTTGTTAATTGATTAACAAGATTACATAGCCTTCAAATTAGTAGATAACTCACTGTTCCAGGCTTTTGAGATAAGAGTGAATTTCAAACGTGCTCCGTTTTAGAATTAGTGAAAACTGGATTTGAGTGAGAACCATTTTTTTTTTTTTACACAATTTTTTTTAAGAAAAGATAATGAGCGTCAAATTGTTATCTGTGACTTAAATGTTTTTTTTTTCAAATTATTTGTGGTTGGCTGGTTGGTTGTATTTTACGGCATGTCAACCTTATTGGGTTATTTTATACTGAAGACCTTTTGATTTATTCCTTCTTGATAGGTAATCATTTTTTAAAACACATTTTTGAAAATTCTCTTTCTTCTATTTAACCGAGAGTTGGGAACCTACCAGGAACCACCACTCTGGGTCAGAGTAGACCTGGGAGTAATGGTGATGAAAATTCCCCAGAGATCCATGATTGGAACTTCACCATCAGATAGTTTAACATCATACACTAAAACCTCCAGTCACCGCCTTCTAGCACATATATATTTACCAACCTCTCCGCACAAGGCCGATTTCTGAATTCAGAGTTTTCCTTCTCCTAGACTGGTTACCTAGCCAAAGTTAAAGAGCCCGGTCTGCCATACTATTTACCCATGGTCGGAAGAATAGTAGTTGGATGCATACCGATATTCACATAGCGCTAATCCCTTGGAAAACCAAGGGTATTAACATTATGTGAAATGCAAACAGCCTCGTCCAGGATTTGAACTCGGATCGACGACTCCATTTCCTACGACTCGACCCATTACACCCGCATCTCCATCGGCAATTTAGATTAGTTATAGTTTATTTGTTTTCTTGGTTTGATGTAAGACTCATAAATGATTACATAGCTTAAAATTAGAGTTAACACACTATCAGCGGCTTTTGAGAGAATTACAAGTGAATCTCGAGTGTGCACTGTTTTAGAATTAGTGAAAACTGGATTTGAGTGAGAAGAATATTTTTTTTCTTACATCCTTTTGAGAAAACGTTAATGAGCTTCAAATTGTTATCTATGACTTAACATTTTTTCTTTCAAATTTGTTACTTGAAACTAATTTGAAAGCTAAATTCATTTAAATTTAACTGTCTATTCCTCCCAACCGTAAGAATTTTAAATTGGCTTCATATGCTTTTTAAACCCAGTGAGTTGTTTCATTTCTCGTATCGCCACTTCCTTCGCCCACATGCACACAAACACATACATTTCTATGCAAAAAAGTAGGTAATGCGTATTCTTTTGTGGCCATCTTGGCAACACCTCACCTAAATCATAAACCTACACGTGAGACAAGTCCTTGCCCACTTCACTCCACGAGGTAAGTCCCTCCTCTCGCTACACTAACCATTCCCAAAGACCTACTGTATGGCGAATTAGTAGAAGGCTCCCAACCGGTAGAAAAACCACGCCAACGCTTCAAAGACGCCTGGAAGAACACCTGCCACGTCAACACCAACACATGGGAGGTCGGCACCTCCTAGTCAAACAACGCACGAAAAGGAGTGAAAAAGAGAGAGGAAAGAAGCCACAACAGCGAAGAGAGCCAGAAGGAAAAGAGACAACAGCAACCATCACTGTTTTTTATGCAGTCACTGCACCAAATTCAGCCACTCGTGCAGATGCAGTTAGGGGAAGAAAAAAAAATGGACATTACACCATCGTCTTTAGCAGACAGAAGGATGCCAACAATATGCATTTGGGAACAGTCGAATTTTGTATTTGGATAGGGTTAGCTCAGTCGGTAGAGCGTTCGGCTAGAAACCACAAGGTTCTTAGTTCGATACCGGTCCCCGCCAACTCAGCGTATGAGTAGCACAGGGATCTGTGCGGTAAAGTAAGGAGCTGATGGTAGGTGTGGCGCTCCACCTCAGATGCTAAAAAACAATCTCCTTGGTCTAGCGCTATTGAAAAGGGGATAGACTCCCTCGCTGACTGGCTGTTACCGACTTTAGGCCGCCCCGTTGGCTTTACTTTACTTACGCATCACAATTTCGTCGGGAAAATTGGCTAAACAAAGCCGACAAATACAAAACCATTATCAATATTTAAAAGAAGCACAAAAGTTGGGTCACAAAAATCCAATTATTGATGCTTGTTTTTCCTTCAAATTTTTCGTTTTTGTTACTTTTACAGAAAAATACACTTTGCAAAAATCACCGCTCATTTACAATGGCCGACTTTGAAGACCTTTTAATATTTTTGACAAGAGGCTTGAAGTGAATAATTTTGGGTACTAGTGCAGAATAGCACACAAGGGATGATATCATTAGATTACGTATAAAAAGCATAACATTTCACGGAAATACCCGAACAAAATACCTCATAACTCACCAGTATGAAAATGTTGACCGTTGAAGTAAGAACTCAATCCAACGTCCTGAAGAAAGTCTAACAGACCGAAACGTTATAACGTCGACATCACTACCTACAATAAACATCCATTTTGTATTACATCCCGTGTTTGTCTACCTCTCTCTCTCTATATATATATATATATATATTAATCCGCTTGTTCCTAAATGTTCCGTCCGTTATCATCCTTCAATACCCTCTGGTTTAAAATGAGACCGTCCGAGTTGTTCCAGATGCAATGCAAAAATGTTAATTCAGATTATCTGGTGTTGCTTAATCGCCGATTTCTTATTTGTTCCTTTTTTTTTTTTTTCACCCAATTCAAAAAATGAAACATTACAAATAGTCTTGTGTCGCTTTAATGCCCCGTGTCAAATTAGAATGAATTGAACAAAATTACAGGATTGTTTTATTTGTAATATTGAAATTACGGAATATATTTTCGTAATTTTGATCTTATGTCGTCCCGGTCTCATGCCTTAATTTAGGCCATGTGTTAGCGAGCCAAGGTTTTCTGTGTCGTGTTTTTGTCGGGAAATTAATATAGATAATTTAAACGCCCTCTCCGATTTTTATCGGCAAACCAATATAAATACTTTACAACCCTAATTTTGAGAGAGAGAGAGAGAGAGAGAGAGAGAGAGAGAGAGAGAGAGAGAGAGAGAGAGAGAGAGAGAGAGAGAGAGAGATAAATGAAGATTATTATACTTGTTACATATTAAACTATGTTGCAATAACTGTTAAGTAAACATATCAAACATTGTAATAATTAAATTATCATACTCTGGTATACCACAGGTCCTGCGAGTATATATATATATATATATATATATATATATATGGGAGAAATGTGAGGAGGTTAATCCGACAGTATGTGGAGAAAGGTAAACTAACACATATTCAGTTAACCAATCCTCAACAATCCAACTTTCTAGACCAATAACTGTGGTACCACCATCCAGACACTCCCCATCTAGTGAGAAGAAAATCCACTAACCATCCCCTCCCTACTGATGACCTTCTGTTTCAGCATTTTGAGAATGTCCATAATCGAAGCGAGTACTATATCCAAGTCCTGAAGATGGTCTAATTAAGAGACCGAAACGTTGCATCGTCGCCAATAAACATCCAGTTTCCATAAAATCCCGTGTTTGTCTACCTTTCTATATATATATATATATATATATATATATATATATATATATATTTCTCTCGCCCTAATCAGGATTGACTGATGTCATTTTAACGTTTGGTGGTCTGTATGATGGGAGGTAAGTGGCAGTATAGCTGCTTTTTGTGGTATGCAGTTTCCATAATTTGTAGAAAACATCACGCAGTATCTTGTGTAGTTCCCATCTTGCATTGCATCCATAACTGGTATAAGTAAGGAAAAAAAGTAAAGACGACGGGTTGGCCTCAGGTCGGTATCGGCCAGACAGCGAGGGAGTCTATCCCCTTTTTCACTAGCGTTAGACCAAGGAGATTGTTTTTCTTAGTGAGTTGGAGCGCCACAACTACCTTCAGCTCCTCACTTTACTGCACAGATCTGAGATCTCTGTGCTACTCATACGCTGAGTTGGCGAGGGCCAATATCGAACCAGGAACCTTGCGATTCTTAGGCAAGTCAGCAACACGTTACTTGACCGTGTCTATTTTTGGAATCGAAGCATCAAGACATGTCGAAGTCAATGATTCTATACGAGTGTAAATCGACGTTTTCTACAGAGAAGAGACTTTTTAGGTTTCTTCGATCGATCGCAACCCTTTAAAAAGGTGGAATCGTCTTCTGCTGATTATTTATGGGTACTCTTCGCGGAGAACCGTCCCGGCCTCCTGCTTCAAAATCCGTTAGCTGGTGGCTGCTGAAAAAAAAACACACCAGCTACGATTGAGGGCCGTAGCCGAAGCGGTGTCACTTGAAAAAAAAAATAAACGAACTTAGGGCGTTTTTCCCGAAAACCCAACCCTCCCAAGTTAAAATTAACAGTTTCATTACAAAATTCGTGGGTTCTGTTTTTTTGGGTCACCCAGAAAAAACAGAGCCCAAATTATTTATTTTCCCATTAAACCAACCCTAATCATAGTTTTTTTTCAAGTGACACCGGTTCGGCTACAGGCTTCAATCGTAGCTGGTGTTTTTTTTTCAGCAGCCACCGGCTAGGGGATTTTGAGGTAGGAGGCCGGGACGGTTCTCCGCGAAGAGTACCTATTTATGAAACGTATATTTCTCGAGTCACCAGCCGTGATTTAAGTTTCACTTGACAACACTAAGCATGATCCCTTGTCTCAACACGTTAAATGAAAACATTCCTCTCATCAATAATTGGCACAGATCTGATTCTGGTGGTTATGGTTTCCTTTCAACAATTAATGTGTCAGTCTAGAATCAGATTTGTCATAATTCCTTCGGCTTTCGTTGCCTCTCGCAGAAATAAAAGGAAATCACTGATTATCTTTGTAATTGTAAATTACACTCAATAACTCGGGCGGCGTAAGTGTTGGCATTGTGTATTATGTAGACGTTGGCAATCGGAATCGGTCAGATGGAACAAAAAATCGATCTGCGTAAATTAGAGGAATCAAGAAGAATTTGAGAAGTGAATTGTCCGCTAACGTACAGAACTGGGTTTGGGTTGATTGGTTTGATTTTACGGCATGCCAACACTTGTTGGGTTATTTTATACCGAACACGTTTTGTTTTATTTATTCTTGGATACTCATTTTTAAAAAAGTTAATTGTTTTAAAACGCATTTTTACACTTACTTTATTATATTTAACCCATAGATGGGACCCTCACAGGTATCCCCTCTCTGGGTCAGTGTGGACCTGGGAGTCATGGTGAAGAAGGTGTACTCCATATTCTCCATAGCTTCAGAACTGAAACTAACAAGAGTTTAACGTCATACCCAGGACATTAAAACATGATAAAATGATTCGGGGTTTGCCATAAGGGCAATGGGTTTGAGACAATCAAAAGGTACTAGGTTTTGATGTGACCAGCCGATTAGGCGGAGGGCCTCTCTGACTGCTCGTCTAGCCTAAGTAAGTTCCAAAGGGAGTGTTGTATGTCAAGGACTGCTCGCTACAAGGTTTTCATCCTGAGGTATCACAGGTAGCCTACCACAACCAACATTGGGGGGGGGGTTCTTACCCCTCTGTAGAGGTGCAGTCGGTGTATTCTAAAGCCCCAGTAGACAGGGCGAGATTATCTTGGAATTGTAAATTACACTCAATAACTCGGGCGGAATAAGTTTTGGCATTGTCTAGACGTTGGCAATCGGAATCGGTCAGATGGAACAAAAATCGGTCTGCGAAAATTAGAAGAATCAAAAAGAATTTGAAAGTGAATTGTCCGCTAACGCACAGAACTGGTAACTCACTTTATATATCTGTATTTACCATGTCAAAGGTTGGATGTTTGTATCAGGGGAAGTATCATGGCCAAACGCAATGTCTAAGGAAACTGAATGTTTGCATGGGTATTGAAGTGAACCCAGATTCTAGCATAGACTATAAGAGGTTAACCCGCAAGGTCACTTGAGGTAATCAGACTGTAAAATGTGCCATTCATGGTCAATCAGACAGATATAAACTTTTAAAGAAGTAAAACTGAACTAGAAAAGAAAGAAGAACATTAACTAGAAGGGAAGAAAAGGGGGACAACTGATTAAGTAAAGGAGAAGAGAGAAAGGAGAGGAATCTGAAAAAGAAGAAAGAAAGAAACAATTGAAGATGAGAAAGGAGAGACAACAAAAAGAAAAGGAGAGGGAAGTGAAGGAGAAGAATAAATAAAAATTGAAGGAAAGGAGAGAAAGGGGAATCAATTGAAGAAAAGGAGAGACAACTGAACAAGAAAAGGAAAGGGAAGGGAAGTCAATTGAAGGAGAAGAAAAAAAGGAGAGTGAACAAGGAGAAGAAGAGAGAAAGAAGAAACTGAACAAGAAAAAGAGAAAAAGGTGAAAACTGAATAAGAAAAAGAGGTCGAATAGATAAAGAAAAGAAAGAAGAAATCGTGGGGCAGATAAGATATAGGTCAGCTATATATTCGTTGTTCATGAATAAGTTTCGGAGAGATTCTTTGTACATAATATTATATCCCATTCTGTACACATATCTGGAGCTTTTTATATTATAGAATTTTTCTTCTTGATAATCTGGTGTTTGTTTGTTTGTTTGTTTTACGGCATATCAACCTCAGTGGGTCATTTAATGCCGATAAAGTTTTGAAATAAATCAATTCTTAATGGATAATACAATTTTGTTTATAAATACATTTTTCTATTTAACCCATAGATGGGACCCTAACAGGTACTACCACTCCGGGTCAGAGTGGACCAGGGAGCAATGGTGATGAAGGGGTGCTCCACATTCCCCAAACCTCCAAAACTGGAACCTCACCATCAGATAGAGTTTAACGTCATTCCCAGGACATGTAGACCCGCCACCGCATTCTAGCACCCATATGATAAAAAGGGGTTGGGGCTTGCCATAAGGGCAATAGGGTTTGGAAAATCATATAAGTGCTAGGGCTTGACGTGACCAGCCGATTGATCGGAGGGGGGATCTCCGACCGCCCGTCTAGCCCAAGATAGGGCCAAAGTGGAGTATTGCATGCCATGAACTGCTCATCCACCTGGGCTCTATCCTTAAGCATCACGGGTCGCCACCCGCGGCCAAAAGGTGGCCCCATTGGGGGAGTCTTACCCCTCTGCAGAGGTGCAGTCGGTGCATTCTAACGCCCCAGCCGACAGGGCGGTATCTGGTGGTTGACTCTACATACTAATAACATGCAATTGTATTTATATATATATATATATATATATATATATAACAAAATAATGGTTTAAAGTGTGAAAGGGGAGGCTAATTTGCATATTGATATTGAAAATTTGATTTTAATAAATACGTGCTTAGTATTATTGATTTCTAATTGTTTGGTTATATCTTAATGAATATGAGCAAAAATCTCGGATAAATCTTAAAAGAAATTCGTTAACAAGAAGAAATAACTGTAATTTTATTCTTTACTTCCTATTTTAACTAAATAGTTAAATTAAGAAAATTTAACAATGGAATAGTAAGTTTCAGTTGCTCTCTTTTTTATTTTATTATACCCCCTCTGTTTCAATTTTTTAAAATCTGTATTCTTATTTACTTTCATTAGCCTTTCTAATACAATATTTTATTACATTAAAACTTAAATACTTGCACAAGAGGGTGCATATATTTGATAGAATAACAATTCACATTTGTAAACGTTTGGTGTAAGTTCTTACTTGACAACTGATATTTTATTTTATTCCATTTAGAAAAGTAAAAAGGATTGTTTCAATTTATCTGTTAGTATTATCGTGTTTGTCTGATTAAAAACATGCAGGTGTTGTACTTTTCCTCTTGAAAAATAATAGGCCACTTATTTTCCATCACATCTCCTAAGCGTAAATCCTGAATTGGATGCGAGTTTGCTGCTGCGAGCAAAAGGAATGGAAAAACGCAAACATAAAATCAAAGAGAAAACAATAAAACGAGGCGAAGAAGATTGACGTCGACGTTCTGAGACGAGATCAAGATCTTGTGCTGAGAATAGCATCAATACAAAGAAATAGTTTTATTATATATATATGAGTAAGATGGAATGAAAACAACACACAAAGCTTTGCAAAATCAAGGTTTTTTGTTTTGAACTTCATTCAACTTTTATATCCGACCACCAACAACACGGAGTAACTGGCTCTGATGATGATTTTTGTAAAATCAAATATTGATCAGTATCAGCTATGTATATTTTATAAATCGTTTTCTCTTTAACAACACATTGTGTGTTGTTTTCATTCCATCTTGCTCATACTCATACTGTCGGATTCATTTCCTTTCTTTTAACTTTATATATATATATATATATATAATATATATATATATATATATTATAAAAAGAGAAAGAGAAAGAGAGAGTCATCAAACAGTTTCATGTCTCTTCAGTGTGGCTAGAGTTAGCAACTACTTCTAGCCGTGAGCGAAACTCGACTGATTTTTCATCAGTCCGATTCCTTAACCCTTAAGCCGTCTTCAGCTGCCAGTAAGAAGCAGAGTTTTAACTGATAAATACATACATCGGTATATAAATATCACGATAAATATATATATATATATATATATATATATATATATATATATATTATACCGAGTGCCCAGTCTGCCATACAATCTCCCCATAGCTAAAGGGGGAGTAGTTTCATACATACCATTCCCAAGGGTATTAGCCCTATATGAAATCCAAGTAGTCTCGTCCAGGATTTGAACGCATACCGCCCTGGTCTTACCCTCCACCCTGACGATGCGGCTTAGAATATATTGGCTGAATGCCCAGTAGATGGATATCCCCTCAAAAGGGGGGTCTTTAGTATGACACTAAACAGAATTTGGGGAGCTTGGAGTACCCCATAATTGCCATTACTCTTAAGACCTCCACTTTGGCCCTTACTTAGGCTGGACAGTTGGTCACTTTGATCAATCGCTTATTAGGTCAAGTCCTAGCACCTAGTTGATTGTCAAACCCTATTGTCATTATGGGGTAGCTGAGTGTCTTAATGTCCTGGGTATGTGTTAATGTGTTATTTGATGGTGAAGTTCTAATTCTGGAGCACTGGTGAATATGGTGTACCCCTTCATCCCCATTACTTCCTGGACCACTGACTCGGAGTGGTAGTACCTGTTAGGGTCCCATATATGGGTTAAATAAAAAAAATAATCAGTTAAAAAATTTGAGTAAAAAAACTGAGTTTGAAAAAAAATTGAGTTTAACATTTTTTTGAATACCTATCAAGCATAAATAAAACAAAACGTATTTGGCATAAAATAACCCAACGCTCTGTCGGAGATGTTTAGAATTTGCTGGCTTGGATACTCTCTCAAAAGGGGTGGCTTGGGTATGGCACTAAACTGAATTTGGGGAGTATGAAATACTCTTTAATTGTCCAGATCCACTGTGTGGCAGTGTCTATTAGAGTTTCATCTCTGGGTCAAGTAGATATGTTTAAAAGTTATTCATATTTGAAAGTACTGTGTGAAAAAAAAAAAAACTTAAACAACTACTCAAAAAATGTAAATGTGAACGTAAAATGAACGCGATTCTCTAACCTTTTCACATAATATAACCCTAGACGGATTGACATGCAGTTAAAAATCAGTCAAATCCTAACCTTTGCCCGGGTATAACCAGGTTATTCAGCTACTGTGTTTATAATGTGTTGTATCGCGAGGTGGAAAGATACACAGAAGAATGGTATGCTTAACACATTTATTAAGCACCAGCATCCTGCTAAACGGATAGATACAAACACAGAACAAACAAGTACAAACAATAATAAGACAAACTTATAGTGCAAGAGGAGGGTCAATTCGGTATAGCCAAAGGCAGCAAAGCCAGTCTGAATATTAATCTACTTTAATTGTAGGCTATGTTATGGCTATTGGCCTGTCTATCTGGTAGAGTGTTGAAGCGGTGTTAGCTACTCTACAACATAATATTTTGGCTTATTAATGAATGTATAATTCTGATCACCAGCCTAATACGGTATTGATCCGTTCAGGCATTAACTGAATAAAACCCCTAAAGGTTTCATCTAGAATTCTCTTCCAAGAGTGCACTTATTCTTCAATGACGCGGCTATGTACCTTATACATGAAAGTGGACCAAATATTTCCCAGTAGACAGTTGTCCAAAAACACCGGTTTGTTGACACCAGAGCGCATCCTGATACCATTGATTTTCCGGGGTAATGAACTCTGTGTCCCCCTGCTGTCCATATTATTAAATAAGTAGTTTTCAAACTGTGGCCCGGAGATCAGAGAATACCCACAACGTCAATAGCAGGGGTTCGCAGACGCTGCAAGGATGTTTTGAAAATCTATTATTTGTTGATATTTTTTTTATTAAATGTGTATTTTAAAACTGGCTATTTCTTTAGTAGACATCCAATATATGTTTATGAAGCCTATATATTGTTCATTTAATCAAGGAATAATAAATAACAAATCTTATTATAATGGAGATTGTGTGTCTTTCCGTCTGTAAGCGAAACTATTACTACTCAAGTCCGAATTCCTTTAATTATTAATGTCACATTCTCCATGATTTTATTTTTTATTTAAACCTCAATTATTAATAAAATTGTCTAACATTATTAATATTGTTGACCATATCTACATACTAACAACATGCAAATAACGCTTTACAGGGTGAACGCGAAGGCTAATTTGCATATTGATCTTAAAAATGGATTTTAATAAATATGTGCTTGTATTATTGATTTCTGATTGTTTGATTTTATTTTAAATAAACATGAGCAAAAATCTTTGGGATAAATCTTAAAAGAAATCCATTAACAAGAAGAAATTACTGCAATTCAATTATTTACGTTCTATTTTAAATAAATAGTTAAATTAGGAAAATTTAGTTAAAAAGACGGGAATGATGGAAGAGTAAGTTTCAGTTGTTCTATTTTTGATTCTACCACCCTGTTTCAAATATTTCTATCTGTATTCGTGTTTTGTTTCCAATTTAATATATTTTATTACATTAAAACTTAAACGCTTGTACCCAGAGGATGCATTTATTTGCTAGTAAATGTAAATGCATTCATGTCTTTCAAAAACAAAAGCGACATCTCAACCATCGATGGCAAACTTCTAAACTCTGTAGAACAATTTAGATACTTAGGCAGTAAAATCTCCTCCACAGAAAACGACGTTAATACACGCATAGGAAAAGCATGGGCCGCTATAAATAAATTATCGATCATATGGAGGTCCAATCTCAAACAAGTTAAAGAGACAGTTCTTTCAGACCGTTGTCGTGTCAGTACTGCTGTATAGCTGCACCACCTGAACCCTAACTAAACGACTAGAGAATAAACTAGATGGGAGCTGCACAAGAATGCTGCGGGGGATCATGAACAAGACGTGGAAACAGCACCCTACGAGAAAACAGCTGTACGGCCACCTACCGCATATCACCCAAACCATCCGAATAAGACGGACAAGACACGCGGGACATTGCTGGAGAAGCAAGGACGAACTCATAAGCGACGTCCTCCTGTGGAAGCCAGCACATGGACAAGCCGTGGGCCGACCAGCAAAAACGTACGTTAATCAGCTCTGTGCGGATGCAGGATGCTGCATAGAGGACCTCCCGAGAATGATGATGAAATGTAAATAATATAATACAATTTTAAATTGTAACTAAAAGCCTATTATAAAACAAATGTCTTTTTGCAAACTATATGAAATTAATCTTATTATAATAGAGACTGCTCATTTATCTGTCTGTAACCGAAACTACATCACTGCTGACGTCTCAATTCCCTTATTTAATAATCATTATTTGATCTTAACTAGCATTTTATTTATTAACGATATCTCTTAAAGTCTAACTGGCTTTGATTTGCCTCAAAACAGCCACGTTATTAATGCTTTCAAAAATCCTGCAATGTGTGTTATATATTATTAAGAAATAATAGTTTACATAGTATATAGTGTGGTTAATTTGCATACTGATTTTAACAAAACCAGGTTTTATAAATAATTATTTGGTGCTATTGATTACAAATATTGTTTTATTCTCAAACATTAAAAGAAATCCTGAATAATTTTAAATAGAAATCAATTCTAATAAAAAAAAAATAATCTTTCTAATTCAATGATATTCAATTACATTAAATCTTAAATACTTGCGCCCGGCGTAGAGAGCATATTTTTGCTAGTAAATATATATAGTATAATACAATCTAAAATTGTAACCAAGTGCGTATTATAATAAAAAAGACTGTCTTCTTGCTAACACCAAATCAACGTATTATTACAAATTCTAAATTAATTTCTAACTAGAAATCTTCCGGATATATAACCGAAAAAGCATGTCTCAAAAAAATAAATTATTGCAATCTGGACCATATGAGCTTTTGGCACCCCGTTTTGATCTCGATTAAGAAAGGAAATGTTTTTCATTTACACCGGTTGTTTTAACAGACGATCTTTAGATTTTTAAAACAATTATAAAACTAACTCCTAACCCCAACAAACAACCGGATATTAACGGTGTAAAGGAAAACAGTGTCCTTTCTTAATCGAGATCAAAAAGGGGTGCCTAAAGGTAATATGATCCGCAATCTGTATGAAGCTCAAAACACGCCAAATGCAATTCACCAATACATTAAACATAAGATTGATTTTAATGGCAAGTCAACCAATCTGGGGTTATTTTTTGCTTAAATGTTATTGTATTGGGTACATGGTACGTTTATATTTACATTTTTGTGTAGTTATTTATTGAGTTTTTTTTTGCACACAGTTATATGATATCAAGTATTCATATTTGATACAAATAATATCTATTATTAATGATTTATACATAAATATATTAATATTTATCTTGTGTGTTCTTGCTATTTTTAACACGTTTCAACCAATCCATTCTGTAAAGAACAAAAGAATAAAGTGAGAGAAGATTCCATGAACAAACAAAAGCGAAATGACAAAAAGACGTTCATTTATCCAAAGAATTTGCAGTAGGATTTATAACCTTTTTTTCATATATATTGATACTAAGTAAAAAAAATTATTTGATGAAATAAAAATTGTATATCAACGTATTATTACTAGTTTTTGATTAGTTTCATACAACAAACCTTCACAAAATCTAATCTGAATAAAGAATAAATATAAATAATATAATACAATTTAATATTGTATCATAATAAAACCAAATACATTTTGCAAACAACACCAAATCAACGTATTATTACAAATTTTTAATTAGTTTCGTATAAGAAATCTTTACGATATCTAGCCTAAAGCTTGTCTCAAAAAAGAAAAAGAAAAAAAAAGAAAAAAAAAAGAAAGAAAAAAGAATTATTGCAAGCAACTGTAAATCAAATTGACAGCAATACATTTTAACTGATTTCCCATCTGAAACTTTCTTGAAAATAAAACTTAAAACTTGAAAATGTTTTTTTTTTTTTTTTTTTAAAAATTTTAGCAACCATTCATCTCAAATGCTGTGGCGAAGTCTGCTGTTCTTTTGGGAAAAGAATCTTTCGTACATATTTGCTTCGCAATAGACTCAAGATTAAATGAAACCAGAAATTTCTTGCTAGCTGCTAGAAATATCTTTTTTTTTTAAGAATAAGCGTTTCAAACAGTTATACGGATCCAAACACGGAACATACAACTAGTTATTCATCAATGAATTATCAATAGAACTAAAAGGGAAACACAACCATTCCTGTCTATGCAGAATACATGACTTGTGCCCGACACGCAACAAAAACATATGATATATATATATATATATATTTTTTTTTCTTAACCCAAAAAGTATTAAAAAAATCCGGCTCTATAGTTTGTAATTATACAATAAAAACTTTCGCCTGGAGAGAAAAAAATCATAAAAAAAAGAAAAAGACCAAATCATATGCACCCCCTGAAAATAATCCATCGGCGCTATTACAATAGCCAAAAGAAAAAAGATACTGTAAGTGTTGCTTAAGATAAATATACTAAAGTGCTCAATACAATAAGAAGAGCCCATATATATATAATATATATATATATATATATAGGTGTGTCAGAAAAGTATAGATTTTTTGTACTTTTTGACTTGTATTTGAAAAAAAAAGTTCCATTCATTGGCTAATTCAATCTAGATACTTTTTTGACACACCTTGATATATAGTGAATAAATGAAGAAAAAAAAACTAATTAGCTTCATTAATCATTTATTTCCCCTGCAGACATTAGGAAAAACGTGTTTTTCCTAATGTCACATGATGCTGAAATTCTGCAGGTGAAATAAATTATTACATGAAGCGAATTTAAAGTTTTTTTTCCTTCACTTATTCACTATATTGCTCTGTTACTTACAAGGTGTGCTGTTAACCTGTAACATTACAGTTGAACTTAAAATAATCCTCATCACATCACACACACATTATATATACATATATATATTGAGTTTTGAAGGCTATCACAATGCAAGTCCTTTGATTTATTCTCTTAATATTTCGGGATAAAGAATCAGAAGATTTCTGAATGCTGGAGTCCTGCAGCTGTTACCCTGTGGCTAGGATCTGTTCATTCCGTAGTATGCCTGCTGATATATTCCTCCAAATTCTTTGCCAAACAATGTCTTAGTATAATTCCATATGTTTTTACACGCAGGACACGAAGAATTCGGAGGAATATATCAGCAGGCATAAAACAGATCATAGCCACTGGGTAACAGCTCCAGGACTACAGCTTTCAGGAATCTTCTGACGAAGGGATCTTTATCCCAAAATATTTAGAAAATAAATCAAGGTAAACAACAACATCATAATTACCTTACTTTTATTTACACTTGCATTGTGATAGCCTTCAAACTAACACCAAACCAACATATATATATATAAGATTAAAAAATAAAAATACTATATTTTTAAAAACATGAATAACAATGTCGGTGTTAAAACTAGATTAATATATAAAAATATAAATGACTTACCAGTCATGTTGGAATTGGTATTGTGAGATTTATAGTAATTGTTATGTTGCCGGTTAAGGCAAATGTAATGTTTTTGTAATTAATGGATTTTCATTGGAAGGTGGTTTATGTTTAAAAAATATTTAGAAAATTATTTACTAGGAAGGATTACTAAAGGATTTAATATTTTAACTAAAAGTAAATTGGATAATTCTCAAATTGTGGCGAGTCGTAGGTAAATTGAATTTTTGATTTTTTGTATTATTGGTGTGTAATTTATATTTTGGGGGTATCTCATTTCAATTGTTTATATATATATATATATATATATATATATATATGTTAAAATTAATGGTAAAATGAATGAATGGATGAAATAAAAATGAATGAAATGAGGGGGATAAATGAAAAATCCTTTCCAAGGACCCCTCTCAAAAGTATCAAAACACTAATAGAAAGTTTTCATATATTATTTGACTCCTTTGAAGCATCAAGTTAATATAATTATTCTATAATTTATTAGAAGATAAAATCCGTCTCATATCTTTGTAATATCTGTTGAGAATGGGTTTGAACTATATATATATATATATATATATATATATATATATATTATATATTGTCTGGTTAACTTATATACATATTTAACTCCTCTGCACGAGTAGGATGTGACACAAGGTCTATTTCTATACGTTGAGTATTACATATGCGTATAAAAGTAGATTACAACCAAAAAGGGTTGGTACACTAATATACTATTACCTACTTTGATACATTCGTATTGATCTGCGGATATATAAGTGACAATGTCTTTAGGAGAACTGGATAAAAAACGAAGTTAATGGCATAAAATGGAAACACATTATTGCAACCCATGTAATTTTGGAATGTTCTTTTGTAAGCATTTTTCTCCTTAGGTCGGTCCCCGTGGTGCACAACGAATAAGTATTATCCACCAGAAATATACTTACAGCGCTAAAAGGTAGGTTGTTAACACCAACTACACGACCCAGTAAACGTGACAAAGTTCCTATTCTTAAAAATGAAAATTTGATAAAATCCCCAATGAATGAATGGAAAAAAAAAAAAAAGAAGATAATTATGAAGAGAGAAGATAGAAAAAGCAGTGAATGTTCGTAGAAGGAGGTCGTGTATTTATGAATGCAACGAAGTCAGAATTCGCTCAAAAGTGGAATATTTCGTTTTTTAAGCCATCTTTTCCCCTGGTTCAAGTAAAGCAATAAATTTAGCCGTTCCAACATCTCCAATATTGGAGGAAGAAAAAGTCCTCTTCACGTCGGCCATTATGATTTACTGTTAAAATGGCGGGAAAATACAGCCCTGACTAGATCGATAATTTGGTCCGGAAGTATGGTGGCAGGTAGAAGCCTATTTCAGAAAAGTTCTTCGTGTTAGGATGGGCGTCATTACTTTAATAGAAACTTGGCAAGTTTCGAAACAGAAAAAAAGTGACAAGTAAGAGTTCTTGAAAAGAAAAAATGGATACTGTCGTAGGAAATGGACTCGTCGACCAGAGTTCGAATCTGAACAAGTTTTCATATAGCACTAATACCCTTGGGAAAAGTATGCATCCAACTACTCCACCTTCAACATATCTAACACCGGTTTCGACCGGGGGTCCAGTGAGCTTCGGCCGCTGGACCTTACAAGTTAATACCGTCGATCCCAGGGGGATATCCCCCAGGCAACACCTACCCCTTGACTTAAAAGGGCAGCGCTGGTTTATTGACCCAGCGCCTTGGGGGAATGCCGAAAGGATCGACGCAATTTTTGTTCTTTCCCACTCATGAGCTTCGGCTTGTGGGTGGGCCCACGTTAAAACGAGGCCTTGTGCCCAGCCCATACAAGTGGGGTATGAGGCAAATATATCCAACTACTCTCCCTCCAGCTATGGGTGAATAGTAGGGCAGAATTCTCAAAGCTGAGGTCCTGGAGCTGTTGCCCTGTTATTTTGCCCAGCGGCCTGGCTGACTGAAACAATCATTCTTGGTATCTACCAAGACCTCCCACCAGGTTAGGATGTGACACAAGGTCTTTTTAACGTGGGGAGCCACACACAAACCGAAGCTCATACGTGGCTAATAAAAAAGAAAATGCGTAGATCACATCGGATCACGCTATTATTTTGCCCAATGGTCGAGTGACTAAAAACGGTCATTGTGAAACTATTCTTCGGTGACATTGGGATTTGAACCTCTGCTTTTCTCAACTCCAGTCCACTATTCAGTCATGGTGCCATACTTTACAAGATCATTCTTAACCCGCCAAGTGAAAGGAATTATTTTTCGCGCGCTCACGCTGCTTGCAAAAGATATGCTGCAAACGTAAGATGTTACAAATGAGCAAAATAAAAAATAAAAGATAAAACAAATATTCACGCTTCTTTTCGCATTAAGGGGATTATCTCTCGAAATATAATCGGATTAATTGCAGCAAACTGAGAAATACAAACAAATTAAAAAGAACTCACCCGCTCATTTTATGCATAGGAAATAAAAAAAATTATTTTTCGGTCTACAAATTTCAACAAAACCATAGAAATTAAACAACAACACTAACAGTAAGATTAACAAAAGACGTAGATCAATATTTCTGTGAAACGATTTATCAATAAGCCTCTGTGTTCAAATTTTGTTTTCAGCGAATAATTGTTAAAAGTTCTTTAAACCTCTATGTATGTATAGATGGACTGTTTGTGTAGAAATCTCAGTTGGTAAATGCTAATTTCAAAAAGATTCTGCCAATCTGAGAAACAAACAGGTGTATTAGTTTAGTTTTCACTTATATATATTTACCAACCCCTCCGCACGAGCAGGATACGGCACAAGGTCATTTCTTTAAGACCACTTTAACCGGTTTGAATTCAGAGTTTTCCTTCTCCCAGACTTGTCATACAAAGATTAAAGAGCCTAGCCTATCTTACTGTTTTACCCATAACCGAATGGAGAATGGTTGGATTTCTAACTTTCCCAAGAATATATATGCATTTACCAATACCTCCGCACGAGCAGGATGTGACACAAGGTCAACTTCTTAAGCGGAGTTGAACAGGTTTGAATTCAGAGTTTCCTTTCTCGTAGACTAGTTACTTAACCAAGGTTAAAGATATCAGTCTGTCCTATTTACAGAGAGAGAGAGAGAGAGAGAGAGAGAGAGAGAGAGAGAGAGAGAGAGAGAGAGAGAGAGAGAGAGAGAGAGAGAGTAGTTGGATACATACCTTTCCCAAGGGAATGTGCTATGTGAAATGCAAACAGACTCATTCAGAATTTGAACTCGGGTCGACGAGTTCATTTTCTACGACTCAAACCATTACACCACGTGTCTTAGCGAATCATATGTTTCCAATTTTCTTTGAAAATGGGTGGGAACTTTTATCCTCACAAAAAAAAGAAAAAAAAAAAAAAAAAGAAATACAAACCCTAAATATTATCGTATATTGAGAAGTTTTTGATTCCTCATCAAAATTGTGTAGATAGCACGGATTCATCTGATCCGTGTCCTGGGTTTGATGTTAAACAGCATTTAGTGGCCAGGTTCCAATTTTGGAATTCTAGGAAGTGTGGAGTACCTCTTCATCACCATCACTCCTAAATCCAATCTGGACTCGAGTGGTAGTACCTGTTAGGGTCCCATCTATGAGATAAAACAAATCAAATGAGTCTAAACAAATCGTGGAAACAGCACTCTACAAGAAAGCAGTTGTACGGCCACTTGCCTCCTATCACACAGACCATTCGAGTGAAACGAAGACGTACTGGAGAAGCAAAGATGGAATTATAAGTAACGTTCTCCTGTGGAAATAAGCACATGGTCACACCAGTGTGAGCTGCCCAGCAAAGATCTACATTGACCAGCTCTGCGCAGATACTGGATGCTGCGCAGAGGACCTTCCGAGGACAATGAATGATACGGACGGTTGAAGAGAGATTGTCATGGATATCAGTATCACAAGCGCGACATTATGGTGATTAATGGTATTAATATCTTAAAAGTCTTCATTTGGAGCATGAGACAGCTGGGTAAGAAAGCCCATTCTTATCTTTCTACTTGTAAGGGCTTTGAAGGATAATGTTTTTATGGAGTTGTGACCAATAGTGATTTCCATCTATGTGCACCTTCAGCTACACATGAACTGATGTTCTTGTTAAGTGTGATCATGGATCGTTCTAACCTCCTTTTGCTTCAGGCTAAAATCGACTGTGAAGTTGGAGAATATTTATCATTGAATGGGGGGGGGGGCATTGTCCATTTCCTTTATGGGAGGAGATAGCCTTGAGATTTGGTATTGTTATGCATTGATGGGCATACCATCGGGTTTGGACGGTTAGTGTAGAAAATAGATTTGAATTCAGGTATTGTTGAATTAAAATCTGGACTTAGATTGAGTGATTCTAGATGGAAATTTGCGAATAGTTATTAAATAGAAATAATTGACTAATTGAAAAATGTAATGTTTAAAAAGTTCCGCTCAACTTTTAATGTTGGATATTGTACAAACGGAAATAGCAATTTCCGGTTGAATTAAACAGAGCAAAGAAAAGACGACAAAAATGACAAAGGACTTTTTTCCCGGTAAAGCGAACAAAAGAAGGATGGGTGACAATAAGTTCGGAAATAGTTATCAGATCAAAAGATAAAGATGCGTAGGCGTGTTGTCAATACAAAAGCCAGAGGGTCGAGCCGACAGAGTCAGTTGGGGAGTCAGACATCGAACGGAGTGACCGTCGCAGCAAAGGGCGGTGAGACGCCACCAGCCACCCCTTTACCTCAACATCGCCAGATCCCAACAGCAGCAGTCATTGTTAACACTCGGTCATTTCATTGTCAACTCTCGCCACCCACCACGTACAGCCGAGAAGAAGAAATAAAGTAAAAACTACTACTATACCATGTGTTGTAGATTTCATTAAACGACAACTACATATATCGTCTAAGGTTACTGACGATACCCGCTACGTATGCAGATACACGAAGTAGGGCCGTGAATTTGAAGCCGCTATATAACGTATAGATTTTGATACCAGTATGCAACATTAATAGAACTAGCAAATATATGCACCCTCCGGGTGCAAGTATTTAAGTTTTCATGTAATAAAATAGTATATTAAATTAGAAAGGCTAATGAAACTAAATAAGAATCCAGATAAAAAAGGTTTGAAACAGAGGGGGGTATAATAGAAAAATGGAACAACTAAAACTTACTCTTCCATCACTCTCATCTTTCATTGCTAAATTTTCCTAATTTAACTATTTAGTTAAAATAAGAAGTAAAGAATAAAATGGCAGTTATTTCTTCTTGTTAAAGGATTTCTTTTAAGATTTATTCCCAAGATTTTTGCTCATATTCATTAAGATAAAACCAAACAATTAGAAACCAATAATACTAAGCACATATTTATTAAAATCAAATTTTTTATATCAATATGCAAATTAGCCTTCCCATTCACACTATAAACCACTGTTCTGTTGTATATATAAATATAATTGCATGTTATTAGTATGGCAAACAGTATTAATAATGAAAAACGATTTTATTAATAATTGAGGTTTAAATGTAAATAAAATCATGGAGATCGTGACGTAAATAACAAAAGGAATTGTGACTTGCGTAGTGATAAAGTTTCGGTTACAGACAGACAAATACACAATCTCCATTATAATAAGATGTTGAATATTTTGTTTAATCATACAACTGTTCAGAATTTAAAATTGTATGCAAGGTAGTTTAAGAAAGGATTGTATATAACTACTGTTGTATAGTTTTCTTTAGCATAGTCAAATATCTTTTCAGTGCTTAACCGTAAGAAGACATCTCTTGTTTGTTCCTTTAATTCGTTAGAGTGAGAATTCTTTTCCTTTTTAAACTGTTTTTGTAGTTTCATTTATTGCAGCTTTTGCCAGATAAATAACGTCATTGGGTGCCATGCAGTCATTATATGACATTGGGTGTGGAGAGGGGAATTGAACAAAATATAAAAACGAAAATGAAAGTGAAAGTATCAATTAATCAATTTCTAAATCAATTTATTGTGATTAATTATTCTTTTTGATGCTGTGTCTTGATAATAGAATAAATTCACACCACAGTAAAATTGTTAATTTCTTTAAAAAGCCACCCCCCCCAAAAAAAAAAAACAAAAAAAAAAAAACAAAAAACAAAACACAAACAAAACAAAAACACAAAGCACAAAAAAGAATTAAAGAAAAACTATTGGAATTAACAGTTTGAGTTTGTGTGTGTAATTATTTACAAAGAAATTAAATTTTTGAAGTCTTGTCATTTTTATCCCTCCGTATTTTAAAGACATCTTCTATGTGTAATGGAGATTCGGTGTCTGTAATCGAAACTACGTTACTGCTTACTTCACAATACCCTCAAAAATTGCGTAAGTTTATCAATGAGTATTTCATTTATAGTTAAAATCATTAATACATAGAATAAAGAACAACCCGGTATTATATATACACAGAAATTAAGTATGCAACATTCAATGGTCCACATTGTTAAAACAAGTTTTAAATAAAAGTCCGGTATTATTGATTTATATATAGTCAGTTTTATTTTGATATATATTTAAAGTTATTAACATATAGAGTTTTATGAGAAAATTATTTACAAACAAGAAATAGTTACATAATCTTCTACATTAAATTTTTATTATACGATGAAAATAAAAGTTCTGTTTTGATTGTCTGTCGTAAAATTTGTTTTACGATTGGCGATAATCAAAACAGAGTGATTTTGATGCCCCCCACCCCACCCCAAGAAAAACCGTAAAATATTTGAATTTAACTGTTAGAAACTTGGTTTTAAGAAAGAAAAAAATTATTTTAATTTTGACAGCAAAACTAATTTTATGTCTATTATTAAAAAAAATATAAGATTTCAAAGATCTGTTTACATTTTTTTACGAAAGAGCGTGGCAAAAGATAATTCTTTTTACATCACCTGAAGGATGGCTTTATTTGCTAGTTTTATCAATTTGTGCTGGTTTATTATCTTCAGTGGAAGGAGTAATATAAGGCAACAGTTATAAAACTAAAATATTTCCGCTTTAACAAGCAAAATATTCTTTCTCAATAAAACAAACTGATATACATATTTCAATCTGTTATTAACTTTGAATTAATGAACGAAGATCTGATGAGGAGGCCAATAAAGAACAAGCGTTTATTGCCACAAAAACTGCAGAGTAAAATTTAGGTGTTTAGTTATTTATTTAAAACTAACGTATATCTCATTTTATGTTCGTAAATTCCCGACAAGTCAAAACCTTGTTAATCGGAGCAAATATACACCAACCCTGTCCTATAATAGTTGCCGCCCTGCCGGCTGGGCGTTTAGAATGTACCAACTGCACCTCTACAGAGGGGTAAGACTCCTCCAAATGGGTCTACCTGTTGGCCGTGGGTGGCGACATGTGATGCTTAAAGATGGAGTCATGGTGGATAAGCAGTCAATAACATGCAACACTCCACTTAGAACCTTACTTAGGCTAGACTGGCGGTTGGAGAGGCCCCTCCGATCAATCGGCTGGTCACGTCAAGCCCTAGCACCTATATGATTGCCCCAACCCTATTGCCCTTATGGTAAGCCCCCAAACCTTTTTATCATATGGGTGCTAGAAGGCGGTGACTGCGGTCTACATGTCCTGGGAATGACGTTAAACTCTGATGGTGAGGTTCCAGTTTTGGAGGTTTGGGGAATGTGGAGCACCCCTTCATCACCATTGCTCCCTGGTCCACTCTGACCCGGAGTGGTAGTACCTTTTTAGGGTCCCATCTATGGGTTAAATAGAAAACCTGAGTTCATAAACAAAATTGTATTATCCATTAAAAATGAAGTTATTTCAAAACTTTGTTAGCATTAAACATTTTTTTTTACCAATAGAAGTATTCGGCATAAAATAATCCAAGGGGTTGACATGCCGTAAAACCCAACCAACCAACCATAATAGTTGTTGCATTTAGTGTATTAAATCTATATGCAAATGTAACATCTATTAAGGGACAGAAGTATTATATAGTGTTTCAAAAGTTCGTTATCATTTGAGATGCACAGAAAATTAATTCACAACTTGACCAATTCTCATTGAAAGGATCTCAAATTTCAACAGCATCTATTGAAACAAATCAATATTATATTGTAGGGGTTATTTTCGTATTTGCCTGGGGAGTTGTCTGCCCGTTTAATGTCGCTGGTTCCCGCTAGGGGCCTCTTGTATTTAAGCGGCTATTTCAAACTTCTCTTCATCTTTTCTCTTTCCTCGCTACGAGACCACATGGGTTAGACAATTGTCATTCCCTTCTCGTTGGGACTTCGGCCCTCAACGCCGGCTACTTGTCACTGTAAGTGATTTATACAGCATGGACTATTCTTAATCTCATGTCTGTACCTTTATATTACGTGTACTTTTATATTATCTTGTCAGTGACTTTTATGTATGTATGTTTATGTACACTATTCTATCTTCCATTGTTTATGTATCTTGTTTATTCATGTGCTGTATTATATAAAATATTTTGTCCCTCAACCCTTGTCAGAGTTTGTTTGCGTTTCAACGAGTTATGCCTTTGTCATAACCTTTGAATCCTACAATATGTTTAATATTTAAATGCTTTTTCTTTTTCTGTAAATGACATTTCTATACCTGAAAAGAAAAAACAATATTAAACAGATTTTAATAGTACTAGCAAAATAAAAAGACACCCTCTGGGCGATGTAAAAATATTTTAAAAAAGATATTACCTGAGGGGATGGGAGCTGAAAATTCAATGTCATAGAGTGTGTACCATAAGTATGTAAAATCGTCAAATTTATCAAAGAAGTAAAAAAAAAAAAAAAAAAAAAAAAAGAAAGACAATTTGAAATGGAAACAGTTCCGATAACTTTAAATATTATATTAGAATAAAACAATCTATATATAAATATATAACGCCGGGCATCTATTTATTGAAACAATGAGGATTGTCTAACGTTGCATACTCACATTTTGAGTATATTTATTCTATGTTATGACATTGGATTATGTGTTGGGTAATGTAACGTAAGCAGTGACGCAGTTTTTGTTACAGACAAAAACCGGAAGCGAATCTCCATTATTAATAGATGTGTAGAAAAAACTCAAAATTCTAAGATCATTTGAATTAGAATTGGTCATGTTATTAGATTACAAAATTATACCAATTTTTCTGAAACACCCTGTATTATTCACGGTACTATTTGGTTTGGTAATATCACAGTTTGGTAGTATTTTCAACCGACGCTAGTAGTCGGTGTTCAAGCTCAGATAAAAGTTAGGAATTCGAATGCAAATTTTCAAAGCAGACATGACGTCTTCAGTTGAAATATTAGCGTAGTATACTGTTATAGGTGACACACCCTATAAGACCAATGGAATGCGCCAACAGATTACTATAAATAAACAGGGATAATTGTGGCTTAGAAGCAAGCCAATGCGAGTGCCAATAACTCTGTTCGTCGGACGTAATTTCCACATCTCTCTATTGTATTGTCTACTTTCTGTTAATACATTTTTCTACTTTTCGTTACCCGTTGTTTTGTTCTTATTTGACCCCTTAAAACCTCACAACATATACTCTTATACGTATACGTAAACTTATAACACGCTATCACTATAATCAACTTTCAAACTATGACAAACCTCAACTGAGGTGGTCACAACTAGAATAGGCTTAGTCCTAATTAGTGATCATCCTCCACTCATTAATACAACAACCAACATTACGTTTTTGTTTTGTGTGACATTGTTTATGTTATATAATTTGTGAAAATAAACCATTGTCGTCTTCTTCCAAATAAATTTGAATCTAGTTTGTTAGACTAACAAGAATCTCTGAATTTACGACTTTTAGCCTGACTTTATGTCGCTAATTTTTTAGTTTACCTATCTCAATCATATTGCAGTGTTTATATCACAATGTATGGAAAAGTCTTCTTCGAGAGGTCAAAGGTCTCGTCGATTACAGGAATGGCACCATTATCAGTTGAAGAATGTCTACTACCCAAGTACTAAATCATCGGCAGTGATGGAAATCTGTCAGTTAGGAATAAAGAAAACAAACTGATTACTAAACAATACTAAAGCTCATGTTACTAATACTACTAATAGTAGTAGTTCTGTTATTTTAAGCAGATGTTATGCGCTATTTCATTGATTTTGCGAAGCCTTAAAACTATTTGAAACTTTTAAAGTCATAAGGTCTTACGAGAAGGCACTGAAAAGTTCTCGGCTCGACGAAAAAAAGAATGTTTGTTTTACGGCATATCAACCTCGGTGGGTCATTTAATGCCGGCACAGTTTTGAAATAAATTCATTCTTAATGGATACTCAGTTTTATTTTATAAACACATTTTTCTATTTAACCCATAGATGGGACCCTAACAGGTACTACCAATCTGGGTCAGAGTGGACCAGGGAGCAACAGTGATGAAGGTGTGCACCACATTCCCCAGACCTAAAACCTCACCATCAGATAGAGTTTAACGTCATTCCTAGGACATGAAAAACCTTATCCACCACTTTCTAGCACATATGATAAAAAGGGTTGGGGGCTTGTCATCAAAGCAATAGGGTTGGGGCAATCATGTAGGTGCTAGGGCTTGACATGACCAGCCAATTGATCAGAGGTGGGCTCTCCGACCGCCCGTCTAGCCTAAGTAAGGTTTAAGTGGTGTGTTACATGTCATGGACTGCTTATACACCAGGATTTCGTCCTTAAGCATCACGGGTAGCCACCCACAGCCAACAGGTGGAGCCATTTGGGGGAATATTACCCATGCAGAGGTGCAGTCGGTGTATTCTAACACCACAGACGACAGGGATGAAAATTCCATATTCCATATATTCGTCCGGCAGTTCGACTCACCGATACCGATATAAAGTACAAAAGACGTGGTCAGTAGTGTTCAAACGCCGAGAGCCGAATTGCAAATGGCCGCTTCCCGGATTTTATTTATACTCTTTGTCTGACCAAGGGCGGATTACTCTGTTCAGCCAAGACACAGGGGCAGATAACTATTCTATTTATACAACTGAAATAAAAGCAAAAAAGGTCATTACCTTCTTAGATTACATCCTAACCATTTTAAAGCCACTATCAAGGGTTTTCTTCTTCACATAAATATAAGGTAAGTAAATAGGCGGAGTAGCCTATTGTCGGCAACTATCGGACAGTCGGGAGTCTATCCCCTTTTTGCTAGCGCTAGTCCAGGGATATTATTTATGCATCCAAGGTGGAGCACCACACCTACCGTAAGCTCTCCACTTAACCACACAGAAGCTGTACTACTCATACAGCTGAATGGACGAGGGTCGGTATCGAACCCGGAAACTTGCGGTTCCGATGCGGACGCTCAACCGACTGAATAGAATTTATTATTAATTTCATTGCGAATAAAGGTACATACTCTATAAACAGAATTGAACAGGTATTTCCGTCTATATGGATTACGTTAAACGGCAGCTAGTGGTGAGGTTTCAATTCTGGAGCTCTGCTGAGTGTGGAGTACCCCTTCATTGCCATTACTACCAGGTTCACTAACCCGGAGTTAGAAGAAATTGAATACCCAACAAGAAAGAAAACAAAAACGTATTTGGCATAAAGTAACCCAAGGGTTGTCATGCCGTAAAATCTCTTGATTTTGAATTCAAATTTATCTCTTAGACTGGTCGCCAATTAAGGCTACACGCCCACTTGTTTTTACAATTCTACTCATCAAACGAAGAATATGAAGATTCATTTATTTTCCAAAACATTTGAACATTTTAATCTTAGTTAACCGGTGCCTGTTTTAAAGCATGTCTTTATTAAAATATGAATGTTTACGTGTGATATGAAGGTTTATGAATGTTATAAAATGGGTGTACATCTTATACGCTTCTTTTGCGTCTCATATGCAATGAAATACGGTGGCTTTTCGAAGGATATATACCGAATGAAAAAAAAAAAAAGAAAAAAAGAAAAAAAAAAAAAAAAAAAAAAAAAAAAAGCAGAACCCCTTCCCATCCCGAACCCTTCACAGAATAATGCATTTTCCGAACGAAAGTGAGAACCTGACACGTAAAGGAACCATTTTCCCGAGTCACAAGCGGGATATTGATTGAAGCCCGGGAGCGGGGAAGGGTCGTCTAATGTAGGAACAGGTGCTATAAATAACATTTCACTAGCAAAATGATCAAACTCAGAGAGATCAAGGGTGGGGGGTGGGGGTAAGTCAAAGTAAAGGAAGGGAGGAGGCCAAAAGTGAGTAAGCAAAAAAGAGGGGGGGGAGAAGACAGAGATAGAATACAAAAAAAAAAAAAAAAAAAAAAAAAAAGGAAAAGGAAAGAAAAAAAAAGCACACCAAAACTAAGCAAAGTATAGGGAGAAACTTAATGCCTCGTTCTGACGTTAGCTGTAACCTCGTTCTGAAATAACACTGACGTCATTTCTGACGGCATTTGAACAATGTTAATTCGGAGCGTGTTGAACATTTTTGAGAATAATTTTTTCTCTCTTAACACATAGCGAGGTACATACACATTTTAATGGGAATCTTTTTCTCTCTTAACACACACACACGTTATATATATATATATATATATATATTATATATATATATATAACTCCTCCACACGAGCAGGTTTCGACACAAGGTCAATTTCTAAAGCGTAGTTTATCAGGTTTGAATTCCGAATTTTCCTTCTCCTAGACTGGTTGCTTAACTTAGATTAAAGAGCCCAGTCTATCCTACTATTTACCCATAGCTGAAGAGAGAACAGTTTATGCATACCCCCCCCCCCACGGGTATAAGCTCTATGTCAAATGCAAACAACCTCATTTTTTTAAAGAATATTTTTTTCTCTCTCAACATATCGTTAGGTACATAAACGTTTTCATAAGTATTGGTTGATTTTAATAATCAGATAAATCAATATATCAATACTCTTGTTCTTTAAAAGTACGACCGTCATCATCTTGCAACATTCTCAGGTTAAAAATGAAACCGTCTAAATAGTCCAATATAAATGCAAATAAAAGTAAATCCTGATTATCTATTGTTGCTTATCCGCCGAATTCATATTTCTTATGAGTGTCGTCACCCCAGCTAAATAAATGAACTATTCCGCTTTTATAAGAAAGAATGAGAAGAATAAGGACAGGCTACACTGAAAAATATAAGGAAAGGGGGTAGTAAAAAGATAGAGATGGTGAGCGCGTAGAAGCGATAAAGCTAATCTGTTTCAATGGAATATAATGAAAAGAAGGAAAGAAAAAAAGAGTGAGTTAAATAAAGATTATTATGCTTTTTACAATAGCTCTTAAGTAAACATTATCAAAAGAAGATCTTGCTATGAGGTGCCGTTTTTGTTAGATTCCGCTAATATATATATATATATATATATATATATATGTATGTGTGAGTAACCGATATATTTTTTGTCATTGGTAGGTGAGCCACAAAAAATGCAGTGACTGATATCACCAGCAGCTGAATTTGTTATAGAAAATCTTTTGATATAAATTCAACGCTTAATATACTGGCACGGGTCTTCGTCTCCAAAGAGGTAATATCTCGAATAACCGAACGATTATATATATATATATGTGTGTGTGTGTGTTGTCCACGTATGCGTCGTTGTCGGTATATCTGATGTCTCTCCCCCCTCTCTCTCATTTATATATATATATATATATATATATATATATATATATATATATATATATATATATATATATATAGAGAGAGAGAGAGAGAGAGAATCATCAGATACATATATACATGTGGTGTGTATATCATTCGGTTATTCGAAATGTCACTATATATATATATATATATATATAAAAAAAAAAAAAAAAAAAAAAAAAAAGAAAGAAAGAAAGAAGAGAAAGAAAGAAAGAAAGAGAGAGAGAATATTCTTTTGTGATTTAGCAAATGTCCACATACATAGATTTTCTCTGTAGATTCCTTCTGCTTCTTTTTACAGAGGTACAATCAATCAACATTTGGTTTCGCGTCGAGAAAAGAAAAAAAAAAAGAAAAGAAAGGAATAAAAGGCAAAAAAATAATAATGTTCATTTCGGGGGGGGGGGGAAAAAGTCACTTTTTTCGTTGGACGGCTGAAAATGAAAATGAATGAGGTAAAAGTTGCGACGGAAGGCACTAGAGACCGCGGATGGGTGGCGGGAGAAACAGAGACAGAGGGAGAGAGACAGCGGGAAAGAGTTTGTCGTCTGGTTTATACTAAGTGTAAATGGACGCCGCAGTAAGTTATGATTAGTTTAGTTGGGCACAAGAGCCATACTCATTTTGAGTCGTATAGTGTAGTATAGAATATACCTGCATAACCGTAGTCGTATGTATTTATCTTTTTTTATACTTATCTTCTTCCATAGTTCTGAGTAGATAGTTTCGTCTACCTGTTCCTTCTATCTTGCTATCTGGTATGCTGTGGACAGGTGGGTGTTCTTAATCTGGGCTGGATCTTCTGTACTTAATACCGGGACGTCTTATGTTGTTGTGGAGTTTTTATACAAACAAAACTTTGTTTAGAGCTCTCCGGCTCGGAACCATAGGGTTCCTGGTTCGATACCGACCCTCGCCTACTCAGCGTATGAGTAGCACAGGGATATGTGCGGAATTGTAAGGAGCTGATAGGTGTGGCACTCCACCTTATACGCTTAAAACAATCTCCTTGGTCTAGCACTAGTGAAAGGGGGATAGACTCCTTCAATATCTGGCTGATACAGACAATAGGTACCTCCGTCGACTTTATTTTATAAGATCCAGATCAAATTTAAATACGCAGGTGAGAATTTAGTTTCAACGAAGAGTTGATTTCAATATTTTGAATATATGTTGCATACCTCTTTCTTTAATTCTATTTCTTACTCTATTCTTCTGGCCGTCTTTAGTATTCTGATCGTCTTTGGTATTTCTTCTATCATTTTGACTTTGTCTGGCATCTTCTAAGGTCTGGACTTTCTTGGGGACTTCGGTCTGGTTTTCTGTTACTATGTTCTTGCTGGCTGGTCGTCATTTCTTAGTCTTGTTACCAAGACATTCATTAACCACCAGAACATTAATTATCCAAACTTTTATTTCCTTAACTATACATAATCCTCTAACTAACATAGCGCGCGTGAGTTCCAGTTTAGACAGAGCATAAAATGGCCGACCGCTCTGCTTGACGTCCAACTGCAAACTGGTGACCGAACAGGTCCCACGTGACTTCACGTATTTTGGCGGGCTTCTGTAATTTTCCATGTAAGGACCCGGCCATGGTATGAAAAGGGTCATCCCTCAGAATTACAGGAGATTGACAATAATCTTATGCAACCGCATAGATTATGTAACATATATAGGCTAGCTTATATGACCTTTAATGTATTTATATTTATCTAAGTAACAAAAATATGATCAGTGAATTGTAATAATTGTAAATATTAAGTGTAGTGGGGTCTATTAGTAAATATAAAATCAGCAATGCATTTATACACGGTATGGTCACTGTACTAATACATTTAAAATAAAAATTTATAAATTTTTATAAAAAATAATACTTTATTTAAACATGAATTCTAAGCTTCTTGATTTTATAGCAAATATCTTGTTGTGTAATTCGTTTTTCGTTATTTTAAATCAACAAGAATCTGTTTCTCATTGGTAATATGAACCACTAAAGACAACCATTCCTGACTACATCTTATCCATGATCAAAATTTGTCCGAAGCTGCTTCATTTATTTGCAACCTTCCTGTGGAACCCAGGTTTGGAACCAATCCTATATACCTATTTCCAAAGACCTATTCCCCCAAAATCAGCTTTTTGTTTCGCTTTTGGAATATATAGATATATATTTAAGAAACTGAAAAACTACACATGTAAATTAAAGACATGATTTATTTATTTACTTAGTTATAATATTGAGGCAAATTAAATAATTGTTATGACTTGTTTAAGGGTCAATAAATAACTCAACACGGGGATAAAATTTAGGGAACAGTTGTATTCAGCAATATATATCAACGTACAATGATAGGGTTTGCTTGTTGCAGCGTACACGAAGAACATGTATCTGCTACTTCTCGTTTGAGTAGCTTTGCTCTGTTAATATATACCCTTTGGGTGTTCGTGTCATAGGTGAATCACCTACAACAATAATGAAAGTACTTTCGTGGAAACTTTTAGCTATTTTGATCCTATGTTCCTGTTCCTGGGACAAATTTGGAGCTTTTTAGATCATCACTTGTGGTTGGACACAGAATCAGATCAAATGGCTGAAATCATCTAGAAAATACACTGTGAAGGTCTTAGATAACAAATCATAGTAAATATAATTTTATTGTCAGCAACAGCCCTGAGTTAATATAGACTTTGGGTAGAGAGGAGGGCAGTGAATTATCTCTGTAGGGACATTACGATCTGTGCTGCTCAGCACCCAACTAAAATCTGAGTTTTCTAAACTTTCTCACGTTCGCGCTGGCAAACCGGAAGAGGAGATCATCACAAGGTTTAAAAATGTCAATCGTTTTTCCTGTGTTTTTCCACACTTATCGTACATAATTAATAGGCTACCTATTAATTTTTTAACAAGATGCACGAAACATCAAATGAGAATCAACCGTATTGGTTGGTTGTTATTTTGTTTTACGGCGTACCAAATCTTTTCGGGTCATTTAATTCCGAATAAAGTCATTTTGACACATTGTCCTGGGTATGACATTAAACTGCATCTAATGGTGACGTTCAAATTTTGGAGCTCAGAGGAGTGTGAAGTACCTCTTCACCGCCACTACTACCAGGTCCACCCTTGAACCGGAGTGGTAGAACCTGTTAGGATTCCATCTGTGGGTTAAATAGAACAAAATCAAAATGCGTTTTAAAATTAGAGGATTAAAAAATTGAGTACCCATCAACAAAACGTCTTCGGCATAAAATAACCCAATGGGTTGACATGCCGTAAAATCCAACCAACCAACTTTGGTTAATGTGTAATATTTTAGGGAATAAATACATTTATGATGGAACGATATATATTGACATCAAATGATATTTCATAAACTCCGGGAAGGTGCTACTAGATAACATATACAGCACTAACCAAATCTATCTTCACCAACAAGATATTTTAAAAATGATCCCGGTTCAATATTTTCTGTGCAATAGCATTCCATCTTATTGCATCATAATAGAGATTATGTAACTGTAACCGAAACTACGTCACTATTTCCTTAGTTATTTAAGTTATATTCTCAGCGATTATGAAATAGTCATTATTTAATCTTAATTAGCATCAGATTTATAAACGACGTTCCTATTAAAGTCTATCTAGCTTAGATTTGCCGCAAAACTGCTCATATTATTAATGCATTTAAAATCCTGATTTTATATAGAAATAACATTAGAATAAGTAATATCTTTATATTCATTCTTATTTAGTCACGTTAGTCTTTCTAATCCTATTATAGTGGAGATTCTATGTCTGTCTGTAACTACGTCACTGTTTACGTCACAATATACAGTTTATCAATGAGTAATTTATAGTCAGAAAACATTGATATACAGAATGAATTTTATTTATCAGCGATGTCTATGAAAATCTGAATTAAATTTGCCTCAAAACAGCTCATTTTATTAGTGCGTTTAAAATCCTGCAATGTCTCTTATATATCACTAAGAAAGAAAGGTAATATATAATATATGGTGTGGTTATTTTGCATAATGGTTTTAACAAAACTAGGTTTAATAAATAATTACTTGGTGTTCTTGATTTCTAATATGGTTTTATCCTCCAACGTATCAAAATCAATTCTATGAATGATTTTATAAAGAAATCAATTAAAATAAACGTAATTTTTTTATATGCGTTCTTATTTAATTTTGTTAGTCTTTGTAATTTAATATATTTCATTACACTAACACTTAAATAATTACGCCTGGAGGAGGGCGCATATTCTTGCTAGTACCAATTCATTGCAAAATTTTCTGTCTATCCACAGGTTCCCAACATTTTTTTTTTTACATATAATGAGCTTTCGTATCTGTTAAAAAGCAACCTATCAATCTCTTAGGTGTTATACTATATTATACTGACCCCACATAGCACACAATGTGTAACAGCTGTCATGTTGGTTAGGGCTCTAGAATACCCCGACTGCACCTCTGTAACGCTTAAGAATGAAACCCTGGTGATTGAGTAGTCCATAACATGCAACACTTCACTTTGGCTCTTACTGGTCGGTCGGAGAGGCCCCCTCCGATCAATTGGCTGATCATGTCAAGCCCTAGCACCTATATCTTTGTCCCGAACCTACTGTCCTTATAGCAACCCATCAACACTTTATTATATATGTTGCTGAGAGTCTTAGTGTATGACGTTAACATGGTGAAGTTGAAGTTCAAGTTCATGGAGAATGTGGAGTACCCCTTTATTTCCATTACTCCTAGTGTTGTATTCTGATTACTTCTATTATTCTTCTGCTCATCTTCGGTATCTTACGTTCTTCTTGCGTCTCGACTTCGTGTCTGGTCTCCCATTGGGGATTTCTCTTTATCAGAAGCCCTGTGTCATTGGTACTTTTTAGATAATAACACAGACTTCGATTTGCTTTAGATCATATTTTATTCCGAAATCTCCACCAGACTACCTGCGCAGATTGAGTCGGCCGTGCGCTTAACACGACTTACCACCTTCCTGGTTTTGGCCGATCTGACTAAATTCTCTTTCTAATCTAAACCGGAAGAGGATCTCCTCCACCGATTCTCACGGTATCCCCGGAAGGAGGATCAGGATGAGGTCAAGCCTTGTCATTCAATCCTTCAAGGTCACCGGCTGCAACTTATAACAGCCATTTTGGTTTCTACACTACTGTAAATAAGTGTTAGGTATTAACAATTATGTAACACTAGATCTTCTCTAACCCAGAATGATGGTAACTATTAGGGTCCTATCTTTGAGTTAAATAGAAAAAAATGAGTTTTAACAATTGTGTTTAAAAAATTGAGTACCCATCAAGAATGAATAAAACAAAAACGTCTTCGGCATAAAATAACCCAACAAGGGTTAACATACCAGAAAAACCAACTAACCAACCAACATCCCGGTTCATTATTTTTTGTGGAATAGAATGACAACAATACAATAATTTTATGCTAACAGCTACGCAACTATGATTCACAGTGATGCACATACAAATTTATAGCAACATTTTCTGTCTACCCGCAGTTTTCCACCATTTTAAACATAATGAACGTTCATATCTGTTAAAAAGCAACCAATCAATCTCTTATGAATTATATTATACTATACTAACCTCCTATAGCGATGCAATCATTTTTTAGGATCGTACCAGGAGCGCAACGTGTAACAGTAAAGATCGTCAGAATCGGAGATGAAGTCCGTAAACATGTTGACGGAAGTGACAGGATGAAAAATATTTATTCTTTTCTCGTTAGAGACAGAAACACGATTAACTTGATCATTGATATTGATGTCAGGGGGAGGGGGAACCGTAAACAAATGACAGGTCTTGTAATGAAGATATGTCGTATGTGTGTGTGGGGTGGTGGTAAGGGGCTAGGCTTGGTATTAAAACCTAGCAGGGTTTCAATAATAAATAACGTGATTATTTTAAAAAATAGAACGGTAATTCTGCTCGTGTATTAATATATTGTTGGTGACTTGAGAATACATGACCATTGTTCGACTGAAATCACGAGGAAAATAATGAAGGCTTAGATAAAATGAAGTAAAAGGAAAGAGAAATTGAAAGAAATAACAAAAAGTGACGGGAGAATAGGGCTGGTTGGTTGGATTTTACGGCATGACAACACTTGTTGGGTTATTTTATGCCGAATACGTTTTGTTGTCTTCGTTCTTGTTGGGTATTCAATTTTTTTTTCCAACTCGATTTTTTTTCATACACATTGTTTAATACTCATTTTTGATCTATTTAACCGACAAATGAGACCCTATCAATTACTACCGCTCCGGGTCAGAGTGTACCTGGGAGTAATGGCGATAAATGGGTTCAATGAGAGAATAGAATAGACTCGAGTACAGAAACTACATAGGTCTAGAATACGTCGACAGAATTTCCCTTGTTTTTTTGTGTCCTCTGCGCAACCACCTTTATTACGATTTCTTCACAATTTCTTGAATTTGTTTTCTGTAATAGTCGTAAAATTATTCTTAACTACACTCATCACCTGATAAAATCTGCGAGGTTACTGGTTTAGTCGCCGATGATCCGACTATGAAACAGGTAATACTGGGTTACATACTACGAATAGCATATTGAAAAATCACAGAGGTGTGGTACTAGTTGGATGCAGGCCAATAGTCATCCCGCGTTTGAGGAGACAGCTTGGCACCGCCGCTCGTTCGAGAACCATTGCTCCGATCCCGCGGTTCCTCTCGTACTGGACGGGATAGCCATGGCCACGACCGACGTAACACACATGCCGATCGGTAGGATAAAACTAACCTGTCTCACGACGGTCTAATACTAAGGTTTCCTCATTCGAGGGAAAGCGATCCTGACCAGCGGGCAGTGTGAAAGGGAATTGGATATTCGGCAATGAGGGTCGGCAATACTGACATTTTGTTCCTCATAATTACCTCCCTTTTTGCCTCAATCCTCGATACTAACGCATTTCCTTTCTCACATTTTATTCTTACATCATAAAGTTTTGTGTTCTGTATCAGTCTCAGGAAGAACAAAGAATGTTTTTGCTTTCAACTATCGTTTATTTCACATGTATTCTTGTCTTGTCTATTCTTTAATACAATCGATCCACACATTGACGTAAACTATATAAACAGACAATTATAAACAGACGTATAATATAATGAATAAATATATACCATATATAAACAAACAATTCAGACACAAGGAAAAGGAAAAAGAAAACTTAATTAATATGACACTTACCAAAACTTTAACTTCCACTGGGCTGGTATTAACTATATCTTTAACGTCTTAAATAACTTTTATATATACATATATATTTACCAACCCCTTTACACGAGCAGGATGCGACACAAGGAGTTCAACAGGTTTGAATTCAGAGTTTTCCTTCTCCTAGACCGGTTGCCTAACCAAGGTTAAAGAGCCCAGTCTGCCCTACTATTTACCCATAGCTGGAGGGAGAGTAGGATTCATACCTTTCCCAAGGGTATTAGCGCTAAGTGAAATGCAATTGGCACGTCCAGGATTTGAACTCGGGGCGACGAGTCAATTTCTCATGGCTTTAACCATTACACCACACGCTTCCACGAGTTTTATTATATAAATACCCAGATCAAGGGGGACAACCTCTCGGGTGGTTACATACATTTTTAGGTGTTAAACTATAAATTATCATAAATTTTATTTATTAATCCAATTTTCTGGGTTTCTCTCTTGTACAATTTTAGTGGAGGCGCTGGTATTGAAATGGTTATAGACGTAGGAAATGGACACGGTGACAATGGTTCAAATCCTGCTTGAGGACGTTTGCATTTCACTTACCGCTAATACTCCAAGGAAAGGTATGATTTTCACGATTTTCTCTCCAGCTATTGGGTAAATAGTAGGAGCCTTTTTTTTAACCTTAGTCTTGTAACCAGTCTAGGAGAAAGAAAGCTGCGAATTCAAATCGTTTAAACTCCGCTTAAGAAATAGACCTTGAGTCACATTCTGATCGTGCGGAGGGTTGGGTAAATATGTACCATTTGTGAAATTTTGACCCAGATATTTCGTGATAAAAATTTTCCAGGTATTTATTCGAGTTTATGCTACAAAATTTGGTTTCTAATAACTATGTATTGTTACTAGTGTTCCTTAGTTGTACGACCGTTATCATCCTGCAACACCCCCTGGTTACAAATGAGACAGTCCAAATCGTCCAAAATGAAATGCAAAAATGTAAATCCAGATTATCTGGTGTTGCTTATCCGCAGAATTCTGATGAGTGTCGTCACCTCAGCTAAATAATGGACCATTCCGCTTTTATTATACAGAAAGGGGAGAAAAAGACATGATACACAGAAAATCTACGAGAGAGAGAGAGAGAGAGAGAGAGAGAGAGAGAGAGAGAGAGAGAGAGAGAGAGAGAGAGAGAGAGAGAGATATGTTTCAATGACCACAGATCCTGATAATTTTTATTCTTCCTCCGAGTTATTCTTTTCAAATGTTTTGGTAAAGATTAACAACTTTCGTTTTAGCGTTTCCTATTTCTTTAAGTTTTTATTAAAATCCAAGAGGTCATTCAAATAACGGAGGCAGTTTACTTTATCGCTTCTTTGTAGATCTAGATCCTCTGTTACATCCTAACAAAATAGAGTTCATCCGTATGATGAATAAATAGAAAGAACGGAATTATCCCCGAAGATACTTCTTTTTATTTTCACCTCGGTTAGGTATTATCTTCCCGCTGTTTGATCTACATTCCATTGTCTTTCTCATGAAGTTCAGAACATACTTTTTCTTTGAGATTTTTCTTTAACATCTTGAGGCATTCTATTATGCAGGGTTTCAAATGATATCCTAAGCCTTTTTGTAATCTATCCATACCAATAAAATATTTTTTCTTTCAAATTCTTTCTGAGTATTTTAATCAATGAACAGCAGGTCATAAGTTATTTTTCTCTTTCAGTTTCCCTTTTGTTCCTCGATTAAGAACCTATGGGTTCGAAAAAATTGTACATATTCTTGCCTATCGTTTTAAACACATTTTTAAACCCATTTTTTTTTAGATCTATTTGACCTAGAAATAGGACCCTAACAGGTACTACCACTCTGGGTTGGGGTGGGCCTGGGAACAACAGCAATGAAGGGGTTAACCTCACTCCTCAAAACTCACTATTAGATGCAGTTTAACGTCATACCCAGGACACTAATATAATAAGTAAATTAAATATATTAAGGTAACAGTCGTCAGGGCGGCCTAAAGTCGGTATCAGCCAATCAGCGAGGGAGTCTATCCCCTTTTCACTTGCGCTAGACCAAGGAGATTATTTTAGCTTCTGAGGTGGAGTGCCATACCTACCATCAGCTCCTTTACCGCACAGATCCCTGTGCTACTCATACGCTGAGTTGGCGAGGACCGTATCGGACTAGGAACCTTGTGGTTTTTAGCCGAACGCTCTACCGACTGAACTAAATAGAGTATATTATATATATATATATCTTATTATAATGGAGATTGTGTGTTTTTCTGTCTGTAACCGAAACTATATTATTACTTAAGTCACAATTCCGTTAGTTATTAACGTCACATTCTCAATGATTTTATTTTTTATTTAAACCTCAATTATTAATAAAATTGTTTTACATTATTAATACTGTAAACCTTATCTACATACTTACCACATGCAATTATATTTATATATACAACAAAATAGCGGTTTACAATGTGAATGGGAAGGCTAATTTGCATATTGATATTAAAAATGTGATTTTAATAAATATGTGATTAGTATTATTGATTTCTAACTGTTTGGTTTTATTTTAATGAATATAAGCAAAAATCTCTTCAATGAATCTTAAATGAAATCCATTAAGAAGAATAAATAACTGTCATTTCATTTTTTACTTCCTCTTTTAACTAAATACTTAAATTAGAAAAAATAACAATGAAAGACGAGAGTGATGGAAGAGTAAGTTTCAGTTGTTCTATTTTTCGATTATACTCCCTCTGTTTCAAAACTTTTTATCTGCATTCTTATTTAGTTTCATTAGCCTTTCTAATTTAATACAATATTTTATTGCATTAAAACTTAAGTACATGCACCCGGAGGGTGCATATATTTGCTAGTATAAATAATATAATAAGTAAATAAAATTAAATATATTAAGGTAATAGAGTATATATATATATATATAAATAATATAAATAAAATATATTAAGGTAATAGAGTATAAGAACTGGAATCAGTTTTCTTGCATATGTCTGAGAAAGAATTTTCAGAACTCTGTTCTTTATGTGCTTTTCATGCCATAATTGGCCAGAGATATCAGCAAAATAAATATATTGAATTGATTCGTGTAGGAAGTGTAATTCCCTGTTTTCAATAAAGAATATCACATTCTTGGGATGTCAAAAATACTTTTATCGCTCTGTCAGCGGATTATAGAAGACGCTGAATTATTCGTATTCGATTGGACTGTGTGAGAAAAATATGAACGTATAATGAATGCGAATCCGTCTAGTTTGACTTCAACGCAAATAATGAGGGATCTGTTTGAGAATTCTAACATGGATGACATTTTATTATTCTTGAGAATAATAAAATATATAAAAGAATTATGAATTAGATGTAAAATACATCCATAAAGTACATCTACAAAAATTACACCAGTAAAGGAAACTGGAGTATCAACTTTTATCTCACAATAACAGTCTTTTTTGGCATTAAATAACCCACAGGGTTATTATTCCATGAAACAAACGAAGTTGATGAAAATTATCAATACCAATTAAGAACTTGAAACATAGAAACTTTAAAAAAAAATGACTTGTTTCGTCATTAAATGACCCGAAAAGAGTTTATGTGCTGTAAAATAAAGCAGAACAAACATTAAAAATAGATGTGTCTATTTACTTTTGACGTGTCTCTGTGAAAATATCTGTTGTGTCGGTAACGGTGAAAGCGCAAATATGTTCATGCTAATCATTTACTGAATCAATGAACAGGACTTTTAAGATGTTGAAACTAATTCAATTTTGCAGGGAAGACCATTCAGACTTACTTGCCAACCCTTTTTCAGAAAGCTCGGAAATTTCTTCACATTTGAAGGATGTACAAAAGAAAAGAGACACACAGGGCGACAATGGGTTTGGTTTGTTGGATTTACGGTATATCAACCCTAGTTGGGTTATTTCATGCCGAAGACGTTTTGTCATTCTTGATGGGTATTCAATTTTTTTAAAACACGTTTTTAAAAACTCATTTTTTCTATTTAGCCCATAGATAGGACCCTAACAGGTTCTACCCCCCGGATCGCCTTAATGCTAGAAATACACAGTGCTCGATATCATTGACAGAGCACTTCTAATTTAATGAGTGTGGACATGGAGTCAACGGCACCGATGCGATCTTCTGACCAAGAACTTGGTCTGAAGATCGCATGTCCATGCGATATCAGCAATAGTCTATCATAGTACAATATCATGAAAACAAAGCACTCACTATTAATTTAGATTACAATATTTTTCGAAACAATATTTACAAAATCCTACCCCACAGTGGGTCTCCTTGTGATGTTTGTATACATTAACATTAAATTGGTAAAAAAGCCACAATAGAAAAGTGCCTTACATTGAACTATCACTCAAAGGACAAAAAATTTCGTTCGGCTTGTGTACCGTCGGTGACAATAATGTCAATGTGTCTGTATAATAACTTAAAAAATTATAAATTAAAAGTATGTACTGAAAATATAAAAATATGCTCTTTTTTTCACTATTTGTTAATCTGATGTATCTGATTGAAAATAAAAATATTGCTTCATACATTTACTTATAATTAGTGTATTCAAGACTGAAGCTGTATTTACAAAGAAAGAAAGGAGCGTTTGTTTTTAAAAATATACAAAACACTAATAAGACTTCATATAGAATATTGTACCCAGGATTGGGTTCCAGTGTCTAGGTATGGAAATCACAACAACTGGCCTATTTGGTACCTAAGCAATGCCAGGTAACTGTTAGTTCTCAATCTTTTACACTTTGACATGAGTATTTATAATTGATATCAAATTCGGTGTGTTCGGCTAGAAACCACAAGGTTCCTAGTTCGATACCGGTCCTCGCCAACTCAGCGCATGAGTAGCACAGGGATCTGTGCGGTAAAGTAAGGAGCTGATAGGTGTGGCACTCCACCTTATACGCTAAAAAACAATCTCCTTGGTCTAGCACTAGTGAAAAGGGGATAGACTCCCTCGCCGACTGGCTGATACCGACTTTAGGCCGCCCCGACGACTTTACTTTATGGTGGAGAGTGAAAAGCATGAAAAGTGAACAAACATACAACTCTAGAATTATTTATATATAGATATGAATTGTTTTGATTTCAATCATTCTTAGTAGAGATATTTCATAGTTTTCTTGTTGTGACTTAATCCTCTCTACTGAGAGATAAGCTCAATCATTACTGATTACTCGAAACGAAAGAATTTATGATATTCACGCAGAGTTATTTAAAACAGTAAAAAAAAACCAAAAAACCAAAAAACAAAAACATTGCAAATCGTCTTATCTTGAATTGGTAAAAAAGCAACCAATAGAAAAGTGCCTTACCTTGAACTACCATTCAAAGATAAACAAAATTCGCTCGGCCTGTCTACCGTTGGCGACAATAATTTCACTGTGTCTATTAAAAGGGTTAAAGAACGTTCTGTATAATACAGTGAAACGAACAAATTTATGATATTCATGCAGAGTTATTCAAAGCAGAAGAAAAAACATTGCAAGTCGTCTTATCTTTACCTAAAAGTGTATTAAGATTCCTGTCTCAATCACAGCAAAATCAAATTCAAATGAACCATAAAAGTGAAAGTGTCTGACTATATTATTTTGGCATAGCATCGTTCCAAATCATCTCTACCAATAATTGGCAGGATTCTGATTGTCTCACCTATAGACAGTCCTCGAATAGTTTAATATCGAACTACCAAAGTTGGTATGCATACTTATAGTATATGTGCCTTATCGGCAGGGGACGTAAAATACACCGACTGCAACTCTACAATAGGGTAAGACCCCCCCTAATAGGACACAGGTTGGCCGTATCAATGTATTCTAACCCCCGCCGACAGAGTGTTGGGAGTGTATAGTAAGAGGTTAAGACTCGGATCGTAACCACCCAGTCGGCTGGGACAGAAGAATACACCAGCCACACCTCTGCACAGGGGTAAAATCCCCCAGTGGGTCCACCATTTTGTCCTGAGTGGCGACCCGTAATGCTTAAGGACGGATTCCTGGTGATAGAGAGAGGGGGTGAGCGCGTGGAAGCAATATCGCTAATCTTTTTCAATCGAACATAATGGGGAGAGGGAAAGAGAGAGAGAGAGAGAGAGAGAGAGAGAGAGAAGATTGTTATACTTTTTACATATTCAACTACTCCTGCAATAGCTCTTAAGTAAACATATAACGTTGTTTAATTAAATTATCATACTGTGTTATATGCACAGGTCCGGCTAATAGTAAGTTAATCTTAAAATATTTTGTATTAAAAGATTCCTTATTTGTCTATTGTGATGAAGTTAAAAAAAATTGAGCAAAATGTTGAATACCCATTAAGAATGAATAAAATAACCCAACAAGGGTTGACATGTAAAATTCAGCCAACCAACCAACGATAACTGTTGTACAACCTGCACGCACCTCGATGATACGTATACCTCTCAAAAAGATAAAAAAATCTTTTTAAAAAAATACCTTTAAAACAATCCAATTTTTGTTACTATGAAATACATTTAAGTAGTATGTTAAACTAAAATATTTTGTGCTAAAAGATTATTTGTGTATTGTGATGAAGTATTGTATACTTGACTGCAGATTGCTATACAACTGAAGAGACATGGATTTTTTGCCTAGGAAATGGATAAAATCTCCAATCTTTTAGTTTTCACTTCAACGTTCAAGTAGGAGATCTTTTGGGAGATTTGTTCTCACAACGAACTTTCTGTGCTCTTGGTAAAAATATTAAAATAAAATAAAACGGAAAATAACAAAATGAAAAACAAAACGAAAACAGCGAATTTGTTATCGTTGAAAGCATCAGTAATCAGTTGCAGAGCTGCCACCAAAAAAAAATCAGGATCTTTGGATGAGAAAAAAAAAAAAAGAAAAGAAGACTGGTATCGATATGCATTCTCCCTGTCCCCCACCCCCTCTTGTGTGTGAACAAGATGTTGGTGAAACACTGATGATGAAGAAGGTATTGAAGATGATAACAGAAAAAAACTGATTAGTTGGTTTCTGAATAATTTATTCTTCAGCAGTGAAAGAAGTAAAATTTTGCAGGAAAAACAAACTCTGAAGAAAAATAAACAAAAAACATATCCCCCTCCCCCCAAAAAAAAATCCAAAACAAAAAAACATCTAAATAAAACGAAAAAAAAACCCTATACATTTCTGAAATATCTGGTACAAATGCAGAATAATGCACAAGAGATAATATCATTAAATCGCATTTTACGTATAAATAGCATTAGATTACGGAAACTCCCGAAGTGGCCTAACCCCAACCCTAATCTTAGCGTCTCAAAGGTTTCGGGTATTTCCGTGAAATGTAATGCTTTTTATACGTAGTAAAGTCGTAGGGGTTGCCCAATGTCAGTATCAACCAGACAGCAAGGGAGTCTATCCTCACTTTATCGCACAGATTCCTGTACTACTCATGCGTTGAGTTGGCGAGGGCCGGTATCGAACCAGGAACCTTGTGGTTCCTAGTCGAAAGCTCTACTGACTGAGCTAAACCATTCCTGGTGCTATTCTGCATTAGTACAACCCCCTCCACCCCCAAAAAACAACAAACAAACAAACAAACAGAAAACACCAAAATGAAACCAAAACAAAACCTTATCCATTTCAGAAATATCTTTACAAATTTAAAAAAAAAATTGAAATTGAAATACATCACTAAGTAGATCTGAGAATATTCTAGTAGTGACCACCCCAAGAGGAGATTTAAAATGTTTGGATTCAGAGTTTTCCTTCTTCTAGACTGGTTGCCTAATCAAGGTTCAAAAGCCCAGTCTGCCCTACTATTTACCCATAGTTGGATTCATACCTTTCCCAATGGTATTAGCGCTAAGTGAACTGTAGCTTCGTCCAGGAATTGAACTCGGGTCGACGTGTCCATTTCCTACGACTCTAACCAGTACACCACCGCGCTTCCGCTTTACACATTCTAGCAAGAAAAAACATCTAATAAAATTCCCAAAACATTTACAAGTCTGGAATTTGAAAATTGCCTTAAACGTCGATGGTACTAATTTTCTGTGGATCATTGCAGATTAGTCGTTCCTATAATTAGAAAGAGTCTCATTCCGTCGTTGAGTAATGCGAATTTCTAAGTTCAAAGTTTTTTTTTTAGCGCGGGTAATCAGAACTAAACAAGGAGAAAAAGGAAAACAAAATCTAAGATTCACTTCAAACCAATGTTCCTAAAGCACCCAACGAAGAACACACATGCTAGTAATAGCAATTATCTTTCTATAACAGTTACTCTTGATATATGTACGGAGGCGCAGCAGCGCTACGGTTATCAGAGGAAATTGAATTTGTAATCAGAGTTCAAATCTTGAATAAGGCAAATGGTGTTTCACTTTGCACTAATACTTTGGGTAATGCATGCATTCATATGTTATCCCCCAATCTATGGGAAAGTAATAGGACAGACTGGATTATTTAGCCTTGGTTAGGCAACCAGTTTAGGAGAAGGAAAACTGAATTCAAAGCAGCTTTACTCCGCTTACAAATTTACCTTGGGTCACGTCCTGTCTCTGGTAGTGGTGTTGAGTAAAGACATAAGTTTGCGGAGTGGCCTATTGATGGTATCAGTCGAACAGCGAGAGAGTATATCCACTTTTTGCTAGCGCAAGATTGTTTTTGCTAATGTGGAGCGTCACACATACCGTCTGCCACCAAATGCTTAACAGCACGGATGAAATTATCAAAACTGCAACTCATATGCTGAGTCTGCGAAGACGGGTATCGAACCCTGGACCTTACGATTTCTAGGCGAATGCTCTATCAACAGAGCTGAACCAACTGCTATATACATACCCATCCAATTTATTGGGTTTATTCTATAATCACAAATAAATGAACAAATAAAGAAATTCTAACGATGGAGTGAGTGCAAATATGAACTCTACATATATCATATAATCTAGCAAACGTGTGCGCCTTCTGGTCACAAGTATTTAAGTTTCAATAGAATAAAATATTATATTAAATTAGAAAGACTATAAGATCGAATATAAAAATATTACACTTATTTTAATGTCATTCTAATTGATTTCTATATCAAATTATTTATAGGGTTGCTTTTAATACGTTTGAGAATAACATGATAGTATTAGAAATCAGTAGCAGCAAATAGTTATTTAATAAACCCAGTTTTGTTTAAATCATTATGCAAATTATTCCCACCATATACTGTGTAAATCTTTATTTCTTAGGTGTATATCAAATATTTCAGGATTGTAAATGTATTAATCATATTGGCTCTTCGGGCCTGTGTTTATTAATGAAATTAACAGCGTCGATCCCAGGGGGCTATCCCATCAGGCAACACCCGCCCCCTCGATTTAAAGGGGCATGGCTGGGTTTATTGCACAGCGCCTGAGGCGCCTCCCTTGAGGGAGAACGCCGACGGGATCTATGCATTTTTTGTGACTACCACCCATGAGCTTCGGCTTGTGGGTGGGCCCACATAAAAATGTCCTTGTGTCATAAGTGGGATAAGAGGCAAATACCTTAATGATATTGGCAGTTTTGCGGCAACTAACCCGTCTAAATTTTAATAGAAACATCGTTAATAAGTAAAATGCTAATTAAGATTAAATAATGACTATTTAATAATTGTTGAGAATTGTAAATAACCAAGGAAATTGTGACGTCTGTGGTGACGTAGTTTCGGTTAATCTCCATTGTGATAAGATATCCGTTGAAGACGCATTAACAGAGTCAGTTCCTATACAAATTCAAAGACGCATTCTACGATAAAAGCAAAGAACAAGAACACCCCCCCCAAAAAAAAGCCAACATAAAACCAAAACAGTATAGAAAATTGCCCTGAATACCTGGAGACTAACACAATGGCAGTTGAAACCATTCGTGTATCTAAAAAAAATAAATTACCGTCTATTCTTTAACACAGCGTAGACATTTAAACATGTGATATATCTGATGACTTTATACACTATTAAAAAAAAATTCCATTGACAAAGAGATGCAAGATGTTTAATCATTAGTCACTGGCTATCAGAAGTGCAATTGAGGTCGATACTGCAACAGTATTTTTCTGCGAAATTTTATGTCATGCGCAGATTGTGTTTTTTTTCCCCTCTATAAATTGGCGTAATCGTGGACTTACAATTATATTCATTATATTTGATCTTTTATTTATTTGATTTCCAAATTTTGTATTAGTACAAAAATTAGTATTCATTGAATTTTTGTATTGTCTTACTATCTATGTATTTGAATAACATAAAAATGTTTGTTCAGTTCAATAGACGGAAGTAAAAAGACATTTGTTTTTATTTTCAATATTAACTGGGATGAATAACAGTTTTACTTATACTAGCAAATATATACACCATCCGGGTGTAAGTATTTAACTTCTTATGTAATAAAATATTAGATTAGAAAGTCTAATGAAACTAAATAAGAATACAGATGAAAAGATTTGAAACAGAGGGGGGTATAATAAAAAAAAATAGAACAATTGAAACTTACTCTTCCATCCCCCCGTCTTTCATTGCTAATTTTTCCTAATTTAGCTACTTAGTTAAATTAGTAATGAATAAAATTAGTTATTTATTCTTGTTAATGAATTTCTTTTACGATTTATCAGAGATGTTTGATCGTATTCATTAAGATAAAACCAAACAATAAGAAATCAATAATACTAAACACATTTATCAAAATCAAATTTTTTTTATATGAATATGCAAATTAGCCTTCCTGTTCACACTGTAAACCGCTATTTTGTTGTATATAAAAATACAATTTCATGTTATTAGTATTTAAATCCGGCCAATGGGGTGGGGGTCCAGTGGCTTCGGCCCTGGATCTTTACAAGTTAATAGCGTCGACCCCAGAGGGATATCCCTTCAGGCAATACCTGCCCCCTTGATTTAAAGGGGCAGGGCTGGGTTTATTGCCCAGCGTCTGAGACGCCTCCCTTGAGGGGGGAATGCCGACGGGATCGACGCAATTTTTGTGCGCCCACATAAAAACGAGACCTTGTGTCCAGCGCTCATAAGTGGAATCAGAGGTAAATACATGTAAATCCGGCCAACGCCGGGGGTCCAGTGGCTTCGACTCTGGATCTTTACAAGTTAATAGCAACGATCCTAGGGGGCTGTCCCCCCAGGCAATACCTGTCCCCTTGATTTAAAGGGGCTGGACTGGGTTTATTGCCCAGCCCCTGAGCCCCCCCTTGAGAGAGAATGCCGACGGGATCGACGAAATTTTTTCCACCTGCCACCCATGAGTCTCGGCTTGTCGGTGGTCCCACATAAAAACGAGACTATGTCCAACCCATACAAGTGGGGTATGAGGCAAATAAATGTAGATAAGACCAACAATATTAATAATGTAAAACAATGTTATTAATAATAGAGGTTTAAATAAAAATAAAATCATGGAAAATGGGACGTAAATATCTAAGTGAATTATGACTTGAGTAGTGATATAGTTTCGGTTACAGACAGACAAACACACAATCTCCATTATAATAATAAGATATTTGATCTTTTATTTATTTGATTTCCAAATTTTGTATTAGTACAAAAATTAGTATTCATTGAATTTTTGTATTGTCTTACTATCTATGTATTTGAATAACATAAAAATGTTTGTTCAGTTCAATAGACGGAAGTAAAAGACATTTGTTTTTATTTTCAATATTAACTGTGATGAATAATAGGTTTACTTATGTTTCGGAATTTTCCTCCATCTTTTAGCCAACTTCATAATTCTATCCTCTCACAAATAAATAACGAACAGTTGGAAAGTTATATAGCTATACCTTTATATATACGTATCTCCGTATATTGTAGAGTGTATCATACCTGTAAAACCGTTGTTCTATACAGATATACTTATTTTCTTTTATACTTATTTTGTGTATCTTCTTCAATAGTTATGAGTAGATGGCTTCGTCTATCTGTTATCTTCTATCTTGCTATCTGGATTGCTCTGGACTGGTAGCTGTTATTCTTTGCTGGATCTGGTTCTGGTCTGGTAGATTTTATTCTGGGAAGTCTTGTGTCTTAGCCGTTTGATTGTTTTTAGTAAAAGAACTCAAAACCTTTTTTTTTTTCTTAGAGCTCTGTATTATCTTATAAGATCCAAATCAACAAACGTGCGTGTTGGAATTTAGTTTCAACGGACAGATCGTCATTGCAACCATCAGTTTCAGCACCCAACTAAAATCTTAATTCCTAAACTCTTTCTCACGTTACCACAAGCAAACCGGAAGAGGAGGTCCACTGGCGGTGTGAGGTAGTCACACAGCCGGGCACCAGGTCATCCACTGGCGGTGAGAGGTAGTCACACAGCCGGGCACCAGGTCCACTGTCGGTGAGAGGTAGTCACACAGCCGGGCACCAGGTCCACTTGTCGGTGAGAGGTAGTCACACAGCGGGCACCAGGTCCACTTGTCCGAGAGGTAGTCACACAGTCCACTTGTCGGTGAGAGGTAGTCACACAGCCGGGCACCAGGTCCACTTGTCGGTGAGAGGTAGTCACACAGTCAGAGGTAGTCACACAGCCGGGCACCAGGTCCACTTGTCGGTGAGAGGTAGTCACACAGCCGGGCACCAGGTCCACTTGTCGGTGAGAGGTAGTCACACAGCCGGGCACCAGGTCCACTTGTCGGTGAGAGGTAGTCACACAGCCGGGCACCAGGTCCACTTGTCGGTGAGAGGTAGTCACACAGCCGGGCACCAGGTCCACTTGTCGGTGAGAGGTAGTCACACAGCCGGGCATCAGGTCCACTTGTCGGTGAGAGGTAGTCACACAGCCGGGCATCAGGTTCACTGGTGATGGCCACCATATTACAGTATTGTAGTCAAGTATCATTTTTTTAAAAAACTATCTCCTCCATTTTCAATAATAGCTGTGTTTCTTTGTATTCTCTTCATACAATTGTCCTCACCTTATATCGACGTATTGCATAAAACCTTCTGTTGGTTTCCTCTGCAATTTAAATTTTGTATTCTGTGAAATGATCATCTTCCTTCTACATGGAGCCTGACCAATTTCTTCATCTAATTTATTCTGTCACCTTTGAGTAATTATTCATCTCACTTTCATGTCTTATAGAAATTCTGACCAAAATCGCGCCTCCATTATCTTTTTCTTAAACTGTCGACTTTCAACTGTTCAAAGATGAGACATTTGTATACGTTAGGTACCACCAATTTTCCCTGTGAAATTTTCTCCCTCTATATTGAACATAATAAAACACGAATAAAGGTTAATATTATCTTTAAAAAAATTTGTCCATTCAAAAGACGAAACATTAAACAAACTCCTGATGATTATTAATTTTTTTTCAGCTTACAGAAATAATGAAAATTATAAACGAAAAACAATGTTTACATTTTTGCACCGTAAAATCAATTGAAATTTAACGTGGCCAAAAACAAGTTATGACTAGAGGATTTTAAAAAATTCTATGTAAAATTAATTAATGGTCTGATTTTCACGAACATTTCCATAATTCCTTAGCATTTAATGAAAATATGTCTAAAGTAATTTTTTCCTAAAATATATTTGAGGAAATGTTTTTAGGAGGTCTATCCCCCCTATTTTATGAAATATGAATCAACAAAAAAGGATTTTTACTTTTTTTCTATAAAATAAGAATCGGAATAATTATGTCAGTTTATTTTTAGTAAAAGAACCATGAATACATAATTCAGCTAAAAATATCAATAAAGAAACTGACCGTGTTGTAAAAAAACCCCCAAAAACGGACTGTTTTACTTATTTTTCAAGATGACAGTGAGTAATATTTCCCCAATCGGATAATCTGATCTTTGAATCAACTATTTTTCTTTATAATAACTCTTTATGTTCGTTATTTATTTTTGGTGAGATTTTAAAAAAAGTTAAATATTTACATTTCTTCCTTCAATAAGGCCTCAACTGATCACGTGACCTATTTTGGTGGTACCTAGTATACGTCTATTTCCTTTGTATTTATATCTTGTCTATTCAGAAAATCTGAATTACATCTTAGTTGGTTAGTTATCTTTTGTTTTACGGCATATCAATCCTTGTCGGGTCATTTAATGCTGAATTAAATCATTTTTGATATTCCTTATGAACAGCATGTTCGCCATTATCCGTGAGAGGCGCCTGCGCTAGCTTCGTCATGTCAGGTGGATGGATAAAGGCCGCATCTCCAAAAACATACTGTATAGTGAATTAGTTGAAGGCTCCTCAAAATTAGCCTGTTCAACTATTCGCGCATATGCAGTTAAGAAAAAAATTGGTCACTACGCCATCGTCTTTAGCAGACGGAAGGATACCAACTTATGTTACAGTATCTGCCATTGTTTAAATGGTCACCCATCTAAGTATTGAACAGACACATCACTGCTTAACTTCGTTGATCTAGCGAGAACCGGTATTTTCAGTGTGACTTGACCATTAACCCTTCTTGATATTTGTTCTTTCTTTTCAGACTGTCTGACTTTCTCTTTTCCGTAACAATCGATTTCGTTTTTATTCTTTGGCGATTTCAAAATTAATATTCCATTCAGACTTTGTGTAGTATTTTCATTCTTTTTTATATTTCCCCTGCTCTTTCTTTTTAACCTTCTTTCTTTCTTTCATTCCTGTTTTTGAAAAGTATTTTTATTCTTCTCGTTTCTTTCTTTTTTCTTTCTAACCCTCTATCTTTCATTCCACCCATTGTTTATGTAGTATATTCATTCTTATAATTCCTTCCATTCTCTTTCCTTTTTTCTTTCTTTCTAACCCTCTATCTTTCATTCCACTCATTGTGTAGTATTTTCATTCTTATAATTCCTTCTATTCTCTTTCCTTTTTTCTTTCTTTTTCTTTCTAACCCTCTATCTTTCATTCCACTCATTGTTTGTGTAGTATTTTCATTCTTATAATTCCTTCCATTCTTTCCTTTTTTCTTTCTTTTTCTTTCTAACCCTCTATCTTTCATTCCACTCATTGTGTAGTATTTTCATTCTTATAATTCCTTCTATTCTCTTTCCTTTTTTCTTTCTTTTTCTTTCTAACCCTCTATCTTTCATTCCACTCATTGTTTGTGTAGTATTTTCATTCTTATAATTCCTTCCATTCTTTCCTTTTTTCTTTCTTTTTCTTTCTAACCCTCTATCTTCATTCCACTCATTGTCTGTGTAGTATTTTCATTCTTATAATTCCTTCCATTCTTTCCTTTTTCTTCTTTTTCTTTCTAACCCTCTATCTTTCATTCCACTCATTGTTTGTGTAGTATTTTCATTCTTATAATTCCTTCCATTCTTTCCTTTTTCTTTCTTACCCTCTTCTTTCATTCCACTCATTGTCTGTGTAGTATTTTCATTCTTATAATTCCTTCCATTCTTTCCTTTTTTCTTTCTTTTTCTTTCTAACCCTCTATCTTTCATTCCACTCATTGTTTGTGTAGTATTTTCATTCTTATAATTCCTTCCATTCTCTTTCCTTTCTAACATTGTCTTTCATTCCACTCAGTCATTGTATAGTAATTTTCATTCTTCTCATTTCTTCTTTCACTCAACTGCCTTTTTGTAGTATGTACATTCTTATCTTCCTTTCTCGTTCCTTCTGTCTTTCCTCGCATCCAGTCTTTGTGCGGTATTTTCATTCTTCTCGTTTGCTCTGAATTTCAGAAGTTTTTCCCGTGCAATCGGACGGTCACGTGTTGGATTTGGAAAGAATATCAATACAAGTCTCAATTGCTTCAGGGGAGATAAATAGGCAAGCTTCCATTTCATTTGGCCTCGAAATGAATCAGTTCCGGGCTTTTTTTCTTCGTTTTTCTTTTCTTGATTTGACGGCAGCAATGGCAGCCTCTTCTTTTCAAACTGCACTTGGGAGGAAGTGACATGAAACGTGCAAAGAATGTAAAGATGATCTAATACAATACAGTTGAAAAAGGTGAGTGAAGAGAAAAGGAAGAGCAACGTAAAAGGGAGGTAACTCTTGAGCATATTGATCCTAAGTGAATAAGAGCTGGGACATGGTTTACAAAGACAGAGAGAACAGGGGAGTGGGGGGGTTAGAGTTTGCAGAACGTAGGTGTTGATAGGGTAAACGGGTGTATGAAAAACAAGTAGAGAGAGAGAGAGAGAGAGAGAGAGAGAGAGAGAGAGAGAGAGAGAGAGAGAGAGATGAAGATACAATATAACGTACAGGAAAGAGAAGGCTAGAGAGAGAGAGAGAGAGAGAGAGAGAGAGAGAGAGAGATGAAGATACAATATAACGTACAGGAAAGAGAAGGCGAGAGAGAGAGAGAGAGAGAGAGAGAGAGAGAGAGAGTGAAGATACAATATAACGTACAGGAAAGAGAAGGCTAGAGAGAGAGAGAGAGAGAGAGAGAGAGAGAGAGAGAGAGAGAGAGAGAGAGAGAGAGAATTAAATTGTAAAGAAAAAAAAATCAAGAGAGAAAAGTCAAAAGACGCGGCCACACAGGAAGCGCACTTATCGTAACGTTTATCGTGGTAGGAAATGGATTCAGCGACCCGAATTCAAACTCTGGACGAAGTTTGTTTCATGTTAATGCTTTTTGGAAAAAGCATCAATCTTTTTCTTCTCCAGCCCCAGCTATGGGTAAATAGTAGGGCAGACTGGGTTCTTTAGCCTTGGTTAGGTAACTAGTCTAAGAGAAGAAAATTCCCCTTTTATTCGTATCATTCAATGTATGCCGAGAATCCCCACAACCGTGGATTGGATTGAAACATTTATCTACAAAGTTTTTTCATATATATATATATATATATATATATATATATATATATATATATATATATATATATATTAGTACCATAATATTGTTTGACGTTTTACACCTGCTCAGCCAATTTAGCATTGAACACTTTTGTATGCAAACATTTTTCATATTTATCTTTTATATATATATATATATATATATATGGGAGTAAATATGGAAATTAAATCCGACAATATAAAGAAAATTTGAAAAAACAAGTATTCCGAAATTGGGATGAATTTAATAATCGATGTTTAAAACATTTCGGTTACATTGAACCTTCATCAGGATGTCTCTTGGGGTGAAGAAAATGATGGATGTTTTTATATGTGACAGGAGATGAAAATCTTTTTAGTTATGTAACTGTATTTGATCAGCGTTTTAATTTGAAAGGCAAGTCGCGATCTACTCACGCGAAGGTGTCATGACGCGTGACGCCACTCGAAAGAAATGCAAAAGACGAGAAAAGTATTAATGGACTGATTATTTTTAAGAGAACATAGGGAAACAAAGTGGGAATGATAACTAAATAAATAATTAAATGAAGCCTGGTATTTAGTAATTATTTAACACTATTTAACTAGAAACGGAGATATAATAAATAATACATGTCGGTTATTAAGGGAACAAAGTGGGAATGATAACTAAATAAATAATTAAATGAAGCCTGGTATTTTGTAATTGTTTAACACTATTTTAGCTAAAAACGGAGATATATTGAAAAAACCATGTCGGTTATTAAGAGAGGGTAAATGCGAAATTGCACAGGCTTCAAAAATCTGTCGTAGTCTTTTGTTGTGAATATGGGCTAATATTGTAATATGATGCCACAATATTAGCCCATATTCACAACAAAAGACTACGACAGATTTTTGAAGCCTGTGCAATTTCGCATTTACCCTCTCTTAATAACCGACATGGTTTTTTCAATATATCTCCGTTTTTAGCTAAAAGTGTTAAACAATTACAAAATACCAGGCTTCATTTAATTATTTATTTAGTTATCATTCCCACTTTGTTCCCTTAATAACCGACATGTATTATTTATTATATCTCCGTTTCTAGTTAAATAGTGTTAAATAATTACTAAATACCAGGCTTCATTTAATTATTTATTTAGTTATCATTCCACTTTGTTTCCCTATGTTCTCTTAAAAATAATCAGTCCATTAATACTTTTTCTCGTCTTTTGCATTTCTTTCGAGTGGCGTCACGCGTCATGACACCTTCGCGTGAGTAGATCGCGACTTGCCTTTCAAAATTAAAACGCTGATCAAATACAGTTACATAACTAAAAAGATTTTCATTCCTGTCACATATAAAAACATCCATCATTTTCTTCACCCCAAGAGACATCCTGATGAAGGTTCAATGTAACCGAAATGTTTTAAACATCGATTATTAAATTCATCCCAATTTCGGAATACTTGTTTTTTCAAATTTTCTTTATATATATATATATATATATATAATATATATATATATATATATATATATATGTGTGTGTGTGTGTGTGTGTGGACGACACTTTTGGATGTCACCAATGTATCATATTGTAAAGAGAGGTGCAAATGAAGAAATAATAAACTGTTGCTATGGTAACATGATCCAATATGTAAGTACATGTAAAAGTGTGATAATTTCTTTTCTAAAATTCATGTAAGAGAAATTCAATATCCGTGAATTTGCGTCTTTGAGTGTCGGCAGAGGAATGGTGTTTTACCTTTACTTTTGTTTTACATTTAGGTTAGTTTCAAATTCAGGAAATATTGAAGCTAAACTAAACTAGAAAAAGAAAAATATACAGAACAAAATGTTTTTGATCCTATTTCAAAATTATTAAATACTAACAGAGCTACCGGCGTTGTCTGGGATTTATAAAGTTAAAAATAAATCTTTACAGAGATAGGTAGAGAGAGATATGTAGAGAGATAGGTAGAGTGATAGAGATAGAGATAGAGAGAGATAGATAGAGATAGATAGAGATAGAGATAGAGAGAGAGATAGAGAGAGAGAGAGAGAGAGAGAGAGAGAGAGAGAGAGATAGATAGAGATAGAGAGAGATAGAGAGAGAGATAGATAGAGAGAGAGAGAGATAGAGAGAGAGATATATAGAGAGAGATATATATAGAGAGAGATATATAGAGATATATATATATAGAGATAGATAGATAGAGAGAGATAGAGAGAGATAGATAGAGAGAGAGATATATATAGAGATATATATATAGAGAGAGAGATAGATAGAGAGAGATAGATAGATAGAGAGAGATAGATAGATAGAGAGAGATAGATATATAGAGATAGAGATATAGATAGATATAGAGATATAGAGATATAGATATAGATAGAGATAGATAGAGATAGAGATAGATAGAGATAGATAGAGATAGAGATAGAGATAGATAGAGATATAGAGATAGATAGAGATATAGAGATAGATAGAGATATAGAGATAGATAGAGATAGATAGATAGATAGAGATATAGAGATAGATAGATAGATAGAGATAGATAGATAGAGATAGATAGATAGAGATAGATAGAGAGAGATAGATAGAGAGAGATAGATAGAGAGAGAGATAGATAGAGAGAGATAGAGAGAGATAGATAGAGAGAGATAGATAGAGAGAGATAGATAGAGAGAGATAGATAGAGAGAGATAGAGATAGATAGATAGATAGATAGAGATAGATAGATAGAGAGAGATAGAGATAGATAGATAGAGATAGAGATAGATAGAGATAGATAGATAGATAGAGATAGATAGATAGAGAGAGATAGATAGATAGAGAGAGATAGATAGATAGATAGAGAGATAGAGAGAGAGAGATAGAGAGAGAGAGAGATAGAGAGAGAGAGATAGAGAGAGAGAGAGAGAGATAGAGAGATAGAGATAGATAGAGATAAGAAAGCTCAGGACCGCCTTTGGTGGTGGCAGGCTCTCCATAACGGGCTATTCATGCCCGAATTCACACTGGCGCAACACCATGGAGAAAAGAGGACCAAGAGTAAGCAACAGAGCACCGGCACATCAACATCTTCAGGACTGGCATTCACATGAGACATCGGTGGGTTAAAAGGTTTTTAACGCCATCTGTGTGGATTTTATTGAATATTGGTCTTTGCTGGTCGCCCCTAATTTTCATTTATGCGTTCGTTCGTTGTAAAAAACAAACATACAGGCATATAAAATTTCTTTTATATAAACTAACAGGACCTGTGGATATACCACAGTATGATCATTTAATTATTAAAACTTTTGATATATTCACTTAAGAGCTATTGCAAAATAGTTCAATATGTCAAAAGTATAATAATCTTCATTTAAATCTCTTTCCTTTCCTTCCTTTTCATTGTGTTCGGTTGAAATCCAAAGATTTTTTCTTTCCTTTCTTTGTAATAAAAACGGAAACGTCCATTATTTAGCTGAAGTGACGACACATAAAAAGAATTCAGCGGATAAGCAACACCAGATAATCAGATTTACAGTTTTGAATTTCATCTTGGATGATTTGGATTTTTAACCAGAGGGTGTTGCAAGATGATAACGGTCGTCCTTTTGAGGAAGACGAGTATTACTATATAGATATTTCAACCGTTTACTCTAGCTATCGACTATAATATGAATCAAGTTTATTTTTGCATTTCATTTTGGACGTTTAGGATGGTCTCATTTTTAAGCAGAGGGTATTGAAAGTTGATAACGGTTGTACAATTAAGGAACACGAATATTAATATATAGATTAAAATCTGCCGACTTTCTTAAGTACCAATAAGAGGGGACTATAATGTACATAGGGCCGGGTTAGCTCAGTCGGTAGAGCGTTCGGCTAGAAACCACAAGGTTCCTAGTTCGATACTGGCCCTCACCAACTCAGCGTATGAGTAGCACAGGGATCTGTGCGGTAAGGTAAGGAGCTGATGGTAGTTCTGGCGCTCCACCTCAGACGCAAAAAACAATTTCCTTCGTCTAGCGCCAGTGAAAAGGGGATAGACTCCCTCGCTGATTGGCTGATACCGACTTTAGGCCGTCCCGACGACTTAACTTTTACTTACTTATATACATACATGCATATATGCTACTTGTGGCCACACACCCGAACAGATACGCCCACCTAATACGTATATAGATAAATGCTATTCCAATTCGCTTACCCACCCACATGTGCATGCTTGTGCCCACATGCATATGCAGTATTGCACCCCGAAACCAGAAGAGCTTATAGTGTCACAATCATACAATCCTTTTCCCACCTTATTAAATCTAGAACTTTAACCTTTTCATTCCCAGAGAACGCTTAACAGCTTCTCTCTGACATATCCGCATTGCCAACATCGCCATTAGATATGCATTGTTTATTGTAGAGGCCGAAGAGGTCACTGATATCGCAGAACCCAAAAGATGGGGATATGAGATCACTGATATCGCGGAATCCAAAAGATGAGGCCATTGGATAGAATATTTTTGACAAATGTAGAAAATACTGTCCAAAATAATGAACAAAAAGCCATATTAGGGAAAACTAAAGGATTCCTGATATCTTCCAGCTGTCCACAAGACGGTACCAGAACCAACATTTTTAGCCAGTTCTTTAAAAATGTTTTGGGTATTATAGTTATATTGACTTTCAACCAAAACCAAAAGAAATGTGTAGTATAATAATAATTATATATACTAGCAAATATATGCACCCTCCGGGTGCAAGTATCTAAGTTTTAATGTAATTAAGTATTGTATTAAATTAGAAAGGCTAATGAAATTAAATAATAATGCAGATAAAATGATTTGAAACAGAGGGAGGTATAATAGAAAAATAGAACAACTGAAACTTACTCTTCCATCACTCCCATCTTTCATTGTTATTTTTTCTAATTTAAGTATTTAGTTAAAAGAGGAAGTAAAGAATAAAATGACATTTATTTTTTCTTGTTAATGGATTTCATTTAAGATTCATTGAAGAGATTTTTCCTTATATTCATTAAAATAAATCCAAACAGTTAAAAATCAATAATACTAAGCACATATTTAATAAAATCACATTTTTAATATCAATATGCAAATTAGCCTTCCCGTTCACACTATAAACTGCTATTTTGTTGTATATATAAATATAATTGCATGTTGTTAATATGTAGATATGGTTAGCAGTATTAATAATGTAAAGCAATTTTATTAATAATTGAGGTTTAAATAAAATTAATATCATGGAGAATGTGATGTCAATAACTAAGGAAATTGTGACTTGAGTAGTAATATAGTTTCGGTTACAGACAGAAAAACACACAATCTCCATTATAATAATAAGATAAGATATATATATATATATATATATATATATATATATATATATGATTGAAACGAAAGTCTTGTCCGATACGAAGTAACATTTATTTAATCTTCCAGAACGTTGGCAAAGATGAGTGGACCTTAAGGGAGACTATTTTCAACATTTTAAAGACACTGACGAATGATGTTTTGTTTATATTTCTCAATTTACATTATTATTTTTACTGGTTAAATAAATACTTTTGTATCGGACAGGACTTTCGTTCCAATCACACATATATATAAGTATCAAATCGACGATAAGTTGGGGATGATTCTATTGGGGATGATTCTATTGGGGGATCATCTATATCCTCCGTATATTCACAATGCACATCTAAATTTATACAAGATTTATTTGAAATCCCAAAGAGAACTCAATGTAAGATAATTGATAGATTAATTATACACCTAGCAATATTTACACTTTCAATTTCAAAGAAAAACTCAACCGATTATTTGTATTATTCGAACTATTGTCCTCATCTTTATTGTTATATACACAACGTTTTGGCCGGTGTGCCCTCTGCGCTTTTTCATGTGTTTCTTGCCAGATTGGACACATGGCGCAACGGTTGAATTAATAAAGTTTTAAGTGACAATCATCTCTAGGCTGCAGGTTCAATCCTGATCAAGGGCGATAATAACAATACTTAGCTTAACACTTGTACCCGGTCATGGTTAACGGAATGAGAATAGTCTACCCAGGTGGATTGAATAAAGAGTTCGAAGTTTCATTTAGGTTCCTGATTACGACATGAAGGCTCCAAAGTTCAAAGGGAAGGTTCCCGAGCTCGACAATAAACACCCGAGGAAGGCAGGAGGGCAGATCGGCCGATACGTTGTGTATATAACAATAACGACGAGGACAATAGTCCAAATAATCCATACAAATAATATAAATCATCGTTATTTGTGTGAACTTTTGAGATGATGCTTGATGTGTATAATTTTAATTTTTCGGACAGTTGTTCTCATCTTTATTGTGGTATGTAAAAACGTCATTATTTGAATGAGATCTTCACAAATTCTTCGACAACTTTGATCAACAGTCAAATTATTCAAAATGCATTCCCATATTAGTTCATTGCTATTTCGGATAGACAAGAAAGACCTAAGGGAGGCCGGAGCATAGAGCGACCGAAAGGTTTTGTTTTTACATACGACAATTAAGATGAGTTAACAGTCCGCAAAATAAAATCATATACACCATAATCATTATAACAAGAGGTTGGTTGGTTAGATTTTACGGCATGTTAATCTTTGTTGGGTTATTTTATGCCGAAAACTTTTTGTTTTATTGATTCTTAATAAGTATACAATTTTTTAAACATTATTTTAAACTCAGTTTTTAAAAATATAATCTTAGATGAACCCTAACAATATTATCTGCATTATTCGGACTATTGTCCCCATCTTCATTGTTATTTGTACAACGTTTCGGCCGATATGCCCTCCGGCCTTCTTCAGGTATTTCTTCTCGGACTCGGGAACCTTCTTATCGAGTAATCAGTAATCGACTTCAAAAAGAAGGTTCCCGAGTCCGACAAGAAATACCTGAAGAAGGCCGGAGGGCATATCGGCCGAAACGTTGTACAAATAACAATGAAGATTGGGACAATAGTCCGAATAATGCAGATAATACTAATCATCAAGCCTCATCTCAAACATTCAGAGGAACCCTAACAAGTTTTACCCCTTGGGTTATTTTATGCCGACGAAGTTTTGTTTATACATTCTTGATGAGTATTCAATTTTTATAAAATTAAACTTAATTTAAAAAAAATTGAACCCCATTTTTTCTATTTAACCCATAGATAGAACCCTAACAGGTAATACCTCTGCGGGTCAGAATGAACCTGTGAGTAATGGCGATGAAGGGGTACTCCACACTCCCCAGAATTGGAACATCAACATTAAATGCAGTTTAACGTTATACCCAGGACACTATAATAATTAAATTAGCCTACAAGGGTTGATATACCATTAAACAAAATAACAAACCAACCAGTTTATTTAGTATCTATTTAGAAAGCCTAATATCTAGAGAAATATTAGAGTATCTATGGGAGTAAATAGGGATACAAATCCGACAGTATTCAAAAATATGAATTTATTTCTCTGAAATCTTGAGATGAGACTTGATAATTTGCATTTGGATTATTCGGACTATTGTTCTCATCTGTATTGTTATCTACAAAGAGTTTCGGCCGATGTGCCCTCAGGCCTTCTTGAGGTATTTCTAATCGAACTTGGGAGCCTTCACGGAATTTCGATAAGAAGGTTCCCGAGTCGGACAAGAAATATCCGAAAAAGGCCGGAGGGCACATCAGCCGAAACGCTGTAAAGATGAGGACAAGAGTCCGAATAATCCAAATAATGCAAAATGAATTTATTTTTGATTGTGGAGTTGAGTTTTAACGTTTCGTTTTTAGCAAAACCTTCAGACTTGAGAAGGAAATAATTTTGTTTCAGTAAGGGGTTCGAAAGTCATCGACGCCTACTCAAATAACATTCTTTTCATCTCAAGGTGAAGGTTTGATTCAATCTTTCATTTTTTTTCTCTCAATTGTAACCTCGAATCTGATGATATCAATTAGCCTTGACCTTAACGAGAGAATTTGATTGGTAGTTTAGCTCTTCTGAAACCTTGCCAGTATTTCCACGCTTGATTTGAACGGTGAAACGAAACACAATATTCAAAGTGACACCGGTTCCTGATCAGAAAAATTGAATTCCATCCCCAACCCCCCACACGCACGTGTAATTAGCTACCCCCCTATAATGGATTGCTGAAACATTCGGTTTGGGCGGGGGGAAATTTCTCCTGGGAAATGAGGACTAATAATGAGATCCTGTTTTTATTGGCGGTGTTGAGAAGGTAGGGGGTAGGGATTAGAGAAGGATGATGGAAGGGAGTGGGCTAGGGTGGACGATCAAAAGACAGTTAAACGAGGTGAGAAGGTTGGAGGAAAAGTGACGGGAGAAATTAATATCTGAGAGAAAATACACATGAAAGAAAACGAGACAAGCTTCAACTTCTAATGATATTAAAAAACCTCAAACCAAAACATCTATGCGCCATTCTCTTCCCCCTCTCTCTCATATATATATATATATATATATATATATATATATACACACACACAGGGTGATTGTAAAATAACTCCCTATTTTAAACGATTCATAATTTTTTTATATACAGTCACATTTTTCTCAATTCTTTAATACATATTCCTTAATATACAAGGGGATTGTAAAATAACTCCCTATTTTAAACTATTCATAATTTTTTTATATACAGTCACATTTTTCTCAATTCTTTAATACATGTTCCTTAATAGTAATCAAATCTGTTATTCTTGTTGGTAGTGGTGTTCTTTTACATTTTGCAATTGTTGTTCGTGAATTGTTGAATCACCATTTTCCCCAGAGATGGATGGGTGTACGTGGTCTGCATGAGTAACCGGCCAGAAGCCCTGATTTAACACCCTGCAATTTTTTTCTTTGGGGTTGGTTAAAGGAGCAAGTCTACGAAACCAACAATTTTGGAAGAACGAAGGACGAATACGAAAATTCATTTCTGCCATTCCATAAGAGTTCCTGTGATGATCGATGCGATTCACGAGTGGATTGAGGGCTGGTAGTGAATGTTGGTACCAATATAGAATTTTATAGCAGTCGGCCAAACTAACGCTTCGAATCGGGTGAATGTCTCGTTACAAGCAGACAAGAAAACAACAAAAACACAAAACCATCAGACGCATACAACTATCTCAATCAGAGATCTCACCCCAAACACCTAAAAGAAAGCCTACCTTACTCACAAGCTGTAATACTAAAAGGAATCTGAGCGAAATGCTAAAACAGCAATTCTTAGCACAGGCCTGCTCCCATATTCTAATTAAAACTAGAAAAACAAAGCCAATCTCTACCCTTAGGCATGATACCTTAAAACTAAAAACTAAATTAAAAAAAGAATCTGAATTGCATTGACTACGGATTGGCATACATATGTACGATTATGTATATTACTGATGTACCACTGAGGAAGTCTATCCCCTTTTCACTAGCGCTAGACCAAGGAGATTGTTTTCGCGTCTGAGGTGGGGCGCCACACCTACCAGTAGCTCCTTACGTTACCGCACAGATCACTGTGCTACTCCCTGTGCTACTCATACGCTGAGTTGGCTAGTGCCGGTATCGAACTAAGGGCCGGTTTAGTGCAGTCGGCAGAGCGTTCGGCTATGAATCACAAGGTTCCTAGTTCGATACCGGCTCTCACCAACTCAGCGTATGACTAGGAATCTGTGCGGTAAAGTAAAGAGTAAGAATACATACTTTTATAATAACATAGCATCTACTACTAAAAATAAAACAAAAGAAATATATATATATAATATATATTATAATAGTGGTACACAGTAATAACCTACTCGAGTTCCTCCATAAGGATCTACAGGGTTAAATCCACTGGATTAATCAAGATATTGATTAATTGCAATTGATTGCACGTGTATATTATTTTGCAATGACGAAAAAATATACACGTGCAATCCACTGCAATTAATCAATATCTTGATTAATCCAGTGGATTTAACCCTGTAGATCCTTATGGGGGAACTCGAGTAGGTTATTACTGTGTACCATCATTATAATAAATTTGCTCTACTCACGTATTGAGTACTTTATATTTGTTATATCGCTTATCATTGTGAAACTTGCATTAACTAACAATTTTCACTGGTAAGTCACCTTTTCCACAAATACCAGACAGATAGACAGACAGATAGATAGATAGATAGAGAATGAATTTTACCATGATAAATAAACACAGCCAATTGAATGTTTTGATACTTTAAGATATTAATAATTTAAAATATATTGATATATTGATAAGAACAGACAACAAAACATCAAACAACATCACTAGACCATCAGACGCATTCAACTATCTCTATTAAAGATCTTATCACCTCAAACGCCTAAAAGAAAGCGTTATCTACTCACAAGCTCTCAGATGAAGAATTTGAGCGATAAACTAAAACAGCAATTCTTAGCACGGGGCTGCTCCCATACTTTAATTGAAAACCAGACCACCAAAACAATTTCTACCTCCTTAGGCAAGATACCGTAAAACTAAATTCAAAAGAGAAGCTGAATCGCATTCCCTTGGTAACATCATTTAACGACACTTTCCAATCAATCAATCAATCATATATATATATATATATATATATATATATTGTAGATAATATGAATGATATGTTTCCAAGCAGATAATGGTCAATATTGATAGAGCGTTTATATTTGCGTTAAGGTAGCGTGGACATGGAGTCAACAACTGGTTACTGATCACTGGTCTTAAGATCGCATAAGCGAAAAACTTAGAGAAACAAGGTGTTGACATGTCTACATTACCTTAACTCAAATATATATATATATATATATATATATATATTATATATATATAGTGAAAAGTGGATAGACTCCCTCGCTGTCTGGCTGATACCGATTTTATTCCACTTTAGTTTTACTTTATATATAGTATAAGATATATAATTTTATTTATACTTACATAAAATTATATGAGAAGTAAATACACAAACGATGTGTTTTGATATGGCTTTTTTTAGCCGACAATTTTTGGGAGAATATGTGCTTAATTGAAGTCATACCTAATTTTGAAAGTTAATTAATAATTAATTAGGCGGGAATACCTATTCAAATGTAAGGCTAAACAAATCGAGAAAAATCAATCTGTATGTACATTTCGGCCTATTAGGCCTCATCAGCAGAGCTATAGATAGGAAGACCGACTCCGAGTCACCCACAAGGCGGTCTTCCTATCTATAGCTCTGCTGATGAGGCCTAATAGACCGAAATGTACATACAGAGATTGATTTTTCTCGATTTACATTTGAATAGGTATTCCCGCCTAATTAATTATTAATTAATTAACTTTCAAAATTAGGTACGACTTCAATTAAGCACATATTCTCCCAAAAATAAAATTATATATAAATATATACAATATTAAAAATGAACAACTACAAAAAATATTCCTATTTGACTTATCACTTTTGTTCATCTTATCAATTATGAAAACAAGACAAGTAAAAAGAAGAGAGAATTCCTAAGAAACAACACTTGACATGATGACATCAAAAAATCAAAATACAATGAGACTTCATAGAAAAACAGACAACATTCCAAGATTTGTATGGTACTATGCTCAGGGCACGGTACCAAATGTAGTCCTATGCTATTCACGGGACGGAATGTCGTCTTATAGGTGTGTGTTTTGATGTGGGCCACTTATAAGGTGATGAACCTGCTCGTTCGGACTTCCTGTTCCCACGTTGTTTTGTTGATCCACAGGAAGGTTGAAGAAGAGTTGGTTTCGTGTTTTTTCAATTCGGACCGTGTCTGACGATGACCTAATTAACCAATGCTGTCAACGGGTCAACAAAACAATAACTACGAACGCTTATTAATGATTATATACAAAAACACCTTTATTAATCATATAATGATAAAAATCATGTACAATATCAAAGGGGTGTAGATGTCGAAGTTAATGTCAGGGTTTGTAAGTTGACTGGCGATATACAGCTAAATTCTTATGACTAAATGGTCAAGTTCAGTACTGAGTGGCAAGGTAGCGGAGGGCAGCGGCAAAGTGGTGGCAAGGGTTCTGAGTTGTATCTATGGAGCCAGCTTTCGATCTCTTTTGTTCCATCCTCGGGTCTTCTTTTATGGGGTCCAGAGACCCCCAAACATACGGCTCTGATTGGTCAGCCAGTAGAGACGCCGGACCACACTTCTCTTTGATTGGTGAGCCACTCGATAATATTTATTATTGTATAAATGGCCTTGTGCCAGTCTTAGTTGGAATTTTCCTTTAGTATATTTTTTCAAATGAAACCCAAAATAAATTATTGTTTTATTTATTTAAATCAAAATTTGAAATTCCTTTTCAAATTCAAGTGACACAAATCTTTGTTTTTGACAATTGAAAAAATCCAGTATAGCTTATTATGTAAACAAATTGTGATTTTTAATATCATTATTTAGGTTTTTTCTTGTTTTACACTTCCTTACAAAGGATTAACTTTAACCTTTAATAAAATTAATTTAATATCGTCAGTCAACTTTATAAAACTATTATAGTGTTATATATGAATCACATTTACAATACTACGTAACATAAAATTAAAGCCGATCATTATTGGCTTTTTTCATTTCGTTAACTATGACCATATATATATAACACTGTCAATTTACCATTGCCGTATCTGTTTATTATATAATACATTATTGGTCTACTTCGTGTTCCACCAATACTTTTTAAACTGATTCAATAAAGGAAATGTGACAATATCAATGAGGAGAAACTGCCATTTCATAAACGTAGGCAAAGTGTTAACATTTTTCAATCCCTAGAACAAATAAATAAAAACCGAATGGACATTGAAACTAACAGAAAGTAAGAAAAGATAGGAATATTTAGCATCACTAAAATAAATGAACTGCCTATATATATATATATATATATATAATATATATATATATATTATCTTATAATATTAATGATTTGAATGCAATTACAATGCGTATAAAAAATAAAAACAAAAAGATGTTATTTTTGTCTTATCGATTTCAAAGTAGAAACTTCATTGTCAGAGGTGTATATCAGACATATACATTCTGATATTTCTGATATACACTTCTGAAGATGAAGTTTCTACTTTGAAATCGATAAGACAAAAATAACATCTTTTTGTTTTTATTTTTTATACGCATTGTAATTGCATTCAAATCATTAATATATTATAAGATATATATATATATATATATATATATATGCAGTTCATTTCACAGAATTTCAGTGCTGTAAAGTTTGGCATGAAATAATACCTAATAACATCCATTCTTTATTGTATACATATTTACCAAAACATCGAAACAAGTAGGATGTGAAACAGTCAATTTCTTAAGCGGAATTCGACAGGTTTTAATTCAGTTTTTCTTCTCTTCGGTTGGTTGCCAAACTAAGGTTAAAGAGTCCAGTCTGCCATTTTTTTTTACTCCGGAGGGAGAATAGTTGGATTCATACCTTTGTTGTATACCCTACTTCTTTACTTACTCTATTCTTCTGGCCGTTTTTGGAATCTTATAACATCTTGTCTTGGTCTGGAATCTTCTAAGGTCTGGACTTTCTTGGGGACTTCGGGTCTGGTCTTCCATTGGGGATTTCTCTTTATCAGAAGCCCTGTGTCATTGTTAGTTTTTAGAGGTAATAACACAAGACTCCAATTTGCTTTGATCTTACTTTATTTTTAAATCCCCAACCAGACAATATGCGCAGATGAGAGGACGCACGTATAACGCGACTTACCCCTTCGAGCTCGCTGCTACCTTCTAACTGACTGAAAACTTACTATCTAAACCGGAAGATAGGGTCTTCTCTACCGGTTCTCACGGCTATCACCGGAAGGTAGAGTGAGGACTGAGGTCAACGCTGCCACCCATTCCTCAAGGCCATCAGCTGCACTTAAAACGCTATCTTGTTTCTACACTATTGCACATAAATATTAGGTATCTAATAATTATGTAACGCCTTTTCCAAACCTATTAGCGGTAGGTGAAATGTAAACAGCCTTGTCCAGGATTTAAACTCGTCTAACCGTCTCCATTTCTTATGACAGTAACCCTTACATCAACCACCTCCATTTTGATTGTAAAATGTTTCACTTGAAATAAAATTCTGATAGGTTTGATTTTGAAGAAAATTCACATTTTGTTTATAGACAAATATATGGGGTGATGGACTTATATGGCTGATACTACAAATATTTGTTGTTTAAAATAAGTGTGCTTTTTTCCTTTAGAACACAGACATTGATTTATCCATAAACACACGCATTATATATATATATATAAAGTCATTTTCTATCTATATTCTTAGAAAAGTAAATGAAGGCAGGTTAACAGGTGCGATAAACACCTGAAGAAACCTATAGAGAATAGTCACTGAAACGTCGTGATAAATCCTACTGGGATGAGGCTGAGAAGTTGAAGAAAAATAAATCAGCTATTTACTTTGGAAAATTTCATATATAGAATACAATTATTCAATAAATAGAAGCTTCGCTGATAGGTAAAGTCTGTATAGGTAAGAATTTAAAAATTCCTAACTCTGTATAGTTAAAGTATAGATTAAAATATCAAATCCTCGAAGTGATTATCTAAGAGAAAGAATTTAAAAGTAAAAAGTTAGTGATAGTATTATAAGAATGGGCGAGATATTAGCTTCAGTTCTCAGCTTCTCTCAAGCATATGAAAAGTCACAATGTGTTCTAGAAAAATGTAGAAATGTCTGAATAACAGAGTCTTTGTTTATAGTTAAGGCATATGATAAAAGGTCACTGTTTGTAGCTGGGGGGAATTCAAATCCTGGTTAAGGCTGTTTGCATTTCATGTAGTGCTAATATACTTGGGAAAGGTATTATAAGAATTAGGGGGGTATTAACTCCTGTTCTTATAATGCATTAGGTTACCCAAAAGAGAGTAACCTAACACAGAATATTCGGTAGGGAAATAAAGACAAGTCAATTACTATTATATAACATTTAATTCAACAAACTTTAAGGAGGGAACTAAATTCCTTCCCAAGCTATAAAAGAGTCACTGAGTTCTAGAAACATGTAGAAATGTCTGAATAACAAGTTGTACTTGTATATAGTTGAGGTATGAGAGAGAGAGAGAGAGAGAGAGAGAGAGAGAGAGAGAGAGAGAGAGAGAGAGAGAGAGAGTTTTGACAACGAACCGTTTATTGCGAAAGACACACGTGTAATCCGACTGCAATTAATCAATATCTTGATTAATTCAGTCGATTTAACCCTGAAGATCCTTATGGTGAAAATAAAAATGTTCAAATAAACGGAGACACAACTTGTCTTGTTCCAAAACTACGTCATTGCTTATTTCACAATACCTTCAGGAATTGCGTAGGTTCATCAATGAGTATTTAATTTATAGTCAAAAATCATTAATATACATAGAATAACAAATCTTATTTATTAACGAGGTCTATGAAAACCTGAGTTAGATTAGCCTCAAAATCGCCCATATTAGTGCGTTTAAAATCCTGCAATGTGTCTTATATATCATTAAGAAATAAAAATTTACATAATAAATGGGGTGATTAATTTAAATACTGGTTTTAACAAAGCCGGGTTTAATAAATAATTACTTGGTGATATTGATCTCTAATATTGTTTTATTCTCAAACGTATTAAAACTAATCCTATGAATGATTTTATATAAAAACCAATTAAAATGTAATTAAAGTGTAATCTTTTTATATGCGCTCTTATTTAATGTCATTAGTCTTTCTAATTTAATACATTTCATTACATTAAAAGTTAAATACTTCCACCTGGTGAAGGGAGCATATTTTTGCTAGTATGATTAATCGACTTGTTTGAATATTCACTTTATTTTGAGAATTTTCGGAAAATAATTCGCCCACGCTGCAAGGATTAAATATCTGCTTGCGAAAGGGTTAAGTTTAAAGAGAGAAATTGTGGATAATTGAATCTGATTTGAAACTAAGAAGTCGAGGTTTTTAGAAGAACACTGCGCATTCTAAACACATGAACAAAGACGGGCACTTGGTTTCTGTGATTGCAGAACTTCCGGCTGGGCATTAAGCTGTCCCTAATAACCGGCTTAATAACTCTGGAATCGAAATTTGGTAAATAGCGGAAATGAACAGGCATCAGAGTCTTTCTTTTTATTTTAAATGACAATCCTTCAGGAGAAGAGAGAATAGCGACAAAATATCTGGTTGATGAAAAGCACTCTTCGTGTCGACCACGATAAAAAATTCTTTTCATCTCCTCGGATCTGTACCTGATTAAATGGAATTCTAGGATTCCATGGAAAATATTTTTTATGGAACAGATTAGTTTCGTTTTCATCCTAAGTAAACCAATTCCGCGAATTAAGAATACAACTACATATCTCTCTCTCAACTCGCTGATTTTACGCATGCGCACGAGAAAATGGATCAGTGGGCTTACGTCTAAGATTGCCACCCTGTCGGCCTGACTTGAGCAACACAACTCGTCACTAACACTATTAGTTGAGGTGGAACAAACCGGACACTTTGCAGCGTAATCATATATATAAATATATATATATATAACTTTATCACAACTGAAACGGAAGTGACGTACGTCGTTTCCCATTGGTCACTCGCTGCTTATTAGATCAACAGCAGTGTCAGTTGCGTTTTCTTCGTGTGCTGAACATTATTGTTCGAAGTGGGCTTTTTCTTTGCCCCAGAATCGCCTACCGGAATTGTACTTTTGGTAGGATCGCTTAAGAGAACGAGTATGATGTGTGAAGACCCGAAACTTGTCATGATAATAACATCACTGATGAGGCATTCCTGCGCACTCCTTGGGTGTACGATTACTAAGTATATATATATATATATATATAAGAACAATCCACGAAGAATTAGAACAATTTTATTGCCTAGTTGTCTTGGGTTATTGGTATGAAGCAGGTAGTGAATGAAATTGTAAATCCAATAGCATCAACTAGCAGCTCTGCAACACATATGAACATATCATAGAATCAGAAAAACTATGCATGAGTTATCGATACATCTATTGCTGGAAACTAATCAAGCGAGACACCAACCTCTGCCCGTGAGAAGAAAAACCAGATAAAATATAAAGAAAAGAGACATTTATACCAACCTGATATGCTACTTTAATTCCAAGAAAGATTTATTTAAGGAGGACAGACGAAAAATTCAGTGTCCTCTAAAGCATTTTTACTTGAGTTTAAAATTATTAAGTAATTTTCAGACTCAAAGAACAGAAAATGCCAGCCTAACAACAAATCCAGAATACCATCTACTCCGATCCAGAATAGCAAATACCACAGATCCAGATAAGTATAGAAATTACATATTCCTTCAATTTGACGCCAAATCACAAATCAAAATTTAATTTCCTTACACTAGCAAAAAATAAATGAATATAATTAGATATTAATTGAATTAGAAAGAATAATGGAATTAAATACGGACACAAAAAATATTACTAATTTTTACTTTATTCTAATTTATTTCAATATAAGATTATACACAAGATTGCTTTTTGTTAAAACCGGTATGCAAATTATTCACATCATATACAATGTAAACATTTATTTCTTGATATAACAAGTTTTTAAACATTAATAATATGGGCTGTTTTGAGGCAAATCCATCCAGCTAGATCTTAATATAGAAATTGTAAATAAACAAAATGCTAATTAACATTAAATAATGAGTATTTAATAACCATTGATAATATAACGTAAATAAATACGCGTATTGTGTCGTTGGCGGTGACGTAGTTTCGGTTACACACAATCTCCATTATAACAACTACTCCAAATAGATCCCGTCACATCACGTATTCAATTTGATTCCTAATGACAGTTTACAATCTACAACTCCTTAAACGATACCCCTACATAACACATAATTTAGGGGCTTTGATAATTAAGGGTTGCAAACGAACAAGTTTTAGTAAAAGTAAATGATGGGTGAAAAAGAAAGAAATATTTTGGAAAAATATTTTAAAAGGAAGAATCTGGCTGAATGCATCGCTGTTTGAATTCCATCCAGAGAAAACTGTCCACTCTTTCCCTAAAAAAGACCTAATAACCACGACTTATATTTATAAACTATTCAGAAACACCGGTGGCTGAATCGCCCAATCAAAACGCTCAAACATGTATTTAATTTACTAATTAAAGGCGTTGATAAATTGTCTTAAAATTACTAGCTAGAAGCACAGACCTACAGTAAAAATTATACAGCTTTCTACTTCAAGACAGGATAAACTCTGAGATCAACAGCTTTGAGGACAGATCAACAGACCAGCATTAAAACTGATACCACATCTTTCTACTTCAAGAAAGGGTCAAATTTATACCACAAAGGATCTCCATGGTAAAACTTTCAACTAGAACCCTAAAATGGCTACACAAATTTTAACACAAACCAACAAAACACATCGTCGACTAGAAAAGATCCTTCATTCTACTTTTGTGTGGATGAGGATGATGGTTAATATCCAAGGAATAAAATAAGACTTATTAATGCGCCGCTAACCCCATAGCTAACAAGAGATGGTTACTCAACACGGTGCAGACTGCAAGGGAGAACCAATCTTCCATCTCCCGGCAAAGAACAATTATGGTAATTCACAGTTTAAAGATAAAAGGAGGTTGTGGAGAGCCATGATTACTCAAGTTCCGAAGACATTGCCTACAGTTACGACCTTTACGTTCTTTGGCGATTCACACTATTCATATTGCATTTTTATTATGATTGCTTTTTGCAAATCTCAACAAATCATATACAAGAAAAGCAAATACAAAAACAGCTGAATGATTTGGAGAAAGAACTACAATTTTGGTTGACCGGTTTTTAACGGCATAAAAATCCTTGATTATTCAATGCCAAATCTCTTTCTCCCTCTCTCAAATATATATATGTTGAAAGGAAAAATAGATAAAGGAAAGAAAATGCTGAATGGATATAACACACATAATGTTGAATGAATATGTGTATTAACAAATCTTTAAGTAGCCTTGAGATTATATATATATATATATATATATATCAAACCTCTCCGCATGAGTAGGATGGGAAGCAAGGTTAATTTCTTAAACGGAGTTTCAACCTCGTTCAGTCAGAATTTGAAACACCCCTTTGTCCCTTACTTAGTTAGATGGGCGGTCGGAAAGGACCCCTCTGATCAATCGACCTGGTCACGTCAAGCCCTAGCACCTTTATGATTGTCCTGACCCTATCGGCCTTATGGCTAGCACCAAACCCTTTTATTATATGGGTGCTAGAAAGCAGTGGCTGAGGGTCTTCATGTCCTGGATATTACGTTAAACTAACTACCAATGCGGAAGCCGGGGGTCAACTTGATGTTACCGAGTGTCAATCATCTAGCCGCTCCCGATTTTCATTTTCAACTACTTTGAATTCAAAATCTATTCTACACTAACCGTCAAAAGACCACGGTTTTTATCAATATACAACAAAGGCAAATCATATCAATTTTTCTGAAACAACCTGTGTTATGATATATGCTTGTTGAACAAGTTGCAACAAGGTGCTATTTGGATTTGGAAGACAGAATGAAAATAATTGAAATACTCTATGAAAAATAAATAGGTAAGATAAAAATAAAAAGTATTAACAAAGGGAAGTTTTCTTTCATTAATGCGTTCTTTTTTCATTCTTTCTACTTTCATTTGCATTCCTTTTTCTTTTATTCCTCATTTCTTTCTTTCTTCGTCTTTTGATGAGCATTTTTCTTCTTTCTTATCTCTTCCATTGTATTTTCTTTCTTTCATTTCTTGCTCTTTTGATGAGGCATTTTTTCATTCTTTTCTTATCTCTTCCTTGTATTGTTCTTTCTTTCATTTCTTCTTCTTTTGAATGAGCATTTTTTTCTTCTTTCTTATCTCTTCATTGTATTTTTCTTTCTTCATTTCTTCTTCTTTGATGACATTTTTACATTCTTTCTTATCTCTTCCATTGTAATTTTCTTTCTTTCATTGCTTCTTCTTTTGATGAGCATTTTTCATTCTATTCTTCTTATCTCTTCCATTGTATTTTCTTTCTTTCATTTGCTTCTTCTTTGATGAGCATTTTTTCTTCTTTCTTATCTCTTCGCATTTGTATTTTCTTTCTTATTTCTTCTTTCTTTCATTCCTTCGTTTTTCATTCTTTCCTTTGGTGATTTTTTTTCGTTCTTTTTCTCTTTTGCATTGCATCTTTTTCTCTTTATTCTTCTTCTTTATATTCTTCTTTATTTCCTTCCTTTTATCTCTTTATCTTCTTTTATTTCCTTCTTTATCTTCTTTTATTTCCTCTTTTATCTTCTTTTATTTCCTTCTTTTATCTTCTTTTATTTCCTTCTTTTATCTTCTTTTATTTCCTTCTTTTTATCTTCTTTATTTCCTTCTTTTATCTTCTTTGTATTTCCTTCTTTTATCTTCTTTTTATTTCCTTCTTTTATCTTCTTTTTTTCCTTCTTTTTTTCCTTCTTTTTATCTTCTTTATTCTTTAATCTTTTATTTCCTTCTTTTATCTCCTTCTACATAAGTAGTGAACATTTTGTTATCAATTTACAGAAAATATTCAACGAAATCTGCCAATGGCAAAACGAATAGGGTGAAAGAGCTCGACCGTGACGAAAATAATTGTATACTTCGAATTAGTTCAACACAATGATGCGCACACACACACACACACACACACACACACACATATATGTTGTGGATTTTGCGTCTCCGTATGCTTCTGGTGCGTATATATATTTGGGGTGAATGTTAGTATTTGTATCCGTTGTAGGAGATACTTATACCAGGTTTGGGCTTAAGTGTGAAGCATTAACGTACTTATTATGCTAATATTGTTAGTGTAATCCTCAACTACCATATTACGCTAACAATATTAGAATAATAAGTACGTTAATGCTTCACACCTAAGCCCAAACCTGGTATAAGTATCTCCTACAACGGATACAAATACTAACATTCACCTCAAATATATATATATATATATAATAAAAAGAACAAAGTATTCCAAGAATATAAATTTATTAACGATGGTGAAGTCGATGTTAAAACGTTTCGATTTTTTAAAAAACCTTCATCAAGACCGTTAGGATGATAAAAAATGAAAGGAGAGATGAGAAAGCATTAGAGAAAAATATGTTAAAACAATTTTTTACTAATACTTTCTCATCACCCGTTTCATTTTTAAAAGATTTCCATTGCTGTTTAGTCAATACTTTTTCATCCCAATGTCTTGAAGTTTAAAATAACTAATACGCATTAACGTCGACTTCACCATCTATAATAATTTTACCTTTTTGGAATACTTTGTTTTTTCTATATTTCCCCCTCTCTCTCATATATATATATATATATATATATATATATATATATAGTGTGTGTGTGTGTGTGTATATATAAAAGGTGTAATTTAGCACATACACTATAACATCGAATACGCTGCTATATCCTCTGTAGAGGGGATAATCCTCCAAAGGTGTATCCTGTGTATAACACTTAACTGTATCTAATGGTGAGGCTCCGATTCTAGAGTGTTTAGTAACCCATTCCATTTCTGGCCCAGAATGGTAGCACCTATTACGGTCTCAACTATGGGTCAAATAGATCTGCTTCAAATTATTCCTATTTGGCAAAAAGTTAGAAACTAGACAAAATGTAAAAATAAACGTACAATGTACGAATTTCCCTAACCCATCGGCATAAACTAACCCCAGATGAGTTGATATGTCGTTAAAAAATAAATCGATCATAGAAATCAGTTGCTACAAATAATTAAGGTTTTTGGAATCATCAGGTAACACTGAACACTAGCAAGAACCACAGCCTTATCTAATGTGGCCGACTCCCAACACTAATGATCCTGGTGCCCAGCTGTGTGACCGACAACAAAAGTCGGTCACGAAAATCTATCGTAGTAGGTGCAAGAGACGATTACACACTAAAATTGGTCGATTTTTTTAAAGGGTCGATCAGCTAGTTAGATACTAGCAGAGCATCAAGTAACTACATAAATTTCAAGATTTGGATACACTTTTCCTTGGTCAACTTGAAAATAAAATTTCACGACAGTTTTTGACACCGGTCCACAGGAAAGTTGTACTCTCGTCAAGCGAGTGGGATTTTCTTTGAGCACATTTCCATTTTTTTCCTGTTAGGAACTGGTAATCTTGTTGTCTCTTCGAGACACCGCAACGCAATACTTATGTTGTGCAGGGAAACTACAGAATGATGAAGCCTAACTGGAGACAAATCACAAAAATTCCCAAAGAATCTTAAGGTAAAATATTTATCTATTTATAACCAGATCACGCAGCAAAAAGTAAAAATATATAGTGAAGGTATTTTTTTTATATGAGAGATGAAGTTGAACTAGCAGGACCTGTCGATATACCACAGTATGATAATTTAATTATTACAATGTTTGATGTTTACTTAAGAGCTTTTGCGAAATAGTTCAATATGTAAAAATTATAATAATCTTGATTTAACTCTTACTATTTTTGTTCTTTTTTTTCTTTTGATCGTTTCATTATGTTCACTTAAATCAGATTAGCATTATCGCTTTCGCGCGCTCATCCTCTTTCTTTTCCGTATTCTTTCAAATATTTTTTTGTGTAACATGTCCTTTTCATCCCTTTATAATAAAATGGAATGGTCCATTATCTAGCTGAGGTGACGTCACTCATAAGAAATAAGAATTCGGTGGATAAGCAACACCAGATAATCAGAGTTTACATTTTTGCATTTCATCTTGGACAATTTGGACGGTCTCACATTTAAACTGAAGGTGTTGCAAGATGATAACGGTCGTACAATTCAGGAACAGGAGTATAAATTTGTAGATGTTCTCACAGAGAATAATGTATTTTCCAGTTCAGTTTGCAACGAAATGATAATTTTGTAAGGTTAGTGTTTTGCGTTAAAACTCAAATTTTTATCATTAAAATATTCGATATAATGGAAATAACTATGAAACACTAATTAGAATTCTCCCCTCTCCAAATATTTGCATCAATATTATTACGGACACCTGTTAGGACAGATTCACAGGTCGTCGACTTCTTAATCAAGTTCAGAAAAAAATCCAACGTGATTGATTAAAATATTCAAAATTCAAATTTTCAAGATTAAAATTAATTCTTAAAAAACATAATTCATTTAAGATTTTAATTATTGTAAAACCGTTTTTATCGTTAAAGTTATGATGCTCTGGTAAAAAAGTGTATTATTTTCTTAAGATGAACAATGATGAATTCATTCCTATCCCTTTCAAAACATCAATCATTGTTCATACAATCATTTTTCCATTCTTTTGTATTGTCCTGACGAAAGTTGAATATAAACCGAAACATTTAAACCTCGACTTTAACATAAAAAATAAATGAATCTTTTTTGGAATACGTTGTTTTTCTATTCTCTACATATTCTTGTATATATGTTTTAAAAAATAAAGTTTGATACATCTCTAAAGATATAACGACGAACGGAATCTGGGGTACAAACGCAGAATAGCGCGCATGAGATAATATCATTAGAATCTCATTTTACGTATAAATAGCATTAGATTACGGAAACTCCCGATGTAGCCTAACCCTAAAACTAACCCTAACGTCTCAAAGGTTTCGGTTATTTCCGTGAAATGTAATGCTTTTAATACTTGATCTAATGATATTATCTCTTGTACGCATTATCTTTTATTCAGCATTAGTACCACGTACAAATAACATTAGATTACGGAAACTCCCGAAGTAGACTAACCCTAACGTCTTAAAGGTTTTGGAAAATGTAATAAAATGTAATACTTATATTGCTTAATCTAATGATATCTCTTGCACGCTATTCTGCATTAGTACCAATACTTTTTATACGTAATCTAATGATATCAACCCATGCGCGTTATTCTGCATTAGTACCAAAGCTGGTAATGTGGCACATCCATGTGTAGAATATCTTTTTTTAAACATTCAATTTTCATGCCAACATAAAAGATTTCTTAGTGGAACAAAGTTTTAAAGGGACGAATAAATGAAAAGCACCGTGGGTAAATGACTAAAAACGCAGTCGAAAGATTTCTATACGGAAGGAATAGAAAAGCTTGTTTTACGATAGGAAAATGTTTTTTAAGAAACTTTCAAAATTAGGTACGACTTCAATTAAGCACATATTAGCCCAAAAATTGTCTGCTAAAAAAAAGCCATATCATAAAAACGCCGCGTGTGTATTTACTTCTCATACTGTCATGTACAAGAAGTCACTATAAGTGGAATAGGAACCTACTTCTAAACAAAATGAAAAATCTAAGAAAGTCCGGTTAGTGTAGGGGTTACGATACTCGCCTGTCAGCTGACAGTCGGGTTTCGAGTCACGCACAAGGCTGTCTTTCAATCTATAGCTCTGCTGATGAGGCCTAATAGGAGGCCGAAATGTAAATACAGAGATTGATTTTTCTCGATTTGTTTAGCCTTACATTTAAATAGGTATGCCCGCCTAATTGATTAATTATTAATTAACTTTCAAAATTAAGCACATATTCTCCCAAAATTGAGATTATATTAAAAAAATAATGCAGACTTTTCCCGGGTGAAATGAGACTAGTTTTATTGCAAAATTCTCTTTATTTATTGATGACCCTCGTGTATGTATATATATATTATGCACACTAACATATCTATCTCTAAATATTTACTCTCTAAACATTTGCTTTCTCACATATACACACATACTATTTACTCACTCGCCCCTTTCTGTGATATGAATAAATCATCTATTCTACACAAATATTTAATTTTCAACAAAGTCCTTCCCCCTTTAATTCAGGATGAGAATTAATCCCATTATGGAGTAAAATTTCCGATAAAAATTCAACCAATGATTACATTTCATGCGACATCCTAGTGGATACGCGTTTGCATATATATATATATATGTATATATATTATATATTTTGTGTCTCTTATGCTTTTGTGTGCATCTGTATTATAATTTATATGTACAATAACGCTTATCTCAGATTTTCACAATATTTCCTAAGCTTCATCATCCGAGCACGTGATTCATAAAACATTCATTTTTTTTCATTGTATTAAAATTTTCATCTGTTTTTATATGCACTGAAAAACTCATCTATTTATCTGATAAAATCCCTGCGTATTGTTTCTATAACTTTGCATATGCAGATGCAGTTTCATTAAAAAAAGACCAAAACAAAATATTAGTTGTATGCATAGATTACCATATTTTTGATAAAAGACAATGGTTAATATTGTAGTGTGTAAAATCCTCACTGCGTGCAAAACTAAGTTAAATTTGGTTAGGAGGATTTAGAAGGCTATCACAATGCAGGTGTAAAGAAAAAAATAATTATACGGTAACAATGATGTTGTGTGTTAACCTGTATTTAATTCTTGAATTTTCGAGATAATATCACTTTTTCAAAAGATCACTGGAACTGAAGCAGTCTAGTTATGGCATTTCCTTTTAAATGAATTTGTTTTTGAAAATGATAGTATTTTTATATAACTGTATTCTCGTGTTGTATGTTTGCGTGAATGCGGTGGTTTTTTTGTACTTGCGCGTATGTTGCATGCGCGTGTCCATGAAAATGCGTGTTGGTTGTGACGTCATGACTGTATCATAGCGCGGGATTGCACGTGCATATGTATGTGCGTATTAAAGAGCGTATTTGTGTTTGGTGGGCATGGTGATGTATAATATTTCGTGTTGGATGTAATATAAATCAATTTAATCATTTATTATTATTATTAATAATATTAATATATAATCAATATTTTTTTAGATGCTTCGTAATAACGCCCAACTTAAAAAAAAACCCCACAAAAATCAATATTATTAATATATTTTTTTTATTTAGTAGTGTATGTGTGTGTGTGTTAGAAAAAAAAAAGGTAAAATAGTTAAATTCATGGAATTAATTTTTGAAGCCAGGTGGTTCGTTGGATTTTACGGCATGTCAACCCTTGGGTTATTTTATGAGATCTAGTATATGAGACTACTACCACTCCGAGTCAGAGTGGATATGGAAGTAACGATAATGTTGAGTCCCTTTCATCGTCATTTCTGCCAGGTCTACTCTGAACCAGGGTGGTTAGTACCTGTTAGAGTCCCATCTATGGGTTAAACTGATAAAAATGAGTTTTAAAGAGATGAATACTTAAAAAGAATTAAAAGAAAAAACGTCTTCGATATAAAATAACACAAGATTTGACATTCAGTAAAAAAACAACCAACCAACTGGTGAATTAATGACTTTCCTTAGGTTATTAGTGTGAAGTAAAACATAAACAGACTTGGTCAGGATTTGTGGTTGTGAGGCTCTAATTCTAGAGTTATGAGGAGTGTGGAGTACCCCTTCATTATTATTATTATTATTATTATTTTATTATATTAAATAGAAATGATTATCAGAGTAGATTTTAGAAAAAAATGTTTTTAATTTTATTCTATTTCTCGGAATTTTTCAGATGAGGCTTGATCATTTGTATTGTTTGTATGTACAGATTACCATATCACTAGTATGTACAATTGGAACATAGCGTAGTGGATATAGGCGTTGAGTAAATACAGTTCCAAGTGACTTATCTCTAGGCCCCGGGTTCAATCCTGGACAGTAACATAGAATATTAACTAACAGCTTAACACTTGTACCCAACTATGGTTAGCGGAATGAGGATTGAATAATGGATAGGGTTCAAAGCTCCGTGATGTCTCCCGATTATGGACAAGGTTCTTGATTTCGACGAAGGAACCCGAGTCCAACAAGAAATAACTGAAGAAGGCCGGAGGGCACATCGGCAGAAACGTTATACAGATAACAATAAAGTTGAAGACAATAGTCAGAATAATTCAAATTATTTTTATTTATTTAGAATCTTTTCCATAGATATTAGCTCTGCATTGTTTGGAATTTGATTATAGCAAAAATTATCTCAATCTTGCAAAAATGTTCTGTGATTATTCAAAATGGCTGCAAATCAAACAGAACCTTCCAGGCTTTAACAGAGGTCTGTCATCAAATATTTAGAGACCGAGAATTACAAATCATGTGAAATTTGCAGAAGAATGTGTGATGTATATGGAGAAGTATGGTTTAGCCCAAACTTGTTTACAATGTTTACTTGTACTAAACATGGATTTACCACGACTAACTGTTGTGGGGTTTTAAGGGGTCAAATAAGAACAAAACGACGGGTAACAAATGTAGGAAAGTGTATTAACAAAAGAGTAGACAATTACAGTACAGAGAAGTGGGAATTACGTCCGACAATAGAGTTATGAGCTGACTCGCATTGGCTTACTCTACAAGCCATAAATGTCCCTGTTACTTATAGTAACCGTCGGCGCAATCCATTAGTCTATAGGATATATCACCTATAACACTAACCAAAAGTTGAAAAGGCTGCCCATGGAGTAAAAACACATTGACTCACCTTAAACAGCGGTCATTAAAAAGGTAATGCTGATAGTTTTCTGGGATCCATAATTATGTTCTAGAAAAAAGTGCAAATGTAAACAGTGTTTCCTATTGCCAACTCACTGGGCAAAATACCCCTTTTTATTGAATAACACTCGTACCTGAAACCATATATTGGTATTAGATAGATGAAAACTTACAACTGCGTGCACAAACCGCTTCCGAAAATACTAAATGCACAATGAACACATTCCTTTAACACCTAGGCATAAAATAACCCTAGACTGATTAACATACGTTAAAATCAATCGTTTATCATGAATCCAAAATATCAAATGAATAAGCAATAATTACTATGATTGGCATAAAAAACAACAATAACAGCTACACATTAATTACTCTTTCTAATACTCTGTAATAATTTTAACTGTATAGATTTAATCAAAATTTGAAATTAAGCTAAACAGTAATTTACTTAATATGAAAATTAAATAAACATGAAATCAAACAAAAATTTTGCCTAAAATTGCAATCGATACAATTAGAATTTTCTTGAAACATTTAAGTATAACGACTTTGATTTAGTTAAAATGAAAATTTCACCAATTGCTTTCTAATAACTAAATTCAGTTAGAATTATTGCGGTTTATCATCAATACGTTACAAGCAGGACCTGTGGATATACCACAGTATGATAATTTAATTATGAAAACGTTTCATATGTTTACTTAAGAGCTATTGCCAAATAGTTCAATATGTAAAAAGTATAATAATCTTGATTTTACTCCCACTCATTTTTATCTTTCCCTCCTTTTTATTATGTACAATTAAAAAAGATTACACTCTTTTTTTTTTGCAATGCAAACTAAAGACTAAAAGTTAGCCACAGAAAAAAAAATTCATGTGTTTTCGGCTGTTCGAAGCAAAATACCGTTTTAAATCGCCGTAAAAATTAATTCAATGGATAAAAACACATAAAAATTACATATTTAGAAAGATGTTATTTTCTTTCCAATAATATAAATCGTGATTTAACTCTTTTTTTCTTTCTTTTCATCTTCTCATTATGTTCGATTGAAAAAGATTAGTGTTATCGCTTTCGCGCGCTTACTTCCTCTATCTTTCCCCTATTCTCTTATTTTTTTTGTGTAGCATGTCCTTTTTCTTACATGTATTTTCTTTATAATAAAAAAGGAATGGTCTATTATTTAGCTGAGGTGTCGACACTCATATCAAATAATTTGCTGGATAAGCAACACCAGATAATCAGGATTTACACTTTTGCATTTCATCTTGGACGATTTGGATGGTCTCACTTTTAACCAGAGGGTGTTGCGAGATAACGGTCGTATAGTTAAGGAAAACGAATATTAATATATAGATTGCAGAGTACGAACACCAACAGCGTTATCATCTGATGGTGAATGTCATTATCCCTGGTAAAATTAACCCAAAAACCAAAATATAAGGTCTAAAAAAGTTTTTATTGTAGAGTAGCTAGTACCCCTTCATCAGTCTACCATATGGACTGGCTCAGTCTTAAAATAACCTACGATTAAAATGGATGAACAAGCTGAATAATATCCAGACTGACTTTAAGGGTGAATTGACCCTCCTCTATTTATTGTAAGTTTAGTCTTGTTAATTATTTGTACTTATTTGTTCTGTGTTTTGTATATATCCGTTGGCACCTGATGCTGGTGCTGAATAAATGTATTAAGCACACACCATTCTTCTGTGTATCTCTTCCACCTCGAAAATAAGTTCTGATTTGGGTTAACCTTACTATGATTTTAACAAGGACTACACTAATCTTAGAATGTTGTTCAACATAAAATAATAAATATTCAACATTTAGACAAGAATCGGTATTATTTTTAAAGATTCAACTGGCACATTCCCTGTTTTCCCCAAAATAAAACGTACCGGCAAAATAACATCGAGCATAATTTTTTAGGATGATTTTAACCTTAAAGTCCTATATCACCTCATTCCACCCGGCTGGAAGTCACATTCATTTTAACTAATCAGCCCCAAACAATAGCCTTTGTTTAAATTTAATATTAAACATATGTAGAAATCTTTGATTTAAGGGAAATAATAGGTAACTTTAGATGTAAAGGTCATTTTTAGCCATTTTTTTTTATATATCCTTATAGGAATGCTCTGGACTTAGAAAAATCTCAACAGGATGTTAAGAGTTAATATAAGCCACCCCCCCTTAAAATAAGCCCTTGTAGAGAGCGGCAGACAGACAAAATAAATAAGCATTCTTCACAATCACATCATGCGACTCAAACACTCGACATCTCCCGAAAATAAACCCTAGTGTCATTTTACGGAGTGAAAATTAATATAAGCCATGTCTTATTTTCGAGGAAGAAGTATTTGATTGACTAATTTTTAATGGCATGTCAGCCTGTCTAGGGTTAGTTTATATATAGAGGTTAGAGAATCGCACTCATTGTATGTTCTTTACATTGTGTGTAGTTCTTTCTGAAGATGTTTTTGTTATTTGCACACGGACTTATCAAATACAAATAATTCTTAAACAGAAATATTTGATCTCGAGATGAAACTAACATGTACTACCACTACAATCCTACAAATCCCCAGGCCACCCAAACTAAAGTTTTATTACCAGATGCAATTTACTATCATAGCTAGGTTTTATCAAATAACATGGAAATCCGGTAGAAAGATTAACATAAGTTTATTACCCTTTTGATAAAAAAAAAAAAAGAGAATCCAACGCACAGCTCTTAAACAACAGTAAACTTCTGTAACAAGACTAGCTATTACACGACCACCCCCTCGCGTCGTCCGTATTATTTATGTGTTTCGTTGGACGAATCCAACTTTCTTGTAGGGAAATATCTTCCCTTACAACAGAAATCATATTCAGATAGTCAACAAATATGTAGACAATAAGCAATTGTGTAATGAAATTTTATTACTACAGTACTCTTAGATATTTAATATTTACATCTCTGTAGCACACTAGGAATTACTCGACTAACACTCGTGTAGTTCGTATTATTTATTTGTTTCGCTGGATGAGTCCAACATTTCTGTAGGGGAAATATATTCCCTTACAACACCAGGACACCCCTTTTGAGGGTGTTTAACCCCTCTGCTCAGGATACAGTCAGTTTATTCTAAACCCCACCAACTGGGTGATATGGTAAATGAGGATGTAATTTTCTTGGGGTATATGTTTTAATGTATATATATTTACGAGCCCCTTGGCACGAGTAGGATGTGACACAATGTAAATTTCTTAAGCGTGGTTTAACAGTTTTGAATTCAGAGTTTTCCATCTCCTAGACTGGTTATCTAGCCAAGGTTAAATAGCCCGGTCTATTCTACTATTTACTCATAGATGGGGAGAGAGCATAGTCGGATGCATACCTTTCCCAAGGGTATTAGCGCAATGTGAAATAAAAACAGCCTCGTCTAGGATTTGAAGGATATATCTTAATGTATGTTAAGCAGTTCAATAAATGTGTCGTTTTATTCAACCATTTCTGAAACCATCTGTTACTATGCATTCACCTCTGTGTTATATAGGTGATCATTCAAACTTAATTTGATATTTTTTTTAATCTACCTTCACAACAAGAGTTGAATCTGAAAATTATCAATTAAATGAATCTCAATTATATTATCTATATACTAGCAGGACCCGTTGATATACCATGTTATGGTAATTTAATATTTCTCTGAATGTTTGAGATGAGGCTTGAAGATTAGTATTATCTGCGTTATTCGGACTATTGTCCCCATCTTCATTGTTATTTGTACAACGTTTCGGCCGATATGCCCTCCGGCCTTCTTCAGGTATTTCTTGTCGGACTCGGGAACCTTCTCGGACTCAGGAACCTTCTTTTCGAACTCGGGAACTTTCAGTTCCGTGATGGCTCCCGAATACGACAAGAAAGTTCCCGAGTTCGAAAAGAAAGTTCCCGAGTTCGAAAAGAAAGTTCCCGAGTTCGAAAAGAAAGTTCCCGAGTTCGAAAAGAAAGTTCCCGAGTTCGAAAAGAAAGTTCTTCGAAAGAAAGTTCCCGAGAAGAAGGCCGGAGGGTATATCGACCGAAACGTTGTACAAATAACAATGAAGATGGGGACAATAGTCCGAATAACGCAGATAATGGTCATTTAACTTTTACAATGTTTAATATTTATACTTAGGGATATTGCGAAATTGTTCAATAGATAAAACGTATAATAATCTTGGTTTAACAATTCTCTCTCTCTCTCTCCATTCTATTGAAACAGATGATATGCATTTGATTAGCTATTGCTCTTTCACATCTCTCTCTCTCTCTCTCTTCTTTATTTCTTCCTTAGTATATTTTCTTTCTTATGCACAGCATGTTATTTTTCTTCCCCATCTTAGGTGAATATTTATCGGATATTTTCAAATGTATAATGATCGATCTATTCGATTGATATCCACCACAGAAATCGATTGCATTCAGAAGGAAGAACATTTCTTTTATTACCGTGTGAAATAAAGGATTTTTCTTCCTCATTAGGCTACGAATTTATTGATCTACACTCACACACATAATAGTTAATCTCAGATTTAAATGAACAAAATAGACTTTAGTTAACGGGCGGACAATAAAAATGCATACGAAAAGATAAAATCAGACTTTTTAAAATCTATAAATTAATACGCTTGTTCTTTATTTGTACAACCGTTATCACATTGCAACACTCTGGTTAAAAGTGAGACCGTCCAAAAGGAGATGCAAGTTGCTTATCCGCCGAATTCTTATTTTTCATGAGTGTCATCTCAGCTACATAATGGACCATTCCGTTTTCATCATAAAGAAAGGGAAGAAAAAAGGACATACTACACAGAAAAAATGAGAAGAGGGTAGAGGAAATATAAAGAGGGGTGAGTGGGGAACCGAGCGCGGAAATTTGTAACGAACACAATGAAAGAGAGAGAGAGAGAGAGAGAGAGAGAGAGAGAGAGAGAGAGAGAGAGAGAGAGAGAGAGGAGAGAGAGAGATCAAGATTATTGTACCTTTTACATATTGAACTATTTTGCTATAGCTCTTAACATATGAAACGTTGGAATAATTAAATCATTGTACAGTGGTATAACCATAGGTTCTGTGAGTTTTAATAAATTAATGTAATAATAAGAGGTTAGTTGGCGAAAACTAACATCAGTATCCGAAAGGAACAACCAGAATGAGACAAATAGACCCTCATAAAGACAAGTGTTGGGTACAGACAGCAGCTGTGATAAAATTTACAAAATTGGCGCCAATAATATCGTCAAAAAAGACACAAAATACATTCGCCATTAACCTACTCCTCCCTCTCTTCTATTGGCTGAGGTTTAGTTGTTTGCTTATCGTTTCTACAATTAAAAGAAAAAATATGAGAAAAAATATGAGAAAAGAAAGAGAAAAAAAGAGGAGAGGAGAGGAAAGAGAGGAGAGGAGAGGAAAGAGAGGAGAGGAGAGAGAGAGAGGAGAGGAGAGGAAAGAGAGGAGAGGAGAGGAAAGAGAGAGAGAGACAGAAGAAAGAAGAAATCATTTTAATAGAGATGCTTTAGCCAAAACTTGCAAAAAAAAGTTTCTGCCTTATCGTGTTTTATGGAACCTATCTGAAGAAAAATAAAATTTCCATAATTGAGCAGAAGGTTTGTTCAGCTGATGGAATATGAAACGACTGTAAACGATATTTTTTTGGTTGCCAATTGAGAAGCAAGACGTCTGTTATCTGGGATTAGGTTTTTTTATTACATTGGATAGAATTAGTTCAGGGAAGACATTGTTCAATCTTTTACAACATGTGAGAAAAGAAAAAGTAAGATAATTTAGGGAAAGGTACAATGATTAAATGGAAAATGGAATAAATAGGAAAATATCTCTTTTCAACGAACAACCCGCGAGAAAATGAAATTGTTAATTATTTGGTTTTGGATTTCGTTATGACGTAATAACGATAGCGGATAGAGTTTTATATAAGTGGTTTTATTGAATGAAATCGCAGAAAGTTATACCATTGTTGCCCAATGACAAGAGACACTGTAAACAGGGATGTTTATGTTTAAAAGGAATTTCGGCATTCAAAATCTGAATTTTAAATCTATATAATAATACTCTTGTTCCTTAATTGTACGACCATTATCATCTTGCAGCACCATCTGCTTAAAAATGAGGCTGTCAAAATCGTCCAAGAAGAAATTCAAAAGTATAAATCCTGATTATCTGGTGTTGCTTATCCGCGGAGTTCTTATTTTTTATGAGTGTCATATTGGTTAAATAATGGACCATTCCGTTTTTATCATAAAGAAAGGGAAGAAAAAGGACATGCTACACAGAAAAATAGAGGACGTGAGTGTGTGGAAGCGATAAATGCTAATCTGTGTCAATCAAACATAACGAGAGAGAGAGAGAGAGAGAGAGAGAGAGAGAGAGAGAGAGAGAGAGAGAGAGAGAGAGAGAGAGAGAGAATTATACTTTTTACCTATTGAACTATTTTGCAATAACTCTGAAATAAATATATCAAACCTTGTAATAATTAAATTATCACTGTGGTATATCCTTAGGTCCTGCTAATATAAATAATTCTCAGACTGTATGCAATCATATCAACCGATTTGCATAGCCAATGGATGTTTTAGCTGATATTTAGCTCAGTCGATAGAGTATCCGCCGGTTAATCGCACGGTTCCGTGTTCGAGACGAGTTCCTGCCAAATCAGTGCAGTATTAACACAGCTTGGCTAATCTGATCTGTGCTATAAAGTGTGGAGCTGACTGTAGGTGTGGCGATCCACTGCAGTAAATAACAATCTGCCTGGTCTAACGCTAACAAAAACGGGATAGACTCCCTTGTTGTCCGGCTGATACCGACAATAGGCCATACCACCGACATTATATATATATATATATATATATATATATATTATATATATATATATATACACACACACGAGTCAGATCTTAGCCCTGAAGAGCATTAAGCGAAACTTTTAGTAGGTTCGCCTGACCCATTAGATTCATCTTTATTATTTGCTCTACTTAGGTATTGAGCACTTTTTACTTATTAACTTTAGTCTCCTGGCAGGTTTGTTTGTTATATATATATAAATTGCTTTTTTTTTCCAAAATATTGTACTAATAGATTATTTTTTGTTGGTACGATTATCTTGGTCTTTTCTTTTTTACAAACATTTTTTTCTTCCCGGTTGATGTTTGGTAGTATATTTTTTACAATCAAACTATTTGCTGTTTTTTTTTCTCACCGCGAGCATTTACCAAGTTTGGTATATTAAATATATATATATATATATATATATATATATATATATATATATATACCTGGAAGTACGTTTATTTAAGCTGCATGTGGAGTGCACAATTGTTAGAGGGAAAGTTGTCAATCAACTGCAATTATAGGGTGGTGTAATGTCACGTGTTGAGATGCGACACAAACAGGAGAAAACAAAAAAATACACATAATATATACATATAGAGCTGTCCAAATAGAGAAGAATAACTATGGAATTGGTTAGGTGGTAAAAGACACGAACATTTATTAATACTAGTAAATATATGCACCCTCCAGGTGCAAGTATTTAAGTTTTAATGTAATAAAATAAATTAGAAATGCTAATGAAACTAAATAAGAATGCAGATAAAAAGATTTGAAACAGAGGGGTTATAATCGAAAAATAGAACAAATGAAACTTACTCGTCTATCACTCCCGCCTTTCATTGCTAAATCTTCCTAATTTAACTATTTAGTTAAAATAGGGAGTAAAGAAATATCTTAAAATTTATCACCGAGATTTTTGCTCATATTCATTAAGATAGAACCAAACAATTAGAAATCAATAATACTAAGCACGTATTTATTAAAATCAGATTTTAATATCAATGTATAAACTGCTATTTGGTTGTATAAACTGTAAGCTGCTATTTGGTTGTATAAAACTGTAAGCTGCTATTTGGTTGTATAAACTGTAAGCTGCTATTTGGTGTATATATAAATACAATTGCATGTTATTAGTATGTAGATATGGCCAACAGTATAAATAAAAATGAAATCATGGTGGATGTGACGTAAATAACCAAGGGAATTGTGACTTAAGTAGTAATATAGTTTCAGTTACAGACAGAAAAACACAATCTCCATTATAATAAGATGTCTAAACTTTGATATCAATTCACTTCTTTGGTTCAGCAATTTGTTTTCAACATTTTCTAGGACGCATAATTTTTCCTCCAGCCATAATCTGCAGCTATTGTTACATCCTTTGTAAGCTTGTGATTTTTTCACAATATCCTATTTTATGCTTTTTCTCCTAAGCAATAAAACGGGAAACCCTTTTATTGCTTACGAGAGAAATTGACTTTACACCATATTATTTTTACTCACACTATTAGATTGATTGGCCACTTGTCTCCCACTTCCATCTGATGATAGTAAAGTCCAGATGAAACGGAAACTAACAGATTTCTATTGTTCATAATTTGATATCATTCTTGGTTTTATATCTGCTCTGTTCTAATAGCATCGAGCACTACTTGCAAACTTTTCTTATTGGCATTTATCTTTTTATCATATATTATAATATGATATATATTAGTTCGTATGTATGTATTTTTACAAGAGGGAACTTTCAGAAATAGTAAAAGAATAAAAGACTAGAAACGTTGTAGATTTAGATTGTTGGATTTTAAGGCATGTCAACCCTTGTTGACTTATCTTATGCCGGAGACGTTTTTTTCTTTTTAAACTCGATTTTAAACATTTTTTTAAAACTTATTTTTTCTATTTGACCAATAAATGTGATCCTAATAGATACTATCATTCCGGGTCGGAGTGAACCCGAGAGTAATGTAATGAAGGAGTACTCCACATTCCCCAGAGCTCCAAAATTGGAACTTCACAATTAGATAGAGTTTAACGCCATACCCAGGACATTAGGACCCGCAGTCACCGCCTTCTAACACATATGATGAAAAGGGTTGGGGCTTGCAATAAAGGCAATATTATAAGTGCTAGGGCTTGACATGACCAGCCGATTGATCGGAGGAGGCCTCTCCAACTGACCGTCTAGCTTAAGTAAGAGCCGGAGTGGGGTGTTGCATGTCATGGACTGCCCAGCCACAGTTCACGGGTCGCCACTCATGGCCAACATGTGATCGCATGGGGGGGGTATTACCCCTCTGCAGAAGTGCAGTCAGTGTATTCTAAAGCTTAATTCATTAATAAACGTTTGCCTAATGACTATTTTTTTCAATGTTCTGCATTAAAGAATTTCCATTTTGTCAGGAGTCATTTTCTTGCACAGAGTAATACGATGTCAAGTAATACAAATAATTTTCAGTTTTATACTTTCAAGTACTCCTATGTGATAGAAGTATGTTGGATCTGGGAGTAATGGCAATGAATTGGTATTCCAGTTATATCTAGAAGTCGAGTCTCCTATATAATTGTTGTGGGGTTTTAAGGGGTTAAATAAGAACAAAACGACGGGTAACAAATGTAGGAAAATGTATTAACAGAAAGTAGACAAATACAATAGAGAGAAGTGGAAATTACGTCCGACAAATAGAGTTATGAGCTGACTCGCATTGGCTTACTCTCAAGCCATAATTGTCCCTGTTACTTATAGTAACCGTCGGCGCATTCCATCACCTATAACAATACAAATAAATTTTAACAGATTTATTCGGCCCACAGATATGACCCAAACAAGTATTACCTCTCCGGTAGTAAACCTGGGAGTAATGGCAATGAATGGGTTTTATAAACTTCTCCAGAATGGAGTCTTATCACAGAATGTAGGTTAACGTCATACCAATGGACACTCATAGAAAAGAGGATAGGGTTGAAAAGTCCTTTCGGAAAAAAAGACATTTATTGAGCGAAACCATAGTGGTTCCTATTTGTACCTCTCGTTCTGACATTTCTTGTTAAAAAGAGGAAAAGTTTTAACTTAACTTTCCTGTATTGTTTTCCAACAATTAACACGACTGGTGAATATATTGAAAAGGTTGAATTGAAGGTTATTTGATTATTTCAACCACATATTCTATGGCTGCATCAAATAATAAGCATCTTTCTATTCGGTCGAAAGAAAAAAATTGAGATCGAACTGATATATACAATCTGATGATCATACATCTAGCATATAATTTTGGTGAAATATTTCATACTAGTATTGGATCATAGTGTAGTGTACCATTAGTGCGCTCGGTCTTATAGATAGATATCAACAGACTCAGATAGATAGATAGATAGATAGATATCAACAGACTCAGATAGATAGATAGATAGATAGATAGATATCAACAGACTCAGATAGATAGATAGATAGATAGATAGATATCAACAGACTCAGATAGATAGATAGATAGATAGATAGATATCAACAGACTCAGATAGATAGATATCAAACACTCAGATAGATAGATAGATAGATATCAAAACACTCAGATAGATAGATAGATAGATAGATAGATAGATAGATATCAAAACACTCAGATAGATAGATAGATAGATAGATAGATAGATAGATAGATAGATAGATAGATATCAAAACACTCAGATAGATAGATAGATAGATAGATATCAACACTCAGATAGATAGATTCAGATAGATAGATAGATAGATATCAACACACACTCAGATAGATAGATATCAACACACTCAGATAGATAGATAGATAGATAGATATCAACACACTCAGATAGATAGATATAGATAGATATCAACACACTCAGATAGATAGATAGAGATAGATAGATATCAACACACTCAGATAGATAGATAGATAGATAGATAGATATCAAACACTCAGATAGATAGATAGATAGATAGATAGATATCAACACACTCAGATAGATAGATAGATAGATAGATAGATATCAACACACTCAGATAGATAGATAGATAGATAGATCAACACACTCAGATAGATAGATAGATAGATAGATAGATATCAACACACTCAGATAGATAGATAGATAGATAGATAGATATCAACACACTCAGATAGATAGATAGATAGATAGATAGATATCAACACACTCAGATAGATAGATAGATAGATAGATAGATATCAACACACTCAGATATCAGATAGATAGATAGATAGATAGATAGATATCAACACACTCAGATAGATAGATAGATAGATAGATAGATATCAACCACTCAGATAGATAGATAGATAGATAGATATCAACACACTCAGATAGATAGATAGATAGATAGATATCAACACACTCAGATAGATAGATAGATAGATATCAACACACTCAGATAGATAGATAGATAGATATCAACACACTCAGATAGATAGATAGATAGATAGATATCAACAGACTCAGATAGATAGATAGATAGATAGATATCAACAGATCAGATAGATAGATAGATAGATAGATAGATATCAACAGACTCAGATAGATAGATAGATAGATAGATAGATCAACACACTCAGATAGATAGATAGATAGATAGATAGATAGATAGATAGATATCAACACACTCAGATAGATAGATAGATAGATAGATATCAACACACTCAGATAGATAGATAGATAGATAGATAGATAGATAGATAGATAGATAGATATCAACACACTCAGATAGATAGATAGATAGATAGATAGATATCAACACACTCAGATAGATAGATAGATAGATAGATAGATATCAAAACACTCAGATAGATAGATAGATAGATAGATAGATCAACACACTCAGATAGATAGATAGATAGATAGATAGATATCAACACTCAGATAGATAGATAGATAGATAGATAGATATCAACACACTCAGATAGATAGATAGATAGATAGATAGATATCAACACACTCAGATAGATAGATAGATAGATAGATAGATATCAACACACTCAGATAGATAGATAGATAGATAGATAGATAGATAGATAGATAGATAGACACACTCAGATAGATAGATAGATAGATAGATAGATATCAACACACTCAGATAGATAGATAGATAGATAGATAGATATCAACACACTCAGATAGATAGATAGATAGATAGATAGATATCACACTCAGATAGATAGATAGATAGATAGATAGATATCAACACACTCAGATAGATAGATAGATAGATAGATAGATATCAACACACTCAGATAGATAGATAGATAGATAGATAGATATCAACACACTCAGATAGATAGATAGATAGATAGATAGATATCAACACACTCAGATAGATAGATAGATAGATAGATAGATATCAACACACTCAGATAGATAGATAGATAGATAGATAGATATCAACACACTCAGATAGATAGATAGATAGATAGATAGATATCAACACACTCAGATAGATAGATAGATAGATAGATATCAACACACTCAGATAGATAGATAGATAGATAGATAGATATCAACACACTCAGATAGATAGATAGATAGATAGATATCAACATAGATTAGATAGATAGATAGATAGATAGATATCAACACACTCAGATAGATAGATAGATAGATAGATATCAACAGACTCAGATAGATAGATAGATAGATAGATAGATATCAACAGACTCAGATAGATAGATAGATAGATAGATAGATAGATAGATAGATAGATAGATAGATAGATATCAACAGACTCAGATAGATAGATAGATAGATATCAACAGACTCAGATAGATAGAAAGATGTTAAGCAAATAAATATTATTGGGTTTGATTCACTTGAAATGAAGTTGACTTGGTAGCAGGTGCCAGAAGAATCGAGGTTTAAAAGATTCCTGAGGAAACCCACTTACAAGAAGACGATTTGTTTTGATTTCTTATTAAGAAGTAAGGTCAAACCAATTTCTGGTGTCTTAAAGTTGCTGCCCCCGGTGATACGGTTATCAGTTTTGAAGGTCTGCCACATCTTCGTCCAGGAAGGAAACTTGAACTGGCAAAGGTTTTTAACTCATTATCAATGTCTTGCCAGGAATAAATTGCCAGATAAAAAGAAAACAAACTATAAAAGAAGGAAATAAAGAAATGAGAAAGAGAAAAAAGGAGGAAAAGGAGGGGAAAAAGTGAAACAATTAAAAAAATAGGATTTCGTCAAATGTTGTTGAAGCACAGGAAATAACATCGAAGTTATTTTGTCACCTTAGCCATAAGCACTTCAATTCGATCGTATTAAGTTACTTGTTTGGTTCATTTATTTAATGGTATATTAACCTTCGTGGGTTATTTAATTCCAAAGCCATCCTTGTAGAAGAACAGTAGATGTGCTATTTAACCCATTGCTGGGGGATGAGGGTTTGGTTTCTTTGTTTAATGGCATATCAACATTGTGACTTATTTAATGCCAAAGCCATCCTTATAGAAAAACAGTAGTGGCGCTATTTAACCCATTGCTGAGGGCTAAGAAGGAGTTCATACCTTTCCCATTGGTATTAGATCGGGAGTGTACGTAATAGTGTGAGTGGAATTCGAATCCACTTATTACGATGTCGTAATCCAACATGTTAGCCACTACAATATGAAGTCTCTCCCTCATTAATTGCTAGATAAAAGAAAACAAAAACTATAAAAGAAGGAAATAAAGAAATGAGAAAGAGAGAAAAAAAGGAGGAAAAGGAGTGGGAAAAGTGAAACAATTAAAAAATAATATTTCGTCCTAGTTCGATACCGGTCCTCGCCAACTCAGCGTATGAGTAACACAGGGATCTATGCGGTAAAGTAAGGAGCTGATGGTAGGTGTGGGGTTCCACCTCAGACGCTAAAATAATCTCCTTGGTCTAGCGCAAGTGAAAAGGGGATAGACTCCCTCGCTGATTGGCTGATACCGACTTTAGGCCACCCCGACGACTTTACTTTTACTTACTTATTTCGACAAACGTCGTTGAAGCACAGGAAATAACATAGAAGTTGTTTTGTCACCTTAGCCATAAGCACTTCAATTCGATCGTATTAGACAAGTTGCTTGTTTGGTTTGGTTGTTTAATAGCATATCAGCCTTCGTGGGTTATGTAATGCCTAAGCAATCTTTGTAGAAGAACACTAATGATACTACCGTGTTTCAGGACGATTTTAATATAAGCCCCCCACCCTTAAAATAAGACAGAGTTGAGAGCGGCAGATAGGCGAAAGAAATAAACACTATTCTCAAATACATCATGCGACCCAAACACTCAGCATCCCCTTAAAATAAGCCCTTGTGTTATATTTCGGAGTGAAAATTAATATGAGTGCTGTCTTATTTTTTGGGTAAACACGGTATTTGACCCATAGCTTGGAGTATGAAGGAGTTCCTAGCTTTCCCAAGAGTATGATATCGAAAGCAAACGTTATAGTGTAACTGGAGTTCGAATTCGCTTACTACATAGTCGAACACGTTAGCCACTACACAACGAGGCCTCCCACTATGCTGTCTAAAATGACAAGGTTTAATAACTGGAAGCTAAAATAAATTTGAGAGACAAAGATTAAAGTAATCAAACATGACCCTCCCCATGATCAGATGTCACTCTCCAACTCCCCGGTAAGGAGCTTATGGTTAGGTCACGTTGAAAGCACCGATTCTCGCTAGATCACCGAAGTTAAGCAGCGATGAGCCTGTTCATTACTTAGATGAGTGACCATCAAAGCAGCAGCAGGTACTGTAAAAAACCGATTGTAAAATGGACTTGATTCGGTATTAAACTGGTCCGAAAAGGGTTGATATCCAGTAAAACAAAACCAACAAAAACAACCCTGGTTAGGATTAGAGTGTGGTATCAGTCCCTCTTTCCTCAATCGTTTTCTAGTCTTCATGTGGAGCACGGCTAAACCATAAAGCGAGTCTTGTCTTGGGGATTCTGATTTTGAGGCAAAAATCTCCCTATTGAGAAGAAGTAGTGTGACAGTCATTTTTGTTCTTCACTCACACATGTGCTTGGGGGGCTCCCCGTCACAATGAGTGTAGCATTAGATCAGACAGAATTATTTTCTTTAAGAAAAAGGTTTTTCCTCTTAAGAATTATTATGTAATATCAGTTATCAAATTAATCTTTGTTAATATCTTATAATGGGGACTCGGTGTCTGTAACCGAAACTACGTCACCACCAATGCGACAATTGCCTTTGTTATTTACACTATATTCTCAATGGTTATTAGATAGTTATTATCTGATTAGGATCTTTATTAACAATGTCTTTATAAAGGTCTAGCCGAGATAGATTTGCCTCAAAACAGCCCATATTATTAATGTTTAAAATATAACAATGCGTGTTATACATCATTAAGAAATAAATGTTCACCTGGTGCGAATAATGTGCACACCAGTTTTGACAAATCGTGTTTAATAAATAATTATTTGGTGTTATTGATTTCTAATATTGTTTTATTCTCAAACGTATTAAAAGCAATTCTATGTATAACTTTATAAACCAATCAAAATATAATTAAAATAACTAATCTTTTTATATGCGTTATTATTTAATTTTTTTAGTCTTCCTAATTTAATATATTTTATTACATACTTAAGTACTGACGCTCGGTGGGCGCATATTCTTGCTAGTTTTGATAACTGATGAAAAGTTCATTTTAATGCTTAGTCAAGCGGCACCTAACGAAACTACAGAGTAAGGTACCTTTTAGTCAGACAGGTGCGTCCCATAGTTGTGTAATGGTTTGTAAGCTAGTCTCGCTGATCAGCTATTAATGATTGGCGAGTTAATTCCTCACTAGATACCTCTTAGTCGCAACGTTGTCAAATCCTACACTTGTCAAACGGGTTGGGTAATAGCGTAGGTCGATTTTTCACTTTTAAAAATATAAAATTCTCTCAAATAACAAAAGTTGTGTTGGTATAAGTACTGATACCAAAAACTAGACCTCTTACTAGCGCCATTATTTGAGGAAATAGCATCAAAGATCGTCTTCTATAATGCACCAAAAATCCTCGTTTTCGCAACATTTGGCCTAGAAATTGGTTAGAAAATTTAGCAATTTCAGTATTTAAAACAGAAAAGCTTGTCCTTTTAAACGAAACGAATAAAATATAACTAGAATTCAAATTGAATATGTATCCTCCATCACCACAGACACCTGATATGCTGTTTTTACCTAATAAATAAGCTATAATAGTGTTAACATTTTAAAAGATTGAAATCTATTTGATCAAATGAAGGCAAAGTTTTGAAGAAAAATATTTTGTGTAGTAATTCTTTGTTAATTTGCCACATGGGAGACGTTACAGTTCCAAAATCGATCTACCTTATTGGGTCAATACCTACCTTTAATCAGACATGTCATAATATTTTGAATGCCTATGAAAGTTTTGATTCATAAACATTACAAAGTTTCGTACTCGTTCAAGTTTTATATTTTTCTCTGCTAATACGAGAGAAAATCTGGTTCAGTACAATCTTCTTCCCTTCGCATTTAACGGCATGTCAACCCTTGTTGGGTTATTTTATGCCGAATACGTTTCGTTTTATTTATTATTAATGGGTACTCAATTTTTTTCAAACTTAATTTTTGTAAACACGTTTTTCTATTTAACCCATAGATAGGACTCTAACAGGTACTACCACTCCAGGTGAAAGTGTACCTGGGAGTAATGGTGATCAAGGGATAGTCTACATTTCCCAGAGATCCAGGATTGGAAATTCACCAGATAGAATTTAACACCTACTCAGTACAATAAGACCCTCAGCTACCACCTTCTAGCACACATAATATCTATTAGGCATAAAGGCAATAGGGTCGGGACAATCATGTAGGGGCCTCTCCGATTGCTGTCTAACCTAAGTAAGGGCCAAAGTGGAGTGTTGTATTCCATGGACTGCTCAGCAACCAGGGTTCCGTCTTTAAGTACCACGGGTCGCCATCCACAGCGAACAGTGTGACATGAGGAGGATGTTTTACATCATTGACCGCAAATAATATTCAGATCCTTGCACAAGCTGGATAATATGGATTGATAATATGCAAAAAAAATGTGTTGTGAATTCTATCAACTCACCGATGAGGGTATAATTCACATATCACGACTTTTCTATATTTCAGGATATGTAACAGATAAATCATTGAAATTGAAAACTGGTCGAGTCGCATTGTTTATTATGTTATTAACCACGTAGAAAATGTTAGTTGGTTAGATTTTACAGCATGTCAACCCCGGTTGGCTTATCTTATGCCGAAGACATTTTATTTAATTCAACTTTTTTCTTCAAAAATCAATTTTTAAAAACACATTTTTAATACAGTTATCTATTTAACCCATAGATGGGACTCTAACAGGTACTATCCCTCCAGGTCATGGTGGACCTGGGAGTAATGGTGATCAAAGAGTACTCTACATTTCCCAGAATTCTAGAATTAGAACTTCACCACTCATATTCAGGGCACTAATACCTTCAGTCACTGCCTTCTAGCACATAAAAAGGTTTGGGGGTTGCCATAAGGTCAATGGGGTTGGGATAATCATATAGGTGCTAGAGCTTGATATGACCAGCCAACTGATCGGAGGGGACCTCTCCGATCACTCATCTAGCCTAAGTAAGGGGCAACGTGGAGTGTTGCATGTCATGGTCTGCTCAACCACCAGGATTTCACCCATCGGCAGAGGTGCAGTCGGTGTATGGGGTTTATGTCTTACAGCATTAAATGAAGAAATGAAGAGAGATCAAAGACAACTGGTTAGCTGTATAGATAGAGACTTTATTGATAAGACCGTTACTCTGGACGCCAGAGTCCAGACGCCAATAACATTTTATCTATTTAATTTACTTTTAATAATCCCCACAGGTGTGTTCTAACGCCGCGCCCGGCAAGGCTTAATTGTCATGGAGAATGGATTTAGCGAAATTAGTTCAAGTTCTGGATGAGGTGTTTCGCTTCGCGGTAATTCCTATGGGGAAGGCATGAATCCATCTATTATCGTTTTGTCGGTCTTCCTCTTAGGTGTCGATTTTTAGCCAGGAAAAGGAAAGAAACTTGAGCTATCCTGTATTTATTTCCTTTCTTTTTTACCTCACCCCTCTTCCCTATTTTCACTTTCTGACTCACCGACGCCTGTTCCTTGAATGACTTCACTTCTGACAGAGTAAGCGGATATCTTATGTCCACTCACCCACCCACAATGCATCTGTACTATCCTATAAGAAACCTCTCCCCTTTCCAGCCTCTTCATTTGTCATTGTGCTAGTGAACACTGCCCGATCACACGTTTACCCTCATCCTGCAAGCGAGACAGGTTCGTGCCCGCTTTGTTCCACGAGGTAAGTCTCCCTTCTTGCTACACCATCTCTTTTTCTCTCAACTCAGGTATAGATAAATAGTAGGGCAGACTGAGCTCTTCAGCGTTATTAGGGCATCCAGAAGGAAAACATTAGAATTCAAACCAGCTGCGACAGTTTTAGAGGTGAATGGTTATTGCTCAACAAAAAGATGTTACCAATCCAAGGGAATTTCACTTCGCATTAATGCCACCAAGAAAGGCATGAATACTTCTCTCCTAGCTATGAGCAAATAAAAAGTCAGACTTGGTTCTTTAACCTTAGTAAGTCAACCAGTCTAGGAGATGTAAAACATTGAGTACTAATGCGCATTAGCACGCAGGAGATATTAGATTATGTATAAAAAAAGCATTACATTTTACGGAAATACCCGAAACCTTTGAGACGTTAGGGTAAGGTTACTTCGGGAGTTTTCGTAATCTAATGCTATTTATAGGTAAAAGGCGATTCTAATTATATTATCTCTTGCGTGCTAAAGTGCATTAGTACCAAACACTGAATTAAAATGGGTAGTACCTTGTGTTGCATTCACCTTGTCGGGCAAGTACATAACCAAGCCAGACGAGCAGACAATTTTACTTAGATTCCCACTAACTGCCTCATACTTGTGGTGTAAAAAAGGTTTGGTATATATATATATATATATATATATATATATATATATATATATATATATATATATATTATTATAATGGAGATTGTGTATTTATATGTCTGTAACCGAAACTACCACTACTCGAGCCAGAATTCCCTTAATTATTTACGTCATATTCTCCATGATTTTATTTTTTATTTAAAGCTCAATTATTAATAGAATTATTTTACATTATTAATACTGTTAGTCTTATCTACATACTAATAACATGCAATTGTATTTATATATACAACAAAATAGCGGTTTACAGTGTGTACGGGAAGGTTAATTTGCATATTGATATTAAAAAATTTATTTTATTAAATGTCCTTGGTATTATTGATTTCTAATTGTTTTTTTTTCTATGATTATGAGCAAAAATCTCGGGGATAAACATTAAAAGAAAATCCATTAACAAGAAGAAATAACTAATTTTACTTTCTATTTTAGCTAAATAGTAAACTGTGATGGGAGAGCAAGTTTCATTTCTATTTTTCGATTATCCCCCCTCCCCTCACCGATTCAAATCTTTTTATCAGCATTTTTATTTTATTTCATTTGCCTTTTTGGTTAATATCTTATACATTTGATATAATATTTTATTACATTAAAACTGAAATACTTGCCCGCCCAGCCAGGGTCCAGTGTTCTTCGGCCACTAGATCGTTAAGTAAATTAATAGCGTCAATCCTAGGGCGATATCCCCCCAGGCAATACCTGCACCCTTGATTTAAAGGGGCAGGGCTGGGTTTATTACCCAGCGCCTGAGGCGCCTCCTTGAGGGGGAATGCCGATGGGATCGACGCAATTTTTATGCGCGCACATAAAAATGAGACCATGTGTCCAGCCCTCATAAGTGGGATAAGAGGCAAATACCTAATTGCACCCAGGCGGTGCATATATTTGCTAGTTAGTTTTAATTGCTGTTCTCACTACTACGTGTAGAGTAACGGTTATCGCCGAAGGAAATGGAATAGACAACGACCAGAGTTCAAATCCAGGAAGAGGTTGCGTTTTACTTCGCGCTAATGATTTTGAGAAATTCATGAATCTTTTCTTTCCCTGTTCCGAGTAAATAGACCAGTGAGGTTCTTTTGTCTGGGTAAAGCAACCACTATCGGAGAAGGAATATTCATTGTAAACCAGGTATATTTAAAATAAAATGAGCTTGTGCCATATCCTACTCATGGTGGAGGGACTGTGTAAATACAAACAAAAAGAAGACTAGTCTTCGTGACATCGTTACGGTGGAATTGGTGAAAATACATAAACTTAGATAAAATTCTACTAATTCAAACTTGAACCACAATCTTCAATCTCCCCCCCCCCATAAAATAAAACTTTTGTATATTTATTTCTTGTTTGTACCTAAAAGACGACGAATATTTTTTTGTTTCGCGTACATCAACTCAACTAAATAATAAAAATAAATGCTCAGACATTCTCTATATTCAGGATACTGAAACTTAGTCCAAGAGTAAAAAATAAAAACAACAAAAAACAAATCGATCAGGACAATAAAATTTGGTTTGATTAAAAGATTCAATAACGTTATTTATACAAGACATTAAAGAAATCTTTTTCCTACGAGATACTAAATGAATACAAAATGCACAGAATAAATGAATAAATGCAATTGTGACTTTAAAAACCGTATTTTATCAAATTCCTAAGGGGGAGAACTCTGAATCATTGATACCGAAGCCAGTAATATTAGGATGGCGTTTTGTAGACAATTTAGAGGATGTTTTAAAAAATCTAAGTCCTTCATTAAAAAAAAAAAAAGGAGAAAAATTGTGTTGTATATAATTTGATAAATCAAGATATAATGAAATCTACTGCCAAGTAAAGAATACGTTAGGTTTGTATATAGTGGTTTGCCTATGATTATTTATGTTATGAAGATAGTTATTTTACTATCGAAAAGTTGGTTTAGATAATGTGTGTAATTGTATTGAAGAATTGCATATGAGGTCTAAATAAGTCAAAGTGGCTTGTATCTGGTGTGAAATGTAAAAGAAATTAACATATTTCTTACCTCAAAACATACGACATACAGCAGCATAATTTTTTGTTAAAGAAAGCTAAAATAACCCGGCTTTCATTTTTAAAGGAAGAAACTTGCTGGTTGCTATAATAAAAAACTGTAACGGTCTTTTTCACAATTTCCCCTAGTTAGTTGGTCGAGCGTGCACAATACAAAAAGTTTAAAAGTGATTTTCGGTGTTGGACGAGAATGTATCCCCTGTGGACTGAAGTTCCTGATTTTCTGTGTTGGACTACTTGGGAGAGCCTCTAATTGGACAACAGGGGAAAAAATGAAAACCCAGGAACAAGTGTCGGTTAAACGTTAACGCTTCTCCCAACGCAAGCGGGGGAAGGGGCCAGTTGCGAATCCAGTGGGTAAGACCACCCGGTGAGGTAGTACAAGTGGTTGCGAAATTTTGTAGGTAAGGTTTCGTTGCTAACTACGACCCCCTACTTCTCGTACTGGGTTTCTTAGTTGATTGAAGAACGATTTGGCGTCTAGTTGAGTTGAACGTAGTAAAACAAAAAGCACGCAGTGTGGAGGAAGACCCAGAACTTAAAAACCCTTGGGTCCAATCACGTTGACGGGGTGTTAGCTACAAGAAAGAAAAAAGAAAAGAAATTGGTACTACCCAGCCGACAAGCCCCACTACCCTCGTTGCTATGAAATAGATTAGAAAGGGGAAAGTTGAGAAATAATTCTCACAAAAGCAATTATAAAATAGTTGAAAAATACATTTAAAAATTCGCAGGTTCAAATCTCATAATACAATTTCCCTATTTGTCATGACTTTTTATTGTGTCAAATTAAACAACACCTGACATTTCCACCATAATTGATGATAAGCCGGGCACAAGTTGTCATTAAAGTAAATGTTGTTCGAACCCAAGCCAAGTTTAGATTTATTAATATTTTTTCAGTTTCTTTCGATTTTTTAAAAAGATGTTCACAATTTTTTCGATTTAGAAATCTTACAATTGTTCGTTTAGGTAAGTTATTTTTGTTGTTTTTTGAACTAGGTAGACTGTGGCAAGCCAGTATATCAGAGGGATATTTTGTGGCGAAAAAGCAAACCACCAAATTTGAAAGTTTATGCTTTGGCGAAAAAGCAATCACCAATTAAGGTAGGAACATCAACGCCCCACTGAGGTAAGTAGGTAAAAACTAGACTCACCTCACTTATGGAAATCTTGCAACAATTTCTTATTGCGATCTTGATAGTGGTAAGAAGTAAATTACTTAGGTCTGGTAAGATTAGAGTCAAGAATAAACGTAATACTGTACTTGTATACTACGAAACTAGTAGGCAACTAAGTATTTATTACCCATTCCACCAATCAAAAACGACAACAACAAATATAAACCCAGTTATGTCGTCTTCGAACTTTTCTCACTTCCGAAGACTGCAGGTAAGTAAAAATATCGAAAAAGCCAACCACCAAATAAAGAGGCGAGATTGTTCACATCAATGGATCTGAAACTTTGTGCAAAGAAGAAGAAAAATCGACTTACCTTATTTGTAGATGATCGAATTTGCAACAATGCCTTGTTGCGACCTTGAGAAGAAAGTTTAATGTAAAGTAAGACTTGTTAGTATTAGAAAAGAAAATAATAAGAATAAACAAATATCTCTTTGCTGCCAGCCGACCCTGATCAATTATGAATACCAAAACAAAAAAAAAGCGGGAAACTAGCAGGTCATGTGAAATTTATTACCAATTCAACCAATCAAACGAGAGATAAGGATTAATAGCAACAACAACAATAAATATAAAAATATAATTATGGCGCTTTTCGAGTTTTTCCGTCCTCCGAAGATTGCAGGTAAGTAAGTATTTTCAGAACACTTTTTTTCCTAACATTACAACACGGATATACATGCAGATATTTCGAAGTTCCCAACTCTCGATAGAATGAGTGTGTGTTGGATTTAGGTTCCAGAATTCAACTGAACACTAAATATTCTTCATTTGGACTTTAATATTCCAGTAAAGATAATTAAATCTCGAATCTTATTTAAGACTTTCAAAAATCTTACCAGCCCTGTCGGATGGGGTTTTAGAGTACACCGATTGCACCGTAAAATCCAAATAACCATAGTCCAATATGCCTAAGAAACATCTTCTACGTGATTAATAACAGAATAAACAATGCGTCTCGGTCAGTTTTCAATTTCAATGGTTTATCTGTTACATGTCTTGAAATATAGAAAAGTCGTGACACGGGAATTATATCCTCATAGGGGAGTTCATAGAATTCATAACACGTTACTTTTTTGCATATTATTAATTCACATAATCCATCATTTGCAAGGATCAAACCTGAATGTAATTTACTCTCAATGACTTAAAACATTGTTCTAAAATCTGTTCTAAAATGTTAAAACATTGTTCTTAAATACATATCGAACAAAAACGCAATAGCTGTTACGTAAACATATCAAATGTTGTAATACTTAAATTATCATACTGTGGTATATCTACAGGTCCTGCTAGTTACATGATAATTCTAAAAAGGACCCCCCCTAAAAAATCAAACTCTATTTCTGATTGAATATTACTCATTGTGATGCGGGATACCCCCCCCCCAAAATAAACTTTTTTGATTTCTTTAATTACTTTTCGATCATTCTGTTTAAATCCTGGGCGAGGCTGTTTTGATTTCACATATCGCTAATACCCTTGTGAAAGGGGTGAATACAATTATTCTCCCCTCAGCTATGTTTAAATAATTGGTCAGACTTCGGTTCTTTAACATTGGAATGAAAACACCGGTCTGGAAATAAAACTCTGAATTCAAAACTTTTAAACCCGACCCAAAATCACTTTTCAAAGCACCGATATACATGCATATATTTCGAAGTTTTCACCTCAGTCGTCTTGAATTTATTATTTATTTAATACTAAACATTATTCGTCTTGGATTTATTATTTATTTAATACTAAACATTATTCGTCTTGGATTTATTATTTATCTAATACTAAACATTATTCGTCTTGGATTTATTATTTATTTAATACTAAACATTATTCGTCTTGGATTTATTATTTATCTAATACTAAACATTATTCGTCTTGGATTTATTATTTATTTAATACTAAACATTATTCGTCTTGGATTTATTATTTATCTAATACTAAACATTATTCGTCTTGGATTTATTATTTAATACTAAACATTATTCGTCTTGGATTTATTATTTATCGTCTTGGATTTATTACTAAACATTATTCGTCTTGGATTTATTATTTAATACTAAACATTTATTCGTCTTGGATTTATTATTTATTTAATACTAAACATTATATCTTTATTCGTCTTGACTTTCATGAAGATAATTAAAATTCTGATCTTATTTAAGACATTCAAAGATCTTATTTTTTTGTTTTCCTTTCAATTATTTTTCGATCATTCTGTATAACTTTGTTCTACGTCATTTGGATTGCATTCTCGGGTTACGAAGAGGGGTAAAAAAAACAAAAAAATAAAACGGCAAGAATCTTAAGCCTAATACTTCTGTAAGCTGTTTATGAAGTTAATCTCTTCCGCTAGAGATCTACGAAAAATGCCTCGTAAAATAAAGATTTACATAAGCAAAGGAAAAAGAAAACAAAGAAATGGAAACTCTTTGGTTAAATGGAACCGGCCAAAGCCGAATTATTATTGCATCTTAACTCTATTTAGCAACTTCTATTCTGGTTGATTTACTGAATATGGAAGTAGTTGTTTGAGTAAACATTAAGACACATTATAAACCTTTTAAAAGGAAAAGGGAATCTCTACTTAAGTCCTATAGATTCTAGCAACATATATTATACAGGGTTTGTTCAAAATATGCACACACACACACACACACACACACACACACACGTGTATATATATATATATATATATATATATATATATATACGTGTGTGTGTTTGTTGTAATGAGGACCATTCCATGCGTAGTTTAAATGTAGTGATACAAGTAAACCATGGTGAGAGCTCGATGTGCATGTTGCCAGTATGTGAACGGACAGAGCAATATATAGAAATAAATTATTACAATGAAGCAAATTTAAAGTCTGCCTTGATTTATATATATATATATATATATATATATATATATATATATATAAAAAGTGTATTTTGGCAGCATTCCTTCTTTTAAACATGTTGTGTTAAACTGTACTGACGATTCTTGTCGGACGAGTTTTTGTTCGATCCTTTCTAATTTTCTGGCCATCTTTTTGGTGTCAGGATGGAACTGGTGTAGCAGTCCACCAAAGGTGTCTCTACGAGCGCTTTCGGTAAGTCGGTTTGCCATCTTTAGGTAGGAAACTGATGGTATGTTTCGTGGTGTCTCGTTTTTAAAGAAAAGGTGTTTGTAGGAATTGCTGCTACCAATTCCTACAACCCCCCTTCCAATTGTTACTACCTCCCACTACTAATTCCTACGCTACTGCTCGTTTTCTTTAAAAACGAGACGCCACGAAACATACATTCAGTTTCCTACCTGAAGATAGCAAATCGACTTGCCGAAAGCGCTCGTAACAAAACCTTTGGTGGACTATTATACCAGTTCCACCCTGACACCAAAAAGATGGCCAGAAAATTAGAATCGTCAGTACAGTTTAACACAACATATATCTTATTATAATGGAGATTGTGTGTTTTTCTGTCTGTAACCGAAACTAAATCACTACTCAAGTCACAATTCCCTTAGTAATTGACGTCACATTCACCATGAATTTATCCTTATTTTAACCTCAATTATTAATAAAATTGTTTTACATTATTTATACTGTTAACCATATCTACATGCTAATAATATGCAATTGTATTTATATATACAACAAAGTAGTGGTTTACTGTGTGAACGGGAAGGCTAATTTGCATATTAATATTAAACATGTAATTTTAATAAATATATGCTTAGTATTATTGGTTTCTAACTGTTTGGCTTTATTTTAATGAATATAAGCAAACATCTCTTCAATTAATTTTAAATGAAATCCATTAACAAGAAAAGATAACTGTCATTTTATTCTTTACTTCCTCTTTTAATTAGAAAAAATAACAATGAAAGACAAGAGTGATGGAAGAGTAAATTTCAGTTGTTCTATTTTTCGATTATATCCCCCTCTGTTTCAAATCTTTTTATCTGCATTCTTATTTAGTTTCATTAGCGTTTCTAATTTAATACGATATTACATTACATTAAAACTTAAATACTTGCACCCGGAGGGTGCATATATTTGCTAGTATATATATATATATATATATATATATATATATATATATATATATATATGAGAGAGAGATGTGTATTTTGGCAGCAGGTATTGTTGAAGACCACAGAAAATTTCTTCTTTATGATCTTTATCTATATTCCTTCAAGTCTTCTAGTGGTTTTTCGTAAATTGGGATCCAGTTGGTAGAGAAACTGCCCCGTACTTTTTACCCAAGCGCTTTAGACCATTTCGCCAGTCATCATCAGGAGGTTAGGTGTGTTAGATTTTTTCTCTTCTCATTTGAATTCATTATTGCTCTTTCAAATTAGGAGAGTCTATTATTATATTTTTGAGGGTTGCTAAGATTAGTGTGTCATTGAAAATGTTTAGTACATTATTTCCCGTACTAAATGCTATTTTATTAATATTATGTTTGCTGATTTTATACAAATCGCCTCAAGAATTTGTAAGCGTTTTTATTGCTATTTTTATAAAGGATTATATATATATATATATATATATATATATATATATGAAAGTACGTAAATAAACATTGTGTTTATTTGATATGGCTTTTAGCCGACAATTTTTGGAGGATATGTGCTTAATTGAACTATTAGGTCGAAATGTACATTCAGGGAGTGATATTTTCTCGATCTGTTTAGCCTTACATTTGAACATATATGCCCACCTAAATTCGTTAATTATCAACTAATTAATTTTCAAAAATTAGGTATGAGTTGAATTAAGCACATATCCTCAAAAAAAAAAAAAAAATATATAAGAATTTGTGGTACATACAGAATTTAAGGATTAAAGCGTATGCATTTTAGAATATAAGATATTCTAATAAAAAGGACCCTTCTTTTCGGTCACTCCTTGTCAGAAAAATTCCGTGACAAATAGTAAAAGAAGAAATTTGTACTGATTAGCGAAAAGGATGAGGTGGAAGAAAGCAAAACGAAAAAATAATTTTGAACCTAAGGAATGGAAACGGGTAAAATTGTTTTCTTCGCATATTATATTATGGTTGGTGGAATCACGAAAAATCTGGATGGAATAAAAGTAAAGTATAAAATTGTTTTTTTGTACGCAAAGCGCAGGTCGGAATTTACTAATGAGGAGGGCCTCGAGTACGGCTAGGTGTAACTCGTTATTTGAGGCTTTCCAGATGGTAAACATTGTGGGTTTGTTTCTCACGGAATTCTTCTCTGATGAGACACCGGAGGAATTTACTAAGTTATATATGTAAAAAGTACTTAATACGCTAAGTAGAGCCTAATTATAAGGACCTATATTAGTCAGACACTATCGACCTAGGTTTCACCCGAATGGTTTTTCAGGATAATTCGCCCACCTCAAATTAAGACAAAAAACTGATAGATTTAAAAGCGATGTTACTTTGGGAAATTCTCAGTAAGAGTCATGATTTTGTAATTACCTGAAGATGCTGCAGTAACGCGGTTGAAATAAATTATTGTAATGAAGCAAATTTAAAGTTTTTTCCTTCATTTATTGAATAATATATATATATATATATATTATAATTTGGTGAGGCAGGAATATCTCATACATTTTAAACTGTTACCTGTCTTGTGCAATTAAATTTAGGCAAGCGGTAATGGTAGATCCATCTAGCTAATATCTTGCCATTTTCCTTCAGATTCAATCAGTTACAATTATGTCTCGGGTCGTGTCACACCGTGTATTTGTTGTTGAAATCTTTAAAGAAGAATCAAGCTAAGTTCCAATTACCGTTGAATTGGGAAGACACGGCAACAAGCGGTTGTAACTTAATATAATCCCGCCCTGAAGCAATTCCACTGCAGAATGACAGTGTATTTATAAAACTCCCTAATATCATAGAAACCAAGCAGCCAATCAGAACTCAGGGAATGGAATCAGCCAAATGCATGAATGAACTATTCTTGATTTCTATAAATACCAACTGTCTTGGACACTGCTTTAGTTTGGCTTAGCTAGTTGCTGTTATTCAAACCAACAGTAGACTAACTGACCTCAATAATTATTAAGTCTGTAATTGCTACACAGAACTGTTCGTGCTCATTTTATATTAAATCTGAATGCTGCTGTTCCGGATATAATTTTTAACGCATAGCAGTATCGAAACAGCATCATTTCGAAAGCTATTTATCGTTCAATATCCATATGTTGATATTGGCGTATCTTATTGTTATCTACTTAGTTTATTTGTGGCACAAGGCCAGATGTACTCGGCTTCGACTGAGAATCGAACTCAATAACAATATTGTGTAATGATTATTTTCGTAGAAAATAGATACTGTGATTTAATTTCAAATTCTGGAAAGGCTGTTTGCAATTCAAGTAGCGCTAATAACATTGGGAAACACACATCCAACTATTTTCTCTCCAGCTTATAGGTAAATATTAGAGCAGACTGGGATTTTTAACCTTGGTTGGGCAACCAGCTTAGGAGAAGGAAAACTCTCAAGTAAAGCCTGTAAAACTCTGCTTAAAAATTGATCTTCTTTGCCACCCTGCTCATGTGGAGGGGGAGGGAACTTGGTAAATACAAACAATTGTCTAATAATCGAACTGGCAAATCAATACGCAACATGAAATACTCTGGGCGTTTCCTATAACCTAAGAAATTTGTAGGATCACGCACTTGTCAAAACATCGATATATATTGACCTAAAGCTATTCTATCAAAATGCCTTAATCAATTTTCCTTAAGATTACTTGCAAAATAAAAAAACCCACCTCCGGGCGGTGTAAACATTAATTTTTGAAAGCTATTGCCCGCGGGGGAGTTAACAATTCAATGTCAGAGTTTGTACCATAAGTAAGTAAAACCATCAAATTCATCAAAGGAGTAAAAAAAACAAACAAAAACAAAAAAACAATTTGAAATGGAAACTTACGTCTGATAACTTTAAATATATATTAGAATAAAACAAATTATATATAAATTTATAATACAGGGCATGTATTTATTAAAACTTGTTTTTAAAAACTATAAGGATCGTCTAAGGTTGCATCCTCAAATTTTGAGTGTATTTATTCTGTTATGACGATTTTGGATAATGTGACATAAACAGTAAGGTAGTTTCGGTTACAAACAAATAGACCTAATCTACATTATTAATTGATATTTTTTTAAAAGAATAGCAGGAAAAATTTCCAATCCTTTTATAAACATTCATTAAATTGTTGTTTTTTTATCGAATAAATTCGTTTTAGTTGGTGTTTATCAATTTATAAGAAGGTCGTTAGTTATTGTAGCTATGATCTTTAGGATGCTATATCAATCTATTCTACTTTCTGAGAAATGCAGGTTACTTGAAGATGTCCATTTCTCAAAATAACATGCAACCAATTGAATAGGATGAGGTTGGTTGGGTTTTACGGTATGTCAACCTATGTTGGGTTATATTATGCCGAAGACATTTTGTTTTATTCATTCTTATTAGGTATTCATTTTTTAAACTAATCTTTTTAAACACAGTTTTTGTAAACTCATTTTTGATCAACTCATAAATGAGACCCTAACAGGTTAATACCACTCACAGTGGACCTAGAAGTAATAGCAATGAAGGGGTACTCCACTCTCCCCAAAGCTCCAAAATTGAAACTTCACCTTTAGATACAGTTTAATGTCATACCCAGTTTACTAAATTAGGTTATTGAATTATCAATTAGTCGAGATGAAATGGTTTGGTAAATGGGCCAGGTTTTTGCCCAAATGTTACGTTCCCCAATGATACCTGAATTAGAAAAATACGGTCTTTTAACCTGGACTAAATTTATTAAATCGACAATGATAAATGACTCCAATTAACCTACTATTTAGTGGAAAATAGATGAATGCCTTTCTCAAAAGTATTAGTGCGAAGGGAACACAAACTCTTCCGGTCGGAGTATGAACTCATTTTGCTGATTCCATTCTTATTAATCTTAATCTAATGTATATACTTTTGTTTAGCAAAATTCTGAAGACCTCATTTTTAATCCCCCTCCAAAAAAGCATGATCTCTCACACAAAAAAGCCAAAAAATTGATGTTGACCCATTCAGAAGAAATAATTTTGTAAAGTTGAAATTCAAACATAATCTTCAAAAACAAGGGTTGCTCTTTATCCTTTTCATAAATTCCGTGTATGATGTCGACTTATACACGAGTATATACGATGTCAATAAGAAAGAAAAAATAGTGTCGGTTTAGTTCAATCTAAAATTCCTGATTGTTCATTTTTTCGGTAACAAGATGAGATAACTATTATATCTAATTGTTTGGGAGTTGAATATTAAATTAAATTATTTCATTTGTCATTAGAAAAGTTTCAAAAGTCGAGCTTCTGTAATTTATATCAAATACTAAAATTATATATTTTATATTTTGGTCATTAAGTTAATTATGCTAAAAACAGCAGCAGCGACAACGACAAAAGAAACAACCACAACCTCCACTATGACTAAAACAAAATTACAAACATCTAGAAATGGTAGAAGCGGATTTTTAGTCAACAAAATGAAATTAGTAAATAAGGAATACTTTGAAAACATCAAAGAATAATAAAAAAAACATGTGTAGTATCCATTCTATATTAATAATGTAGGCGAGCGCTGTAATGGTTAGTGTCATAGGAAATGGACTCGTCGACCAGAGTTCAAATCCTGGACGAAGCTGTTTGCATTTCACATAGCGCTGATACCTTTGGGAAAGATATGAATCCATCTACTCTCCCTCCAGCTATGGGTAATTAGCAGGGTGGACTGGGCTCTTAAACTTGGTTAGGTAACCAGCCTAGGAGAAGGAAAACACTGAATTTTAAACTCTGCGTAAGAAATTGACTTTGTGTCGAAGTGTGGTAAGAATTTATTTATCTGATTTCTATAGACGGCTAATCGATTTAGTATAGAGCTACATAATCTTACCGGTATCACAGTCCCGAAAGATCAAAGATTTCTTGCGTTCTGGGGTTTCTTTTGTGTGTGTGTGTGTGGGGGGGGGTGCTGGACAATGTGTATGGAGACCCTGTGTTGCTTAAGCGACGGGAACGCCCTCAAAGCTTCGTGCTATGAGAAACGCAAACAATCTCGTCCAGGATTTGAACTTGTCTTGTCGTGTCCATTTCCTACAACATATAATCTGATGTGGATTCATATTAAGCGTAACGGTTTTCGTCGTAGGAAATGAAATTGGCGACCCAAATTCAAATCCTAGACGAGGCGGTTTGATAATGACCTTGGGAAAGGCATGAGTCCATCTTTTCTCCACCCTCCAAAGATGGCTCAATAATAAGACAGACTGAGTTCTTTAGCTTTGATTAGGTAACCAATCCAGGAGAAGGAACAATCTGAATTCGAACACGTGAAATTTTGGTCATACATAAAGTAAAAGTCGTCGGGGTGGCCCAGACAATGAGGGAGTCTAGACCAAGGAGATTGTTTTTACGTCTGAGCCGGAGCGCTACACCTACCATCAGCTCCTTACTTTACAGCTCATACCCCTGTGCTACTCATATGCTGAGTTGGCGAGGGCATGAATTGGACCAAGAACCTTATGGTTCCTAGGCGGACGCTCTACCGACTGAGCTTAACCGGCCCTACCTACTATTATTAATTATTCACCAAGTTCATTTGTCACAAGCGAGTTATTCCAGGATCGAACTTATGGTCCGCGGGACCAACGTTCTAATTATTATTCCATTACTGGTAACTGGATAGTATGTCCTTTTAAATAACAGTATTCTTTAAAATCACGGATGATTGGAAGTTAAATATTTTTCAGTTGTTTTTATCTATTTATTTAAAAGAAAACAAAACAAACGCATTAAAACATCACTGAATACATTAGTTTTAATGTATTTGGTCGTCGTTTGAAAGAGTTTATATTATATATATATATATATATATATATATATATATATTATGTGTGTGTGTATATGGGTGGTAAAATGTGTAAATAAATCCGACGTATTCCAAAAGATAAAATTATTTGTAAATGATAAAGTCGGCGTTAAAATGCTTCGGTTAATGTCCTGAAGAAAGTTTTATAAAAAATCGAAACATTTCAATGTCGACTTTACTGTCTAAAAAATAAATTTGGAATTCATTGTTAACCCCTTCATTGTTATGCTAACAGTATTCTTTAAAATGATATAAATTTGTTTAATAAAAAAACCCTGAAAATAAGCGCATAAAAACTTCACCGAATATAAGAGAAGCATTAGTTGTAATGTATTTGGTCGTTTTATGAAAGAAAATATGTCGTCGTTAATAGAAAGTCATTATAGACTTGGGGCTATATTTTAAGATGTGGTTTATTTCGAATTATGAACTTATTTTATACTCATTGACCTTTTGCGGTAAAACAACGTTTGATTTTCTCATGATACAGGATCGATTTTTATCTATTTATGAAATCGTTAAAGTCAAATGTTTTTTTTTTGTTGGGTAAATCATGGGGGGGGGGTCTATGAAAATGGCGGGAGGAACTTCGAAAAACAAACCTCAGTGTCAAGAAGTGCATCATTTGTAGAAGACAAAAACAGTTTTAGAAATTCATTTACTCAACTATAAAATATTATCATTGAAATATCACTTACACACGCAAACACATGTATATTCACAAACATATATAACCACGCAAACACATTTATATTCATACACGAAAACATAAGTTTTTAAATATCTAAAATATTCTATCTTTATATATGTACACACATATACACACGTGTAATATTTTTATATATAGATTATTTTTCTTTATATATATATATATATATATATATATATATATATATATATATATATATATGTGTGTGTGTGTGTAATATTTATATATATGTGTATATTATTTTTCTTTATATGTACATATCCTTTATGCATATATATATATATATATATATATATATTAATTTCTTTATATGTATTATCTACTTAATAAATATATATTTCTCTCTCTATATATATACACATGTACATACATATATTTTTCTTATATGTTCTTCATACCTATATATCTTTCTTTCTTTTATTTATATATATATATATATATATATATATATACGTCTACCCCTGATGATGGCACTTCGGAGTGCTGAAAGTACTAGGGACAAAAACTTTGGTTGACTAATCAACAAACTCCATCCATATATTAAGAGGTTGGCTAAAAAACTTTGAAAGATCGAAAAGAAACTCGTCAGACATAAAATGTCTTTCTTGTTGCTTCCCATATATATATATATATATATATATATATATATATATATATATATATATATATATAGTATATAATGTGTGTGTGTTTCATTACATCTCTGCTTCTGTTTATTTGTAATAAGATTATCAAAAAAAGGGGCATTTTAGGATACACCTTTCTATATGTTACCCCTAGATTTGCCTGACTATGCCAGTAAAATTGCTTTCACATCTTTTTGGGAGCAGAGTTATGGGTGTATTTTAAATACCCTAACTTGGCAAACTTTCAGATCAGTCTAAAACAATCTCCCTTATCTCTCACTCTTTCAAAATCAAGACTATTTTCTGAATAATGGTCTTATTTCGTTTTCGGATTTTTTCAGTAATGAATTGAATTATTTCTTAACACGGTTTTATTTGGGAAATATTCGTTAAAATCATATATATATATATATATATAAAGTTAGCGGTGACATAAAGATCAGAGGTGAGAAAACTGACAATAACCAGGTGTTGACTTCATGTCTATACTACCTTACCTTAAATATAAATGCTCTGTCAATAATATTGAGTATTCCCTACTAATAAATATAACGCCCATTTTATCTACCATATATACTGTTACCATTCACGGGATTTAATTTTGGTGCTTCTAAGAAAAAAGCATTTTTAACACGGGGAAAAATCTTTATTTCTTATAAAGTCCTCAGAGAATCTAAATGGTAAAAACGATTTTAAAATGTGACGCAAATTCTTGTAGAAAATCTACCCTGAATATTAAAATAGAAAACATTTTTTAAAACTAAAACTTTATTTGGAAAACCCTTTTAGAAAATAAAAAAGACCAATAAGCTTGCCAGAAATTGATATTGTTCGCTCTACCCAGGCAACACCGAGTATCCCTTCTTGTTAGTTGGTCGGTGCTTATCAACTCTTTTTCGAGTTATTTAACACGTTAGCCACGATATGCGCCACATGTGGTACACGAAGAACTTTTCAAATCGTAACCTGCATCATATATGGGACACACCTATAAAAGTATATATATATATATTCTTAAAGATGGCCATAAATCAGTTTTAATTATCAAATTTCAAAATACAAAACATTGATACTGTAAAAGAGTGTTACCCCCGCCCCAAAAAAACAAACAAAACAAAACAAAACAACAACGATATAACAGAAAATCTTTATTCGTACCTGCAAATGATAATATAGTTAAAAAAAACCACATTCTTGCATTTCAATGAATCATAGTTAGATGCCTTCGAATTAGACAAAAATCAAGAAAAGTGCATATTTGCAGAGGTACATCCGTAAGAACTTTATATATATATATATATATATATATATATATATATATACTTAACTATAAAGTCTGCAGAATCTATAGTTGATTGAATATCTTTGAATTAGTTTCATTATTCCACAATTTTTTTCTTTGTTTTATTTGCTGAGAATATTTATCGACTTTTCTTTGGAAAATGTTGCATGCGGAAGTCGTAGAATGTCGCACAGTACATTTTGTTTTTAGCTTCTCATCAATAACAACTCGTTACATGAATGCGACGAACTTTTTGAAGTTTTATTATAGTTCTGTTTAGATGTGAAAGCATTGTTACCATGGCATACTCTAACATGCCGCAGGAATATAAAGACGATCACTGAAGTGAAAAAAAAAATACTCCCCTCAAATATTCGTACATAAACGCTCTTAACGTAACGGTTATTGTGTAACGTATTGGGGTTGTCTCTTTCACGACACTACCAATCGTATAGTATACCCACTGCGTCTTCAAAACACACGGTACTATTAGGACTTGTACAAGTCGTATATACGGAGTCGGTACGTTGGCTTGTTGATCAGTATACACAGAATTCCAGCAGTCCTTTAAGTCCACGAAGGAACCCTTCCTCTTAACTGAATGAATTTTATTGGTCAGGGAAAGATATCACCTTACGCACGCCACGGGCTCTTAGTAACTGTCAATTGACTTTATCTTCCGTAAGGTCTGAGAATCATGCTACATCCTATTAAGGTTTCTCTGTGTCTGGCACAAGGCCACCAATATGGTGTTCCCTGCTGGGGCGCACCATTATGCTACAATTGTCGTAGGAAATGGAATCGGTGACCAGAATTCAAATCTTGGACGAGTCTCATTTAGTTTCACTTCCCGCTAATGTTCTGTTGAAACGGATGAATCTATCTGTTCTGTTACAATACGACTTGTCATTTTAGGCCTGTAGTTGAATGCAATTTTATAGTGGATATTATTTGTGACATAAAGTTTGATCCTACCTTGAAGTAGAAAAATATAGTATCAGTTTTAATCCTTGTCTATTGATCTGTCTCCGAAGTAATTTAAGCAAGTAATTTTAGGACAATTTATCAACGCCGTTATATATATATATATATATATATATATATATATAGTTGATTGTACATATCAGTTTAAATGTAAAGCGTAAACAAATCGAGAAAAAGTCAATCTCTGTATGTACGTTTCAGCCCATTAGGCCTCATCAGCAGAGCTATAGACAGGGCAGTGCTTTGTGCGCGATTCGAACCCTAAATGGCGAAGGCCGACAATTTGTAGGGAGATTATGTGCTTAATTAAAGTCGCGCACAAAGCACTGCCCTGTCTATAGCTCTGCTGATGAGGCCTAATGGGCTGAAACGTACATACAGAGATGGACTTTTTCTCGATTTGTTTACGCTTTACATTTAAACCGATATGCACGCCTAATTCATTTAATCATAATTAATTAACAAATTAGGTATGACTTTAATTAAACACATAATCTCCCTACAAATTGTCGGCCTTCACCATTTCAAACACTTCGTTTGAACACTTCATATATATATATTATATATATATATATATATATATATATATCTATATCTGGGCGTTTTTCATTGGTCAAATTAGTTACCGCCACTTGGAACAGTCTATGAGTAGTGATTTTTCGCATAGCTTATAAGCACGATGCCTTAGGCACCTCGCGTGGTGTAATGGTTAGCAAGCTAGATTCACAAATAATTGTTAGGGGGTTCGATTCTCACTGGGTGCCCATACTTCTGACCTTGTGCCACATCTAAGCAAAACTTTGTAAATAACTACAAGCAAGATGCCTTGGGCACCTCACGTTGTGTAATGGTTAGCGAGCTAGATTCGCAGACTATTGTTAGTAAGTTCGATTCTCACTGGGTGCCTCATAATCTGGCCTTGTGTCACATTTAAGCTAAGCTTAGTAAATAACCACAAGCAAGATGTCTTACCAACTAAGAGTAAATAGTAGGACAGGCTGGGTTCTCTAGCCTTGGTTCGGCAACTATTCTAGGGGAATTCATCCAAACGAAGCCGGGACGAATATTATTGGGGGGGGGGGTTTATCTTTTTTGTTCTTTTTCTGTTTTTAAGTTTCCCGACATGAAGTTTCCTGATTCAGATATTATTGTTCCTACATAGGTATACCTAGATAAATATATATATATATTCATACTCTTGTTCCTTAATCTTCCGACCGTTATGATCTTGCAACACCTTCTGCTTGAAAATGAGACCGTCCAAATCATCCAAGATGAAATGCAAAAATGTAAATCCTGATTATCAGGTGTTATTCAGCGAATTTTTATTTCTTATGAGTGTCATCACCGCGGCTAAATAATGGACCATTTCGTTTTTATTATAAAGAAAGGAAGGGAAGAAAAAGGATATGCTACACAGAAAAATATAACAAGAAAAAAGAGTAAGGGAAAGAGAAGGCATGAGCTCGCGGAAGCGATAACGCTAATCTGTTTTAAGCAAACATAATGAAAAATGGAATGAAAGAAAAAAGAGTGAGATACAGAGATATTTAAATCAAGATTATCATACTTTTTACATATTGAACTATTTAGCCATAACTTTTAAGCCAACATATCAAACGTTGTAATAATTAAATTATCGTACTGTGGCATACCCACAAGTCCTGCTATTATTTATAAATGTTAATAAATCAGCACACACATAGGTAATATAGATAATTCATGTTTGGGGCCCTTAAAACCGGGGATTATACATTATGCATTAAACATTGTAATTGGCCGACATTTTTTTTGTTCGGTCACACATTTTGCCGGAATATAAGTGTCAAGATATTAAGCGAATATATTAACAAAATCAGAAGATGAAAAATCACAAAGAACTGCTTCTCCTCTTGTCACATTTCCACATTAGTTTTTAGTAGGAACACCTGAGCCACAAGTCACAAGTTCTTTCAATACTGACTGCATATAAAATAGACTTGAACTAATAGATTATTATATACTAAAGTGAGTATCAGATTGATAAAAAAGACCCTATCTATCTATCTATCTATCTATCTATCTCTGTCCGTATCGCTTTCTTACGTTATTATACACATGCGAGCAAATGAACTAGTTTTCATTTGCTGTATCTATCGGACCATATGACCTTTAGGCACCCCTTTTGCGATCTCGATTTGTGGGGACATTTTTTCAATTTATATCGTCAAAATCCGGTTAATTGTTAACAGACGATTTTTAGTTTTTTTTAAAAATGATATAACTAACCCTAACTCCTAACCATAACCCCTAACAAAAACAACTGGATTTTGACGGTGTAAATGAGAAAAATGTCCCCACAAATCGAGATCGCAGAAGGGGTGTCTAAAGGTCATATGGTCCAATCTATATATTTATCCATCTATCTTATCTTATTAAATCACATTTGATCTATCTACGTTATTAGAAGCATGTAAGTAAGTTAACTAACCCTCATTTGATTTGTCTATCCCAGTCTGTTCATATCTATCTCTGTAGATTTCTTACGTTATTAGATGCATGTTAGCAAGTTAACTAACTTCCATTTACTGTATCTATCTATATATCGTACTCTATTTGACACACAGGAAAAAGTTAACTGGTTTTATAATAATAATATCCTTTCAGCTAGTATATTAGGTCTGAGACTTGTCAGCTGTTCCTTATAAACATTCATTTTAATTCAACAGAATCTTATTATAATGGAGATTGTGTGTTTTTTCTGTCTGTAACCGAAACTATAATACTACTCATGTTACAATTTCCTTAGTTATTAACGACACATTCTCCATGATTCTATTTCTATTTAAACCTCAATTAATAATAAAACTGTTTTACATTATTAATACTGTTGGCCTTACCTAAATACTAATAATATGCAATTGTATTTATATATACAACAAAATAACAGTTTTCAGAGTAAACGTAAAGCTAATTTGCATATTGATATTAAAAAAAACTGATTTTAATAAAAATGTGCTTGGTATCATTGATTTCTAATTGTTTGGTTTTATCTTAATGAATATGAGTAAAAATCTCTTCAATAAATCCTAAAAGAAATTCATTAACAAGAAGAAATAACTGTAAATTTATTCTTTACTTCCTATTTTAACTAAATAGTTAAATTAGGAAATTTAGCATTGAAAAACGGAAGTGATGAAAGAGTAAGTTTCAGTTGTTCTATTTTCCGATTATACCCCCTCCGTTTCAAATCTTTTTATCTGAATTCTTAATTAGTTTCATTAGCCTTTCTGATTCAATATAATATTTTATTACATTAAAACTTAAATACTTGCACCCGGAGGGTGCATATATTGCTAGTATTTATAATCATTCCACAGATTATCCAACATTGCCTTGAAGGAGTTTAGAGATGGGACATACACTATTGATGATGGTAGTTTATTCCATGTATTCACCACTCTGTAGCTAAAATAATTTTGTCTTGCGTTTGCTTTACAAATTTTTTTAAGGATTTTTAATTTATGACCCTGGTATTGATATTTTGAGCAATGTTTAGTAGGTCAGAGTTTGTTGAATAAAAACCGTGTGTATATTTCTAGGCTTCAATCCTATCCCCTCTTATACATCGGTAACCAGACTTGGTAAGTCAATCTTTCCAAGTCTTTCTTTTTTGTTGTGAGCACGTTATCTATCTATATGTCTATCAATCTATCTCGATATCTTACTTTATTAGACACTTGGATACAAGTTAACTAGTTCTCAATTGATATGTCTATCTATCCGATGCTATTTAACACATCAGAGAAAGTCTGTTGGTTTTCTTTCTTCTTTTTTTGTTCAATCTGTGTATACACGTGAAAGACTTTCTATCAATCTCTGTCTACTGCCTATATAACTTTGTTACAGTGTTAGACACAGCAAGTAAGAACTAGATCTTATTAGTTGTATCTATCAATCTATATAACTATGTTCTTATATATTTCTCTCTCTCTCTCTGTATATATATATATATATATAATATATATATAATGTTCCTTTCTTCCTATCTATATATCTATGTTCTTATCTATCTCTATATATCTATGTTCTTATCTATCTATCTATATATCTATGTTCTTATCTATCTATCTATATATATATCTATGTTCTTATCTATCTATCAATATATCTATGTCTTATCTATCTATCAATATATCTATGTTCTATCTATCTATCTATATATCTGTTCTTATCTATCTATCTATAATCTATGTTTTATCTATCTATCTATCAATATATCTATGTTCTTAATCTATCTATCTATCAATATATCTATGTTCTTATATCTATCTATCAATATATCTATGTTCTTATCTATATCTATTTCTCCCTCCCCTCTCTCTCCCTCTCTCAATATATCTATGTCCCTGTATGTTTCTTTCTTCCTATCTATATATGTGTTATTGTATATATTCATGTCTCTCTATCCATCTATCTATTTCTTATCTGTCTATCCACCCTTCTTCCCTCTTATCTATCTATCTCCGTTCTTATATATATGCCTATCCATCTCTGTTTATATCTATCTGTTATCCATCTATCACTGTTCTTATCTCTCTCTCTCTCTCCACACACACACACACATAATATATATATATATATATATATATATAATATTATATATCTGTTCTTATCTATCTACCTGTCTGTCCATTTATCTGTTTTTGTCTATATTCCCATCCTCTCTCTCACTCTTCTTGTGTATATTCCTATCTATATATTTATCTCTGTTCTTGTCTATATTCATGTCTGTCTATCTATCCATCTATCTCTGTTCTTGTCTATATTCATGTCTGTCTATCTATCCATCTATCTCTGTTCTTGTCTATATTCCTATCTATCCATCTACTTGTTCTTGTCTATATCTATCTATCTCTATCTCTGTTCTGTCTATATTCCTATCTATCCATCTATCTCTGTTCTTGTCTATATTCCTATCTATCCATCTATCTCCGTTATTGTCTCCTATCTATCCATGTATTCCTGTTTCTGTTGCTTCCTATCTATCATATCTATCTAGCTAGCTCATTCTGTTCATGTCCATCTATATAAATCTGTTCATATCTTTCCATCTATATGATCCTATCTATCAAAGTATCTGTCTACCTGTATGGGTGTATATTCATGTATGCATGTGTGTATGCCTGATTGGAGGTGGGGGAAGCCCCGTCAAATCGACAGAGATAAATGAAGATAGCATCCATTATTTGTTAACCTACGGCAAGAAACCTATCAGTGTCACTAAAATAATATATGCTCTTCAGATGTTTTGCATCTTATAACCTTAAAATTCCAAGACTTAATAACCGTGGAAGCTGTGACAGAATCTGGAAAAGAAATATTAGATGGATATTTTGGTTCTTTCCATATACTTTTTTTTATTCTTGTCGTATGAATACATCTCTGTATATCAGAAAATCTTGAATTATAATGGTTTGTTTGTGCTGTTTTGAAATACCCAAATAAATGTGTTTTATATATATATATAATATATATATATATAAAATGTATGTATATATATATAATGTGTGCATGTGTGTGTAATATAGTGAGGAATTGAAAAAACACAAGTTCATAAAATGAGTGATGTTTATTTCGCCAACATCACTCGTTTTATGAACTTGTTTTTTCAATTTTTTCACGCTATTACATACTGTCGGATTCACTTCCGTTTTTTCTTCACACACGCAAATACACACATATATAATACATATTAATATTTATATATATATTATAATACATATTATATTTATATATATATTATAATACATATTATATTTATATCTATATATTATATCATATTATATATGTATGTATATTTATATAATCATATTATATATGTATGTATATTATATAATCCATATTATATATTATATATTATATTCCATATTATATATGTATGTATATATTATATAATCCATATTATATATATATGCATATATTATATCCAACAACAGTGACAGAGAGGAATCCGAGTTAAACCGATAAATATGAATGAAGATCAAAACCCCAATTATATGCTTAACCAATGCAAGAAGATGATAAACCTAAGTAAAATAATTCTCATCTGATGTTTGCATCTTAGAAGAGTAAAAGTCTAAGCTTAATAATGGTGTAAGCTGTGACAGAATCAAGAAAACGAAAGAAAACAAAATGTACGATTGCAATCTTTCGATGCAATACACCGTATATTTTTCTTTTCGTATAAACATGTCCATGTATATAAGAGTATCTTGGACTATAATGGAATGGGCAGTTTTGAAATGAGAGAGAATATTCTCCTTATGTTATAAAAACAATCAGATATATATCTATTTTTGTTTTACTATATATATATATATATATATATATATATATATATATATATAATGTGTGTGTGTGTGTGTGTGTGTGTGTGAAACAAAAGGAACCCGACAGTGTGAATTTGATATATTGAAAAAACAAATGATGTTTACAAATACTTGGGATCATCAGGAGAGAATGTGCACCGTTTCGGGGCCTTCCTCTCAACGGTTTTAAACTGCACATCGCCCCCCCCCTCACTGTTGTGAGGTCCCTCGGATATCTGTATCGACCGTATGTAATAGATCGGCCTTCAACAAAATAAAACGGGATGAAATGACCGTTAGAAGAAGAATGCGCAAACAGAACGCTGTTACTCAAAGTTGGAATTTTCAAAAAATGCGTTATCTGTATTAAAAATAAAATAAATTTTATTTAAAATAAATGAATTTTATTTTTAATTTAAAAAAATCAGAAGTATTACAGTTTATGATAAGACTCAAAAGAGCCTGATGTAAAATTGTTTACAAAAGTGTACTTTTTTTATACAATTATACAATTTTCTTTCCTGATGATCCCAAGCATTTGTAAACATCATTCGCTCTTTCAATATATCAAATTCATATATATATATATATATAATATAATATATATATATTATATATATATATTATATTAATTTAAATTTAAATTAAATCAATTTAAATTGTTAAACAATAGACATCTGTTTTATTCAATTCTACATATATACATATATATAGTAGATAATATGCGTGATATTTTTCTAAGCAAATAGTGCTCAATATCATTGATACAGTGTTTATATTTTAATATAGTTAAGGTAGCGTGGCCGAAGTAACCAGTATTGACTTATGTCAACGCTACCTTACCTCAAATATATATATATATATATATATATATATATATATATTGTTTTCCTTCTCCTAGACTGGTTGCTTACCAAGGTTAAAGAACCCAGTCCACAATACTATTTACTTATAGCTGGTGGAAGAATAGTTGGACTCATACCTTTCCCAAGGGTATTAGCGCTATGTTAAATGCAAACAGCCTCTTTTTGCTATCTATCTCAGTCTGTTCACATATCTAGCTATCTATTTCAAAGTGTTTATCTATCTATATATCTTGCTGTAGTATTGAGAAGACTAAGCTTGTTGTCACATGACTTTCGGTGTAAGCCATCAGTTAGAATCAGAATTCAATCCAAGAAAATAGTCTATATCAATTATAGTTATTTACAAAACATCATTTAGATGTAGCTCAAGGCCGGATGTACACATCACCCGGTGAGACTCACTCTCACTAGTAATGATCTGTTTCCGTCAGAGGTGTAAACAGTTTGATGGAGGACTACAGAATTTAGTTTGCGTCGGACCCCGGGGAGGTTTTTAAAGAGAGTTCTTATCTCGGAGAGTTTCTAACAATTAACAATAGTAACCGAGAAGCTATGTTGCTACTAACTAACTCATAGTACAGAATTTGAATTTCAAAACTTAGAGCAGACCAATTATTTGTCATCAAAATAATCATTACTAATTATCTTTATAGGTAATTCGTCTACTTGAATATTTCAAATAAGTACAACACATTATTACTGGTAAATTAAAAGTAAGAATACAGACAAGAAAGACATTTTTGAATTAATATATCTTTTGAAGTATCATTAAATTAAAGAAAAATATTTCTCTTGAAAAATACATAAAGAAAGCCACATTTATATTAGAATATATTTATATTAATAATTTCTATTTAATATTACCATTTAACAAGCATATTGATTGATTGATTTTAACGGTATGTCAATCCATCTAGGATTATGTATAGCGAGAGAAGTGACTTAACTCTTGGAACGAAGCGGGCAAGGACTTATCTCGCGTGTAGGTTCATGATTTAGGTGAGGTGTTGCCAAAGAAGAATACATATTTCCTTTGCCCCAGAGAAAAAAAGGCTTGCCCGATGTATAAAAAAAAGAGGCTCGCGAGAGAAGACTAGTCCATTTATATAATTAGTTGCTCATGCTGATTGGTCTGACCAACCAACCAATCAGGAACGAGCCAGAACAATATAAACGCAGTAATCGTCTGAGACAGCACTTACAGTCTGACTTCGAAGTAAGACGGTGCTAGTGACAAGTAGAAAGTGTGTAAATAATATCCAGGGAAGAAATTGTATTGCCCCCGAAAACAATATTATGTTAGGTCAAGATGTTAGGGAATCGCTTTCATTGTACGTTCACATCTACATTTTTGTGTACTTGTTTGTTATTAACGCTCTTATCGAATATAAATATTTTTAAATGGATGCATTTGACGTATAGATAGGAACCTAACTTTTGAAAGCATAACCAAAAGAAAGACGAATTGACAGTGTTGAACAGTAACATGATACGCTTGATCCACACTCCATGAATGATTTTGTAGAGGTCACGATTAAGAAATAATCATCCATCGAATGCGAGAATCGAAGTGGTGTACTATGCAAAACCCCTATATATATATATATATTATATACTGTGTATTTTAGTAGCACGAATATTCATGACCATCTCTTTCCCAACCGTCTATCATTCATTGTCCTCGGCAGGTCTTCTGCACATCATCCAGTATCCGCGCAGAGCTGTTCAATGTAGGTATTTATTGGACGTCCAGCACTGTCATGTCCACGTGCTGGCTTGCACAGAAAAACGTCGCTTATAAGTTCGTCTTGCTTCTCCAGCGATGTCAAAGTTGTCTTGTTCGTCTTACTCGGATGTGATAGAGGAAAGTGGCCGTGCAGCTGCTTTCTTGAGAGGTGTTGTTTCCAAGATTTGTTTAAGATCGCACGCAGCATTCTTGCTCAGCTTCCATCTAGCTTATTCTCTTGTCGTTTCGTTAGGGCGAAAGTGATACAGCCATACAGTAGATCATACAAACACGGCTTGAAAGAATTTTTGCTTTAACTTTGTGAGATTGGATTTCCATATGACTGATAATCTGTTTCTAGTAGATCGAGGTTGATGGCTGGTTGGATTTTACGACATGTCAACCCATGTTGGGGTCATTTTATGCTGATGAGGTGTTGTTTGATTTATTCTTGATGGTACTCAATTTTTCTTTTTAAACTCAATTTTTTTTAACACATTTACTCAATTCTTTTTTATTTAGCTCATAGATGGTACCATAACAGGTTTTACCACACTGAGTCAGAGTGGGTAATGAAGGACTATTTGCTCGTAAATTCCTACCATAAAATAAACTGAACCCCAATTTTATGTTCGTGTTTTTGCAATAAATGTTTTATTTTTCTTGCACCGTTATGTTACAATACTAAATATATTTCCTTTATTTATTTTAATATTCACTTCAATGTGTATATTCTAAAAACTTTTTTTTCACACACTTCTGCCATCAGCGTTGGATCTCATTGGTCAAAAAGGTCATCAAGAGCAAAGGTTCCAGTCGCTGTATTCTAACACCCCCAATGGAAAGGGCTACCGAGGTCGTATCTGGTGTGTTATTTAATATTGATCAAAGAGAGCTTTATTTACCACATAACCCACGTGTACGGGTTAGGCCAAGGCCTATCAATGTGGGAACCACCACAAACCGAAGCTCATGGTGTGGCGGTGCAAAAATGCTTCGTCCCGTCGGCATTCCCCTCATGGGGGCGCCTGAGGCACCGGGCAATAAACCCAGTCCCTGTCCTTTAAATCCGAGGGGGCAGGTGTTGCCTGGGGGGGGGGGATGGCCCCCTGGGATCAACGCTATTAATACTCTCCAGCAGATCCAGCGGCCGAAAACTCACTGGACCCCGGTGTTGGCCGGAAAGCTGAGAGTTTTGTTGACCAAAAGAGAGCGAGTAGTTTTTGGGAATATCTCAGCAGCACTTTTATGAATAATAAATGGAGGCGCGTGTTTCTAATGGTTAAAGTGGAAGGAAATGGACTCGTCGACGCGAGTTCAATTCCTGGACGAAGCTGTTTTGCATTTCACAATATCGCTAATACCCTTGGAAAGGTATGAAATCCAATTATCCTCCAGCTATGGCAAATAGCAGCGTAGAATGGACTCTTTAAGCTTGGCTAGGTAACCAGTCTAGGAGAAAGAAAACTCTGAAATTCAAACCTGTTAAACTCCGCTTAAGAAATTGACCTTGTTGTCACATCTGCTCGCCTGCGCAGGGGTTGGTAAATATATATGAATAATAAATGTTTTGATTCCTTCGTGTAATATTCAATTAGTCATCGCTTCGTTAGCTCATCGTAGAAAGTCTCGCCCCTAAGGAACGTAAGGTTCTTTGTTTTGTTTACCGGTCACCGCCAACTCGGCTATTCAGTAGATCACACATTGGATAATCTATCTGTGCGTAAAATGGGGAGCCTTGATAGTAGGTGTGGCGCTTCCACCTTGTCAAAAAAATCTCCCTAAGTTATGCGAATAAAGGGATAGACTACCGTCCTGTTACCGACCATTGGCCCTCACTTGCCAACTTTTAAACACCCTTCATTATCTCGAGAGATCAAGCAATCAGAAATTGGAGAAACCGGTAATACATTTCGGGTTCATCGGTACTTTTTTTAATGTGAGGAATAATTAAATCTTCCATTTGAATGACATGCAGTCTTTTTTGCAAGAAGATAAAAAAATCAAATTTCTGACATCAAAGAATTGAAAGCGTTTCAAATTCTTCCCTCTCTTCTCTTTTCTCTTTTCTTTCTTTAAAGATTCGCTTACTGACAACAAACAAAACCAAACAAAAAAAACGAATACACTCACAACAAACTAATAATCAAAAATGGCAATGAATGGAATTTACTGAGGAATCGGCTATCAATCGAAATTGGTGGAGAAAAAAAAGTTTCGCTTTTTTTTCAATTCTCTTTCAGCTGAGAAAAAATCGATTCATATCGAACCGCACACAACTGATCGCCCCCTCCTCTCACTACCCTCCACCAAAAAAAAACCCAGATCTATTTTTTTTCCTTCAGTTTCTATCTTAACCTTCCTCGGCATTTAAAAATCTTTTTACAGCCATTTTTTTTACACCGTCCTTGTGTCTTCCCTTCCTTGCTTTCATCGCCACGTCACACCAGTAAGTGGCGCTTTCAAAAAAAGTGAGCTGACTGTAATTCATGCGAGGGGTTAGACCAATCAAAAATGCGGTGACCTGGGTTTTACACTAACTGCATTTGATGGTGATGTTCCAATTCGGTCATGTGATGTTTTAATTTTGCTCACGGAGATGGCTGATTCGAAAATGGTGTTTATGTTGTGCTACGGCCTCTAGGAATAAAATTTGACAAATGTGAGAGATTTCTTTCTTTAATCCCACGACTATTTAATTTACTCTAAAATCTCGTCGTTCATTTCCTATTTTATTCAACTATTCGACTTCAAACTCTTTTAAATTTGTATTTTTTATTTAGAAACGTTTATCTCATATTAGATTCCTTTATCATTTTTCCCTTCTTCCCTCGTTTCTCTATTCAATCCCTTAATGCAGTGTCTTTCACTTTTTTTTTTTTTTGCTCGACATTTTCATTTCCTTTCAAACAGTTTTTATATTGGTAATTTTTTTGTCACATTAAAAAAATCAAGTTTATCGCATTTGTTTTTTTTTTCTCTGTCCTTATTCTTCAACCCACAGATAAAACAAAACACATTTTCTTGTCGTTTCAACCTCTAGCTAATGCCTTATTTAAAACAGCACTCGAAAATACCATCAATTCAAATTACCAATCAACCCTGTTTAGGAAAACGAGATTTACTTCTTACATTTTTTTTTACTTTTAACATTAATCTTTTACTTGCTGAATGCCGACTAATGACGGGTAGACTCAAATAATTGATTAGTTTTCAACGGATGTCAACCCCGTCAGGGTTGTTTTCTACCTCAGACCGTTAGGAATTGGCCGTTCATTGTCTTTAATCTACATTTTTTGTGTAGTTTGTTTTAAGAAATCTTTCTTCACACCGTTTATTCCCACCTAATACAGAATAATGTGCACATAGTTGTATAGTTTCAAGTATTTGCCTAAAATACTAAATATATGGTTAAACATAATTATTTCTTGTAAAAGAAAAAGGAATTAATTTTTCAGACAGTTATATGGTTTTAAGTAACTAATACTAATTAAACTATAAATTAATTAATTATAGTTTTCAAATAACTATTCTTAATAATAATTTATAGTTTTTATGGCATCAATTATTATCAAAATGAATAAATTTTCAATAGGATTTATTTGAACCTAATAGATGAGACTAACGAGTCCTACCAAAACCGGGTCAGAGTGAACCTGGGAGTAAATGGGAAAGAAGGCGTACTTTACACCCCAGATCCCAGAAACTGGAAACTGCACATCAAGATGCCGTTTAGTGTCATACAAGGATAAACTCCTTTGGGGGGTGGGGAGTGAGGTCATACCCATCTTCTAGGATACTTTGTATTCTGAACCCAGGCTGACAGGGTAGGTCAAGACTGAATCGCAGACGAAACAATAGACCAACTATAAAGACCTCTTGTTATATCATTTCATTATTGTCGAAACAATTTCTATCTAAAATCTTTCGTTCATTAAAAATGTAGCCCTGGAATGGTTACAAAAACGATAACTCATTATAAATAATAAATCATAGAACAAAAAGAGATTTCCCCTTATATTCTAAACGAGAGCGTTATATTATACTACCCGGCGTTACTCGGGTGAAAATAAACTTCATTCTCGGTTTCATTAAAAGCTCATAAGTTCAAAAGTTTCCCAACTTCGACATTGTTGTCTGGGTTGCTGGGGTGTTTTTATTTTTTTAAATTTTTTAAACGCGACCGCCATTACTTAAGTGGTTCCCACGCAAATATCACAGGAAATTACAAAAAAAAAAAAGCAAGAAAAGAAAAGAAATGAAAATCTTTCGATAGATGCAAAACAAAAACTTCTAAGACAATTAACTTTTTTTTTCCCTCATGTTTATTCCATGTGGTATTTTTGTGTAATATTAAGATATAACAATTCTTCTTGTTAATTTCTTCTTGTTCCCGTCATGACACGATACCAACATTCACTTTATATCCTTACTTAGACTAGACGAGCGGTTGAAGAGCTCCCCTCCAAGAAATCAGCTGGTTCACCGCAGCCGGCGTGCATCTATAATTAATTGTCCAACTCTATGCCCTTTGAAAACCCCAACCCTTTTGTTATCATATATATATTTACCAACCCTTTGCAACGGCAGGATGTGACCAAGGCCAATTTTCTTTAAAGCGGAGTTCAATAGGTTTGAATTCAGTTCCTTCTCCGTAACCGGTTGTCTAGCCCAGGTTAAAGAGCCCAGTCTGCCCTACTATTATCATAGCTGGCGAAGGTAGGATTCCATTCTTTCCCAAGGATATTAATCACTAAATGAAAATGCAATCTACTACTACAGATTTGAACTCGGGGCGACGAGTCCATTTCCCCATCCTTAACCATTACACAGGCGCTTTATCATTATATGTGCGGTAGCTGATTCTTTGATGTTTCGTACGAACAAATAAACGGTATCTGATGGTGAAAAGTTTCAAGTTTGGAGGTCTAGAATGGATACCCGTTGATCACCAATTCACTCAACCCAGTACTGTTATGGTCCATCTATGGGTTGAATAGAAAAAATGAGTTTAAAAATTAAGTGTTGAAAAAAAAAATGTTGAATGCCCATCAAAAATGAATGCCCCAAAACGCGGCATAAAATAATCCAACAAGTGTTGAACATGCCGTAAAATCAAACCAATCAAGCCTTCAACCAACCAAGCGTCTAAGACAATTCCAACTAAGCTCTTCTTTTTAAAAAAAATCTTTGTGCTATTTCTTTCTAGAAGAAATAAAACTATTTTGTCTTCCAAATAATAATTTTACCCGATTAATTACGAAGTTATTTGTCCAGCCCATTTTCTGTTTTTTTTATCATCTAAGAAAGAAATAGCAGAATAGATTTTTTTTTTAAAAAGAAGGGAGCTTAGTTTGGAATGTCTCAGACGGTTGGTTGGTTGATAGTTGATTGGTTTGATTTTACGGCATGTCACACTTGTTGGATTATTTTTATGCCGCAGACGTTTTGGGCATCATTTTTGATGGGCATTCAACATTTTTTTTTTTCAAACTTAATTTTCTAAACTCATTTTTTTCTATTCAACCCATAGATGGGACCATAAAGGTACTGGTTAGAGTGAACTTGGTGTCAACGGTACTCCCCATTTCCTAGACTCCAACTTGAAACTTCACCATCAGATACAGTTTATTTGTCGTACCGAAGACATCAAGACACTCACTACCGCACATATATAATAAATCGCCTGGTGTAATGGTTAAAGTCATGGGAAATGGACTCGTCGCCCCGAGTTCAAATCCTGGTAGTAGTAATTGCATTTCATTTAGTGATAATATCCTTGGGAAAGGTATGATCCTACCTTCCTCCAGCTATGGATAATAGAGTAGGGCAGACTGGGCTCTTTAACCTTGCTAGACAACCGGTCTACGAGAAGGAAAACTGAATTTCAACCTATGTGAACTCCGCTTAAGAAAATTGGCCTTGTGTCACATCCTGCTCGTGCAAAGGGGTTGGTAATATATATATGATAAAAGGGTTGGGGTTTTCCATAAGGGCAATAGAGTTGGGACAATAATATAGATGCCACGGCTTGACGTGACCAGCTGATTTCTTGGAGGGGGAGGCTCTTCAACCGCTCGTCTAGTCTAAGTAAGGGATAAAGTGAACTGTTGTATCGTGTCAGACGGGGAACAAGAGAAATAGACAAGAAGATTGTTATATCTTATATTAACAAAAATACCACATGGAATAAAACATGAGTAAAAAAAAGTAATTGTCTTAGAAGTTTTTGTTTTGCATCTATCGAAGATTTTCATTTCTTTTTCTTTTCTTCTTTTTTTTTTTTTGTAATTTTCCTGTGATATTTGCTTGAACCATTAAGAATGGCGTCGCGTTAAAAAATTTAAAAAAATAAAAACACCCCAGCAACCCAGACAACAATGTCCGAAGTGGGGAAACTTTTTGAACTTATGAGCTTTTAATGAAAGCCGAGATGAAGTTATTTCACCCGAGTAACGCCGGGTAGTATTAAAATATAACGCCTCTCGTATTAGAATATAATTGGTAAATCTCTTTTTTGTTCTATGGATTTATTATTTATAATGAGATATCGTTTGTAACCATTCAGTGTAACATTTTAATTGAACGAAAGATTTTAGAATAGAAATTGTTTCGAAATAATGAAATGAATAAAAAGAGGTTTTATGTTTGTCTATTTGTTTCGTCTGCGATTCAAGTCTTGACCTACCCTGTCAGCCTGGCTTAGAATACATAACTGTATCCCTAGAAGAGGGGTATGACCTCACTCCCCACCCCCCAAAGGAGTATCCTTGTATGACACTAAACTGCATCTGATGGTGCAGTTCCAGTTCTGGAGATCTGGGGAGTGTAAAGTACGCCTTCTTTCCCATTACTCCCAGGTTCACTCTGACCCGGTTTGGTAGGACTCGTTAGTCTCATCTATAGGTCAAATAAATCTATTGAAAATTTATTCATATTTGATAATAATTGATGCCATAAAACTATAAATTATTTGTATTAAGAATAGTTATTTGAAACTATAATTTAATTAATTATAGTTTAATTAGTATTAGTTACTTAAAACCATATAACTGTCTGAAAATTAATTCCTTTTCTTTTACATAGAAATAATTATTTAACCATATTATTAGTATTTGATAGGAATACTTGAAACTATACAACTATGTGCACATTATTTGTATTAGGTGGGAATAACGGTGTGTAAGAAAGATTCTTAAAAACAACTACACAAAAATGTAGATATAAATGTACAATGAACGCAATTTCCTAACGTCTAGGTAGAAAACAACCCTGACGGGTTGACATGCCGTTGAAACTAATCAATTATTTGAGTCTTACCCGTCATAGGTCGGGCATTTCAGCAAGTAAAGATTAATGTTAAAGTAAAAAATGTAAGAAGTAAATCTCGGTTTTCCTAAACAGGGTTGATGGTAATTGACATTTGATGGATTTCCGAGTGCTGATTTAAATAAGGCATGCATAGAGTTGAAACGAAGAAAAAATGTGTTTGGTTTTTATCTGTGGGTTGAAGAATAAGGGACAGAAGAAAAAAAACAATGCGATAAACTGATTTTTTTAAATGAGACAAAAAATTACAATATAAAAACTGTTTGAAAGGAAATGAAAATGTCGAGCAAAAAAAAAAAGTGAAGACAACTCATTAATGATTGATAGAGAAACGAGGGAAGAAGGAAAATGATAAAGAATCTAATATGCAGAATAAACGTTTCTATAAAAATAACAAATAAAAGGAGTTGAAGTCAGAATAGTTGAATAAATAGGAAAATGAACGAACGAGATTTAGAGTAAGAATTAAATAGGTCGTTGGGATTAAAAGAAAGAAATCTCTCACTTTTAAATTTATTCCTAGAGGCCGTAGCACAACATATAACCAAATTTTCGAATCAGGCCATCTCCGTGAGCAAATTAAAAACATCACATGACCGAATCTGGACATCACCATCAAATGCAGTTTAGTGTAAAACCCAGGTCACCGCATTTTGGGATTGGTCTAACCCCTCTGCATGAATTACAGTCAGCTCCTTTTTTTTAAAAGCGCACTTACTGGTGACTGGGATGAAGCAAGGAAGGGAGAGACACAAGACGGTGTAAAAAAAATGGTCGTAAAAAGATTTTTTTTAAAATGCCAGAAAGGTTAGAAGATAGAACTGAAGGAAAAAAAATAATTGGGTTTTTTTTTTGGGGGGGGTAGTGAAGAGGGGGCGGATCAGTTGTGTGTCTGGTCGATATGAATCGATTTTCTCAGCTGAAAAAGAGAATAAAAAAAGCAGAACTTTTTTTTTTCCACCAATTTCGATTGATACCGAATTCCTCAGGTAAATCCATTCATTGCATTTTGATTATTATTTTTTATGTTATCGTTTTTTGTTTTGGTTTTGTTTTTTGTTCACAAGCGACATCTTAAAGAAAGAAAAAAAAAGAAAAAGAATTTGCAACGCTTCAATTTTTTTGATGTCAGAAATTGATTTTTTTATCTTCTGCAAAAAAGACTGCATGTCATTCAAAATGGAAGATCTTAATATTCCTCACATAAAAATTACCGATCAACCCGAAAATGTTATACGGTTTTTTCCAATTTCTGATTGCTTGATCTCTATCAATAATTAGTTTTAAAAAGTTGGCAGAGTGGCCAATTGTCGGTAACAGCGAGGTAGTCTATCCTTATTCGCTAGACTAGGGAGATTGTTTTTTGACAAGGTGGAGCGCCACACCTACTATCAACTCCCCATTTTACCGCACAGATCAGATTATCCAATGTGTGATACTGATAGGCCGAGTTGGCGGTGACCGGTAACAAACAAAGAACCTTACGATTCCTAGGCGAGTACTCTACCGACTGAGCTAAACCGAAGCGATACTAATTAGAATATTACACGAAGAATCAAAACATTTATTATTCATATATATTTACCAACCCCTCCACACGAGCAGGATGTGACACAAGGTCAATTTCTTAAGCGGAGTTTAACAGGTTTGAATTCAGAGTTTTCTTTCTCCTAGACTGGTTACCTAGCCAAGCTTAAAGAGTCCATTCTACGCTGCTATTTGCCCATAGCTGGAGGGATAATTGGATTCATACCTTTCCAAGGGTATTAGCGATATGTGAAATGCAAACAGCTTCGTCCAGGAATTGAACTCGCGTCGACGAGTCCATTTCCTTCCACTTAAACCATTAGAACACGCGCCTCCATTTTATTATTCATAAAGTGCTGCTGGATATTTCAAACTACTCGCTCTCTTTTGGTCAACAAACTCTCAGCTTTCCGGCCAACACCGGGTCCAGTGGAGTTTCGGCCGCTGGATCTGCTGAGAGTAAATTAATAGCGTTGATCCAGGGGCCATCCCCCCCCCCAGGCAACACCTGCCCTCGATTAAAGGGACAGGACTGGGTTTATTGCCCGGTGCCTCAGGCGCCCCCATGAGGGGGAATGCCGACGGGACGAAAGCATTTTTTGCACCCGCCACACCATGAGCTTCGGTTTGTGGGTGGTCCACATTGATAGGGCCTTGGGCCTAACCCGTACACGTGGGGTATGTGGTAAATAAAGCTCTCTTTTGATCAATATAAATAACACACCAGATACGACCTCGGTAGCCCTTTCCATTGGGGGTGTTAGAATACAGCGACTGAACCTTTGCTCTTGATGACCTTTTTGACCAATGAGATCCAACGCTGATGGCAGAAGTGTGTGAAAAATAAAAGTTTTTAGAATATACACATTGAAGTGAATATTAAAATAAATAAAGGAAATATATTTAGTATTGTAACATAACGGGTGCAAGAAAAATAAAACATTTATTGCAAAAACACGAACATAAATTGGGGGTTCAGTTTATTTTATGGTAGGAATTTACGAGCAAATAGTCCTTCATTACCCACTCTGACTCAGTGTGGTAAAACCTGTTATGGTACCATCTATGAGCTAAATAAAAAAGAATTGAGTAAATGTGTTATAAAAAATTGAGTTTAAAAAGAAAATTGAGTACCCATCAAGAATAAATCAAACAACACCTCATCAGCATAAAATGACCCAACATGGGTTGACATGTCGTAAAATCCAACCAGCCATCAACCTCGATCTACTAGAAACAGATTATCAGTCATATGGAAATCCAATCTCACAAGTTAAAGCAAAAATTCTTTCAAGCCGTGTTTGTATGATCTACTGTATGGCTGTATCACTTTCGCCCTAACGAAACGACAAGAGAATAAGCTAGATGGAAGCTGAGCAAGAATGCTGCGTGCGATCTTAAACAAATCTTGGAAACAACACCTCTCCAAGAAAGCAGCTGCACGGCCACTTTCCTCTATCACATCCGAGTAAGACGAACAAGACAACTTTGACATCGCTGGAGAAGCAAGGACGAACTTATAAGCGACGTTTTTCTGTGCAAGCCAGCACGTGGACATGACAGTGCTGGACGTCCAATAAATACCTACATTGAACAGCTCTGCGCGGATACTGGATGATGTGCAGAAGACCTGCCGAGGACAATGAATGATAGGGACGGTTGGGAAGAGATGGTCATGAATATTCGTGCTACTAAAATACACAGTATATATATATATATATATATAGGGGTTTGCATAGTACACCACTTCGATTCTCGCATTCGATGGATGATTATTCTTAATCGTGACCTCTACAAAATCATTCATGGAGTTGTGGATCAAGCGTATCATGTTACTGTTCAACACTGTCAATTCGTCTTTCTTTTGGTTATGCTTTCAAAAGTTAGGTTCCTATCTATACGTCAAATGCATCCATTTAAAAAATATTTATATTCGATAAGAGCGTAATAACAAACAAGTACACAAAAAATGTAGATGTGAACGTACAATGAAAGCGATTCCCTAACATCTTGACCTAACATAATATTGTTTTCGGGGGCAATACAATTTCTTCCCTGGATATTATTTACACACTTTCTACTTGTCACTAGCACCGTCTTACTTCGAAGTCAGACTGTAAGTGCTGTCTCAGACGATACTGCGTTTATATTGTTCTGGCTCGTTCCTGATTGGTTGGTTGGTCAGACCAATCAGCATGAGCAACTAATTATATAAATGGACTAGTCTTCTCTCGCGAGCCTCTTTTTTTATACATCGGGCAAGCCTTTTTTCTCTGGGGCAAAGGAAATATGTATTCTTCTTTGGCAACACCTCACCTAAATCATGAACCTACACGCGAGAATAAGTCCTTGCCCGCTTCGTTCCAAGAGTTAAGTCACTTCTCTCGCTATACATAATCCTAGATGGATTGACATACCGTTAAAATCAATCAATCAATATGCTTGTTAAATGGTAATATTAAATAGAAATTATTAATATAAATATATTCTAATATAAATGTGGCTTTCTTTATGTATTTTTCAAGAGAAATATTTTTCTTTAATTTAATGATACTTCAAAAGATATATTAATTCAAAAATGTCTTTCTTGTCTGTATTCTTACTTTTAATTTACCAGTAATAATGTGTTGTACTTATTTGAAATATTCAAGTAGACGAATTACCTATAAAGATAATTAGTAATGATTATTTTGATGACAAATAATTGGTCTGCTCTAAGTTTTGAAATTCAAATTCTGTACTATGAGTTAGTTTAGTAGCAACATAGCTTCTCGGTTACTATTGTTAATTGTTAGAGAACTCTCCGAGATAAGAACTCTCTTTAAAAACCTCCCCGGGGTCCGACGCAAACTAAATTCTGTAGTCCTCCATCAAACTGTTTTACACCTCTGACGGAAACAGATCATTACTAGTGAGAGTGAGTCTCACCGGGTGATGTGTACATCCGGCCTTGAGCTACATCTAAATGATGTTTTGTAAATAACTATAATTGATATAGACTATTTTCTTGGATTGAATTCTGATTCTAACTGATGGCTTACACCGAAAGTCATGTGACAACAAGCTTAGTCTTCTCAATACTACAGCAAGATATATAGATAGATAAACACTTTGAAATAGATAGCTAGATATGTGAACAGACTGAGATAGATAGCAAAAAGAGGCTGTTTGCATTTAACATAGCGCTAATACCCTTGGGAAAGGTATGAGTCCAACTATTCTTCCACCAGCTATAAGTAAATAGTATTGTGGACTGGGTTCTTTAACCTTGGGTAAGCAACCAGTCTAGGAGAAGGAAAACATATATATATATATATATATATATATATATATATATTTGAGGTAAGGTAGCGTTGACATAAAGTCAATACTGGTTACTTCGGCCACGCTACCTTAACTATATTAAAATATAAACACTGTATCAATGATATTGAGCACTATTTGCTTAGAAAAATATCACGCATATTATACTACTATATATATGTATATATGTAGAATTGAATAAAACAGATGTCTATTGTTTAACAATTTAAATTTGATTTAATTTAAATTTAATATATAATATATATATATATTATATATATATATATATATATATATATATATATATATGAATTTGATATATTGAAAGAGCGAATGATGTTTACAAATGCTTGGGATCATCAGGAAAGAAAATTGTATAATTGTATAAAAAAAGTACACTTTTGTAAACAATTTTACATCAGGCTCTTTTGAGTCTTATCATAAACTGTAATACTTCTGATTTTTTTAAATTAAAAATAAAATTCATTTTATTTTTAAATAAAATTTATTTTATTTTTAATACAGATAACGCATTTTTTGAAAAATTCCAACTTTGAGTAACAGCGTTCTGTTTGCGCATTCTTCTTCTAACGGTCATTTCATCCCGTTTTATTTTTGTTGAAGGCCGATCTATTACATACGGTCGATACAGATATTCCGAGGGACCTCACAACAGTGAGGGGGGGGGCGATGTGCAGTTAAAACCGTTGAGAGGAAGGCCCCGAAACGGTGCACATTCTCTCCTGATGATCCCAAGTATTGTAAACATCATTTGTTTTTTCAATATATCAAATTCACACTGTCGGGTTCCTTTTGTTTCAACACACACACACACAACACACACAATTATATATATATATATATATATATATATATATATATATATAGTAAACAAAAATAGATATATATCTGATTTTTTATAACATAAGGAGAATATTCTCTCTCATTTCAAAACTGCCCATTCCATTATAGTCCAAGATACTCTTATATACATGGACATGTTTATACGAAAAGAAAAATATACGGTGTATTGCATCGAAAGATTGCAATCGTACATTTTGTTTTCTTTCGTTTTCTTGATTCTGTCACAGCTTACACCATTATTAAGCTTAGACTTTTACTCTTCTAAGATGCAAACATCAGATGAGAATTATTTTACTTAGGTTTATCATCTTCTTGCATTGGTTAAGCATATAATTGGGGTTTTGATCTTCATTCATATTTATCGGTTTAACTCGGATTCCTCTCTGTCACTGTTGTTGGATATAATATATGCATATATATATAATATGGATTATATAATATATACATACATATATAATATGGATTATATAATATATACATACATATATAATATGGATTATATAATATATACATACATATATAATATGGATTATATAATATATACATACATATATAATATTGATTATAATATATAGATATAAATATAATATGTATTATAATATATATATAAATATAATATGTATTATAATATATATATAAATATAATATGTATTATATATATGTGTGTATTTGCGTGTGTGAAGAAAAAACGGAAGTGAATCCGACAGTATGTAATAGCGTGAAAAATTGAAAAAACAAGTTCATAAAACGAGTGATGTTGGCGAAATAAACATCACTCATTTTATGAACTTGTGTTTTTTCAATTCCTCACTATATTACACACACATGCACACATTATATATATATACATACATTTTATATATATATATATATATATATATATAAACACATTTATTTGGGTATTTCAAAACAGCACAAACAAACCATTATAATTCAAGATTTTCTGATATACAGAGATGTATTCATACGACAAGAATAAAAAAAAGTATATGGAAAGAACCAAAATATCCATCTAATATTTCTTTTCCAGATTCTGTCACAGCTTCCACGGTTATTAAGTCTTGGAATTTTAAGGTTATAAGATGCAAAACATCTGAAGAGCATATATTATTTTAGTGACACTGATAGGTTTCTTGCCGTAGGTTAACAAATAATGGATGCTATCTTCATTTATCTCTGTCGATTTGACGGGGCTTCCCCCACCTCCAATCAGGCATACACACATGCATACATGAATATACACCCATACAGGTAGACAGATACTTGATAGATAGGATCATATAGATGGAAAGATATGAACAGATTTATATAGATGGACATGAACAGAATGAGCTAGCTAGATAGATATGATAGATAGGAAGCAACAGAAACAGGAATACATGGATAGATAGGAGACAATAACGGAGATAGAGGATAGATAGGAATATAGACAAGAACAGAGATAGATGGATAGATAGGAAATAGACAAGAACATGAGATATAGACAAGACAGATAGATGGATAGATAGACAGACATGAATATAGACAAAACAGAGATAGATGGATAGATAGACAGACATGAATATAGACAAGAACAGAGATAAATATATAGATAGGAATATACACAAGAAGAGTGAGAGAGAGGATGGGAATATAGACAAAAACAGATAAATGGACAGACAGGTAGATAGATAAGAACAGATATATATATATATATATATATATATATATATATATATATATATATGTGTGTGTGTGTGTGTGAGAGAGAGAGAGAGATAAGAACAGTGATAGATGGATAACAGATAGATATAAACAGAGATGGATAGGCATATATATAAGAACGGAGATAGATAGATAAGAGGGAAGAAGGGTGGATAGACAGATAAGAAATAGATAGATGGATAGAGAGACATGAATATATACAATAACACATATATAGATAGGAGAAAGAAACATACAGGGACATAGATATATTGAGAGAGGGAGAGAGAGAGGGAGGGAGAAATAGATATAGATAAACATAGATATATTGATAGATAGATAAGATAGATATATGATAGATAGATAGATAAGAACATAGATATATGATAGATAGATAGATAAGAACATAGATATATATAGATAGATAGATAAGAACATAGATATATAGATAGATAGATATAGATAGAATAGATAAGATAGATATATAGATAGATAGATAAGAACATAGATATATAGATAGATAGATAAGAACATAGATATATAGATAGATAGATAAGAACATAGATATATAGATAGATACATAGATATATAGATAGGAAGAAAGGAACATTATATATATATATATATATATATATATACAGAGAGAGAGAGAGAAATATATAAGAACATAGTTATATAGATTGATAGATACAACTAATAAGATCTAGTTCTTACTTGCTGTGTCTAACACTGTAACAAAGTTATATAGGCAGTAGACAGAGATTGATAGAAAGTCTTTCACGTGTATACACAGATTGAACAAAAAAAGAAGAAAGAAAACCAACAGACTTTCTCTGATGTGTTAAATAGCATCGGATAGATAGACATATCAATTGAGAACTAGTTAACTTGTATCCAAGTGTCTAATAAAGTAAGATATCGAGATAGATTGATAGACATATAGATAGATAACGTGCTCACAACAAAAAAGAAAGACTTGGGAAGATTGACTTACCAAGTCTGGTTTACCGATGTATAAGAGGGGATAGGATTGAAGCCTAGAAATATACACACGGTTTTTATTCAACAAACTCTGACCTACTAAACATTGCTCAAAATATCAATACCAGGGTCATAAATTAAAAATCCTTAAAAAAATTTGTAAAGCAAACGCAAGACAAAATTATTTTAGCTACAGAGTGGTGAATACATGGAATAAACTACCATCATCAATAGTGTATGTCCCATCTCTAAACTCCTTCAAGGCAATGTTGGATAATCTGTGGAATGATTATAAATACTAGCAAATATATGCACCCTCCGGGTGCAAGTATTTAAGTTTTAATGTAATAAAATATTATATTGAATCAGAAAGGCTAATGAAACTAATTAAGAATTCAGATAAAAAGATTTGAAACGGAGGGGGTATAATCGGAAAATAGAACAACTGAAACTTACTCTTTCATCACTTCCGTTTTTCAATGCTAAATTTTCCTAATTTAACTATTTAGTTAAAATAGGAAGTAAAGAATAAATTTACAGTTATTTCTTCTTGTTAATGAATTTCTTTTAGGATTTATTGAAGAGATTTTTACTCATATTCATTAAGATAAAACCAAACAATTAGAAATCAATGATACCAAGCACATTTTTATTAAAATCAGTTTTTTTTAATATCAATATGCAAATTAGCTTTACGTTTACTCTGAAAACTGTTATTTTGTTGTATATATAAATACAATTGCATATTATTAGTATTTAGGTAAGGCCAACAGTATTAATAATGTAAAACAGTTTTATTATTAATTGAGGTTTAAATAGAAATAGAATCATGGAGAATGTGTCGTTAATAACTAAGGAAATTGTAACATGAGTAGTATTATAGTTTCGGTTACAGACAGAAAAACACACAATCTCCATTATAATAAGATTCTGTTGAATTAAAATGAATGTTTATAAGGAACAGCTGACAAGTCTCAGACCTAATATACTAGCTGAAAGGATATTATTATTATAAAACCAGTTAACTTTTTCCTGTGTGTCAAATAGAGTACGATATATAGATAGATACAGTAAATGGAAGTTAGTTAACTTGCTAACATGCATCTAATAACGTAAGAAATCTACAGAGATAGATATGAACAGACTGGGATAGACAAATCAAATGAGGGTTAGTTAACTTACTTACATGCTTCTAATAACGTAGATAGATCAAATGTGATTTAATAAGATAAGATAGATGGATAAATATATAGATTGGACCATATGACCTTTAGACACCCCTTCTGCGATCTCGATTTGTGGGACATTTTCTCATTTACACCGTCAAAATCCAGTTGTTTTTGTTAGGGGTTATGGTTAGGAGTTAGGGTTAGTTATATCATTTTTAAAAAAAAACTAAAAAATCGTCTGTTAACAATTAACCGGATTTTGACGATATAAATTGAAAAAAATGTCCCACAAATCGAGATCGCAAAAGGGGTGCCTAAGGTCATATGGTCCGATAGATACAGCAAATGAAAACTAGTTCATTTGCTCGCATGTGTATAATAACGTAAGAAAGCGATACGGACAGAGATAGATAGATAGATAGATAGATAGATAGGGTCTTTTTTATCAATCTGATACTCACTTTAGTATATAATAATCTATTAGTTCAAGTCTATTTTATATGCAGTCAGTATTGAAAGAACTTGTGACTTGTGGCTCAGGTGTTCCTACTAAAAACTAATGTGGAAATGTGACAAGAGGAGAAGCAGTTCTTTGTGATTTTTCATCTTCTGATTTTGTTAATATATTCGCTTAATATCTTGACACTTATATTCCGGCAAAATGTGTGACCGAACAAAAAAATGTCGGCCAATTACAATGTTTAATGCATAATGTATAATCCCCGGTTTTAAGGGCCCCAAACATGAATTATCTATATTACCTATGTGTGTGCTGATTTATTAACATTTATAAATAATAGCAGGACTTGTGGGTATGCCACAGTACGATAATTTAATTATTACAACGTTTGATATGTTGGCTTAAAAGTTATGGCTAAATAGTTCAATATGTAAAAAGTATGATAATCTTGATTTAAATATCTCTGTATCTCACTCTTTTTTTTCTTTCATTCCATTTTTCATTATGTTTGCTTAAAACAGATTAGCGTTATCGCTTCCGCGAGCTCATGCCTTCTCTTTCCCTTACTCTTTTTTCTTGTTATATTTTTCTGTGTAGCATATCCTTTTTCTTCCTTCCTTTCTTTATAATAAAAACGAAATGGTCCATTATTTAGCCGCGGTGATGACACTCATAAGAAATAAAAATTCGCTGAATAACACCTGATAATCAGGATTTACATTTTTGCATTTCATCTTGGATGATTTGGACGGTCTCATTTTCAAGCAGAAGGTGTTGCAAGATCATAACGGTCGGAAGATTAAGGAACAAGAGTATGAATATTATATATAATTTATCTAGGTATACCTATGTAGGAACAATAATATCTGAATCAGGAAACTTCATGTCGGGAAACTTAAAACAGAAAAAAAACAAAAGATAAACCCCCCCCAATAATATTCGTCCCGGCTTCGTTTGGATGAATTCCCCTAGAATAGTTGCCGAACCAAGGCTAGAGAACCCAGCCTGTCCTACTATTTACTCTTAGTTGGTAAGACATCTTGCTTGTGTTATTTACTAAGCTTAGCTTAAATGTGACACAAGGCCAGATTATGAGGCACCCAGTGAGAATCGAACTTACTAACAATAGTCTGCGAATCTAGCTCGCTAACCATTACACAACGTGAGGTGCCCAAGGCATCTTGCTTGTAGTTATTTACAAAGTTTTGCTTAGATGTGGCACAAGGTCAGAAGTATGGGCACCCAGTGAGAATCGAACCCCTAACAATTATTTGTGAATCTAGCTTGCTAACCATTACACCACGCGAGGTGCCTAAGGCATCGTGCTTATAAGCTATGCGAAAAATCACTACTCATAGACTGTTCCAAGTGGCGGTAACTAATTTGACCAATGAAAACGCCCAGATATAGATATAATATATATATATATATATATATATATATATATATATATATGAAGTGTTCAAACGAAGTGTTTGAAATGGTGAAGGCCGACAATTTGTAGGGAGATTATGTGTTTAATTAAAGTCATACCTAATTTGTTAATTAATTATGATTAAATGAATTAGGCGTGCATATCGGTTTTAAATGTAAAGCGTAAACAAATCGAGAAAAGTCCATCTCTGTATGTACGTTTCAGCCCATTAGGCCTCATCAGCAGAGCTATAGACAGGGCAGTGCTTTGTGCGCGACTTTAATTAAGCACATAATCTCCCTACAAATTGTCGGCCTTCGCCATTTAGGGTTCGAATCGCGCACAAAGCACTGCCCTGTCTATAAGCTCTGCTGATGAGGCCTAATGGGCTGAAACGTACATACAGAGATTGACTTTTTCTCGATTTGTTTACGCTTTACATTTAAACTGATATGTACAATCAACTATATATATATATATATATATATATATATATATAACGGCGTTGATAAATTGTCCTAAAATTACTTGCTTAAATTACTTCGGAGACAGATCAATAGACAAGGATTAAAACTGATACTATATTTTTCTACTTCAAGGTAGGATCAACTTTATGTCCAAATAATATCCACATAAAATTGCATTCAACTACAGGCCTAAAATGACAAGTCGTATTGTAACAGAACAGATAGATTCATCCGTTTCAACAGAACATTAGCGGGAAGTGAAACTAAATGAGACTCGTCCAATTTGAATTCTGGTCACCGATTCCATTTCCTACGACAATTGTAGCATAATGGTGCGCCCCCAGCAGGGAACACCAATATTGGTGGCCTTGTGCCAGACACAGAGAAACCTTAATAGATGTAGCATGATTCTCAGACCCTTACGGAAGATAAAGTCAATTGACAGTTACTAAGAGCCCGTGGCGTGCGTAAGGTGATATCTTTCCTGACCAATAAAATTCATTCAGTTAAGAGGAAGGGTTCCTTCGTGGACTTAAAGGACTGCTGGAATTCTGTGTATACTGATCAACAAAGCCAACGTACCGACTCCGTATATACGACTTGTACAAGTCCTAATAGTACCGTGTGTTTTTGAAGACGCAGTGGGTATACTATACGATTGGTAGTGTCGTGAAAGAGACAACCCCAATACGTTACACAATAACCGTTACGTTAAGAGCGTTTATGTACGAATATTTGAGGGAGTATTTTTTTTTTCACTTCAGTGATCGTCTTTATATTCCTGCGGCATGTTAGAGAGTATGCCATGGTAACAATGCTTTCACATCTAAACAGAACTATAATAAACTTCAAAAAGTTCGTCGCATTCATGTAACGAGTTGTTATTGATGAGAAGCTAAAAACAAAATGTACTGTGCGACATTCTACGACTTCCGCATGCAACATTTTCCAAAGAAAAGTCGATAAATATTCTCAGCAAATAAAACAAAGAAAAAAATTGTGGAATAATGAAACTAATTCAAAAGATATTCAATCAACTATAGATTCTGCAGACTTTATAGTTAAGTATATATATATATATATATATATATATATATATATAAGTTCTTACGGATGTACCTCTGCAAATATGCACTTTTCTTGATTTTTGTCTAATTCGAAGGCATCTAACTATGAATTCATTGAAATGCAAGAATGTGGTTTTTTTTTAACTATATTATCATTTGCAGGTACGAATAAAGATTTTCTGTTATATCGTTGTTGTTTTTGTTTGTTTTGTTTGTTTTTTTTGGGGCGGGGGTAACACTCTTTTACAGTATCAATGTTTTGTATTTGAAATTTGATAATTAAAACTGATTTATGGCCATCTTTTTAAGAATATATATATATATACTTTTATAGGTGTGTCCCATATATGATGCAGGTTACGATTTGAAAAGTTCTTCGTGTACCACATGTGGCGCATATCGTGCTAACGTGTTAAATAACTCGAAAAAGAGTTGATAAGCACCGACCAACTAACAAGAAGGGATACTCGGTGTTGCCTGGGTAGAGCGAACAATATCAATTTCTGGCAAGCTTATTGGTCTTTTTTATTTTCTAAAAGGGTTTTCCAAATAAAGTTTTAGTTTTAAAAAATGTTTTCTATTTTAATATTCAGGGTAGATTTTCTACAAGAATTTGCGTCACATTTTAAAATCGTTTTTACCATTTAGATTCTCTGAGGACTTTATAAGAAATAAAGATTTTTCCCCGTGTTAAAAATGCTTTTTTTCTAGAAGCACCAAATTAAATCCCGTGAATGGTAACATATATATGGTAGATAAATGGGCGTTATATTTATTAGTAGGGATACTCAATATTATTGACAGAGCATTTATATTTAAGGTAAGGTAGTATAAGACATGAAGTCAACACCTGGTTTTGTCAGTTTTCCTTCTCACACTTCTGATCTTTATGTCACCGCTAACATTTAATATATATATATATATATATGATTTAACGAATATTCCAAAATAAAACCGTGTTAAGAAATAATTCAATTCCATTATGAAAAAATCCGAAAACGAAATAAGACCATTATTCAGAAAATAGTCTTGATTTTGAAAGAGTGAGAGGATAAGGAGATTGTTTTAGAACTGATCCTGAAAGTTTGGCCAGTTAGGGTATTTAAAATACACCCATAACTCTGCTCCAAAAAGATGTGAAAGCAATTTTACTGGCATAGTCAGGGGCAAATCTAGGGGTAAATATAGAAAGGTGTATCCTAAATGCCTTTTTTTGATAATTTATACAAATTAAACAGAAGCAGAGATGTAATGAAACACACATCACTTATATACTTATATATAACTTATATATATAATATATATATATATATACATATATAATATATATATATATATTGGGAAGCAACAAGAAAAGACATTTTATGGTCTGACGAAGTTTCTTTTCGATCTTTCAAAGTTTTTTTAGCAACCTCTTGAATTATGGATGGAGTTTGTTGAATTAGTCATCAAAGTTTTTGTCCCTAGTACTTTCAGTCACTCCGAAGTGCCATCATCAGGGGTAGAACGTATATATATATATATAATATATATATAAAATAAAAAGAAAGAAAGATATATAGGTATGAAGAACATTAAAGAAAAATATATGTATGTACATGTGTATATATATAGAAGAGAGAAATATATATTTATTAAGTAAGATAATACATATAAAAGAATTAATATATATATTATATATATATATATATATATGCTAAAGATATGTAACATATAAAGAAAATAATATACACATATATAAAATATTACACACACAACAACATATATCATATATATATATATTATATATATATATATATATATATATATATATAAAGAAATAATCTATATAAAAAATATACACGTGTGTATATGTGTGTACAATATATAAAGATAAGAAATATTTAGATATTAAAACTTATGTTTCGTGTATGAATATAAATGTGTTTTGCGTGGTTATATATGTTTGTGAAATATACATGTGTTTGCGTGTGTAAGTGATATTTCAATGATAATATTTTATATTGAGTAATGAATTTCCTAAAAACTGTTTTTGTTTCTACAATGATGACTTCTTGACACTGAGGTTTGTTTTTCCGAAGTTCCTCCCGCATTTTCATAGAACCCCCCCCCATGATTTACCCAAAAAAAAAACATTTGACTTTAACGATTTCATTAAATAGATAAAAAATCGATCCTGTATCATGAGAAAATCAAACGTTGTTTTAAACCGCAAAAGGTCAATGAGTTAAAATAAAAGTTCATAATTCGAAAATAAACCACATCTTAAAATTATAGCCTCCAAGTCTATAATGACTTTCTATTAACGACGACATATTTTCTTTCATAAACGACCAAATACATTACAACTATGCTTCTCTTAATATTCGGTTGAAGTTTTTATGCGGTTATTTCAGGGTTTTTTTATTAAAACAAATTTATAATCATTTTAAAGAATACTGTTAGCATAACAATGAAGGGGTTAACAATGAAATTCAAATTTATTTTTTAGAACGTAAAGTCGACATTGAAAGTTTCGATTTTTTAAAAACTTTCTTCAGGACATTAAACCGAAGCATTTTAACGCCCGACTTTATCATTTACAAATATTTTATCTTTGGAAATACGTCGGATTTATTTACACATTTTACCACCCATATAACACAACACTAATATATATATATATATTATATATATATATAAATATATATAAACCTTTCAACGCACGACCAAATACATAAAACTATTTGTAAATGATAAAGTCGGCGTTAAAAATGCTTCGGTTAATGTCCTGAAGAAAGTTTTATAAAAAATCGAAACATTTCAATGTCGACTTTACTGTCTAAAAAATTAAATTGGAATTCATTGTTAACCCTTCAATTGTTATGCTAACAGTATTCTTTAAAATGATATAGATTTGTTATAATAAAAAACCGCTGAAAATAAGCGGCATAATCTCACCGAATATAGAGAAGCATTAGTTGTAGTATTTGGTCGTTTTATGAAAGAAAATATGTCGTCGTTATAGAAGTCATTAATAGACCTTGGGGCTATATTTTAAGATGTGGTTTAATTTTCGAATTATGAACTTATTTATCTCATTGACCTTTGCGGTAAAACAACGTTTGATTTTTCTCAATGATACAGGAATCGATTTTAATCTATTTATGATCGTTAAAGTCAAATGTTTTTTTTTTTGTTGGGTAAATCATGGGGGGGGGGTTCTATGAAATGGCGGGAGGAACTTTCGAAAAAACAAACCTCAGTGTCAAGAAGTGCAGTCATTTGTAGAAGACAAAAACAGTTTTAGAAATTCTTACTCAACTATAAAATATTACATTGAAAATCAACTTACACACGCAAACACTGTATATTCCACAACATTATAACCACGCAAACACATTTATATTCATACAGGAACATAAAGTTTTTAAATATCTAAAATATTCTATCTTTATATATGTACAACATATACACACGTGTATATTTTTATATAAAGATTATTTTCTTTTATTATTAAATATATATATATATATTATATATTATATATATATATATGTATATAGTGTGTGTGTGTGGTAATTTTATATATATGTTGATATTATTTTTCTTTAATGTACATATCCTTTAAATGCATATATATAATATATATATATATATATATATTAATTTCTTTATATGTATTATCTAACTAATAAAATATATTTCTCTCTCTATATATATACACATGTACATACATATAATTTTTCTATATGTTCTTCATACCTATATAATCTTCCCTTTCTTTTTTTTATATATATATATATATATATATATATATATCGTCTACCCCTGAATGATGGCACTTCCGGAGTGCTGAAGTACTAAGGGACAAAAAACTTTGGTTGACTTAATCAACAAACTCCATCCATATATTAAAGAGGTTGGCTAAAAACTTTGAAAGCGAAAAGAAACTCGTCAGACATAAATGTCTTTCTTGTTGCTTCCCATATATATATATATATATATATATATATATATATATATAGTATATATATAAGTAATATAATGTGTGTGTGTTTCATTACATCTCTGCCTTCTGTTTTTTGTAATAAGATTATCAAAAAAAGGGGCATTTTAGGATACACCTTTCTATATGGTTACCCCTAGATTTGCCTGACTATGCCAGTAAATTGCTTTCACATCTTTTTGGGAGCGAGTTATGGGTGTATTTTAAATACCCCTAAACTTGGCAAACTTTCAGATCAGTCTAAAACATCTCCCTTATCTCTCACTCTTTCAAAATCAAGACTATTTTCTGAATAATGGTCTATTTCGTTTTCGGATTTTTTCAGTAATGAATTGAATTTTTCTTAAACACGGTTTTATTTGGGAAATATTCGTTTAAAATCATATATATATATATATATAAAGTTAGCGGTGACATAAAGATCAGAGGTGAGAAAACTGACAATAACCAGGTGTTGACTTCATGTCTATACTACCTTACCTTAAATATAAATGCCTCTGTCAATAATATTGAGTATTCCCTACTAATAAATATAACGCCCATTTTATCTACCATATATACTGTTACCATTCACGGGATTTAATTTTGGTGCTTCTAGAAAAAAGCATTTTACACGGGGAAAAATCTTTATTTCTTATAAAGTCCTCAGAGAATCTAAAATGGTAAAACGATTTTAAAATGTGACGCAAATTCTTGTAGAAAATCTACCCGAATATTAATAGAAAACATTTTTTTAAAACTAAAACTTTTTTGGAAAACCCTTTAGAAAATAAAAAGACCAATGAACTTGCCAGAAAATGATATTGTTCGCTTTCTACCCAGGCAACACCGAGTATCCCTTCTTGTTAGTTGGTCGGTGCTTATCAACTCTTTTTCGAGTTATTTAACACGTTAGCACGATATGCGCCACATGTGGTACACGAAGAACTTTTCAAATCGTACCTGCATCATATATGGGACACACTATAAAAGTATATATATATATATTCTTAAAGATGGCCATAAATCAGTTTTAATTATCAAATTTCAAAATACAAAACATTGATACTGTAAAAAGAGTGTTACCCCGCCCAAAAACAACAAAACAAAACAAAAACAAACAACGATATAACAGAAAATCTTTATTCGTACCTGCAAATGATAATATAGTTAAAAAAAACCCACATTCTGCATTTCAATGAATCTAGTTAGATGCCTCGAATTAGACACAAAATCAAGAAAAGTGCATATTTGCAGAGTACATCCGTAGAACTTTATATATATATATATATATATAATATATATATATATACTATACTTAACTATAAAGTCTGCAGAATCTATAGTTGATTGAATATCTTTGAATTAGTTTCATTATTCCAATTTTTTTCTTTGTTTTTAATTTGCTGAGAATATTTAATCGACTTTCTTTGGAAAATGTTGCATGCGAAGTCGTAGAATGTCGCACAGTACATTGTTTTTAGCTTCTCATCAATAAACAACTCGTTACATGAATGCGACGAACTTTTTGAAGTTTTATTATAGTTCTGTTTAGATGTGAAAGCATTGACCATGCATACTTAACATGCCGCAAGGAATATAAAGACGATCACTGAAGTGAAAAAAAAATACTCCCCTCAAATATTCGTACATAAACGCTCTTAACGTAACGGTTATTGTGTAACGTATTGGGTTTGCTCTTTCACGACACTAACCAATCGTATAGTATACCCACTGCGTCTTCAAAACACACGGTACTATTAGGACTTGTACAAGTCGTATATACGGAGTCGGTACGTTGGCTTGTTGATCAGTATACACAGAATTCCAGCCAGTCCTTTAAGTCCACGAAGGAACCCTTCCTCTTAACTGAATGAATTTTATTGGTCAGGGAAAATATCACCTACGCACGCCACGGGCTCTTAGTAACTGTCAATTGACTTTATCTTCCGTAAGGTCTGAGAATCATGCTACATCCTATTAAGGTTTCTCTGTGTCTGGCACAAGGGCCACCAATATGGTGTTCCCTGCTGGGGCGCACCATTATGCTACAATTGTCGTAGGAAATGGAATCGGTGACCAGAATTCAAATCTTGACGAGTCTCATTTAGTTTCACTTCCCGCTAATGTTCTGTTGAAACGGATGAATCTATCTGTTCTGTTACAATACGACTTGTCATTTTAAGGCCTGTAGTTGAATGCAAATTTTATAGTGGATATTATTTGTGACATAAAGTTTGATCCTACCTTGAAAGTAGAAAAATATAGTATCAGTTTTAATCCTTGTCTATTGATCTGTCTCCGAAGTAATTTAAGCAAGTAAAATTTTAGGACAATTTATCAACGCCGTTCATATAATATAATATATATATATATATATAATATATAGTTGATTGTACATATCAGTTAAATGTAAAGCGCTAAACAAATCGAGAAAAAAGTCAATCTCTGTATGTACGTTTCAGCCCATTAGGCCTCATCAGCAGAGCTATAGACATGGGCAAGTGCTTTGTGCGCGATTCGAACCTAAATGGCGAAGGCCGACAATTTGTAGGGAGATTATGTGCTTAATTAAAGTCGCGCACAAAGCACTGCCCTGTCTATAGCTCTGCTGATGAGGCCTAATGGGCTGAAAACGTACATACAGAATGGACTTTTTCTCGATTTGTTTACGCTTTACATTTAAAACCGAATATGCACGCCTAAGTCATTTAATCATAAATTAATTAACAAATTAGGTATGACTTAATTAAACAATAATCTCCCTACAAATTGTCGGCTTCACATTTCAACACTCGTTTGAACACTTTCATATATATATATATATATATATATATATATATATAATATATATATATCTATATCTGGGCGTTTTCATTGTCAAATTAAGTTACCGCCACTTGGAACAGTCTATGAGTAGTGATTTTTCGCATAGCTTATAAGCACGATGCCTAGGCACCTCGCGTGGTGTAATGGTTAGCAAGCTGATTCACAAATAATTGTTAGGGGTTTCGATTCTCACTGGGTGCCCATACTTCTGACCTTGTGCCACAATCTAAGCAAAACTTTTGTAAATACTACAAGCAAAGATGCTTGGCACCTCACGTTGTGTAATGGTTAGCGAGCTAAGATCGCAGACTATTGTTAGTAAGTTCGATTCTCACTGGTGCCTCATAATCTGGCTTGTGTCACATTAAGCTAAGCTTAGTAATACCACGCAAGATGTCTTACCAACTAAAGAGTAAATAGTAGGACAGGCTGGGTTCTCTAGCCCTTGGTTTCGGCAACTATTCTGAGGGAATTCATCCAAACGAAGCCGGGACGAATATTATTGGGGGGGGGGTTTATCATTTTTTGTTCTTTTTCTGTTTTTAAGTTCCCGACATGAAGTTTCCCTGATTCAGATTTATAAAATTGTTCCTACATAGGTATACCTAGATAAATATATATATATATTCATACTCTTGTTCCTTAATCTTCCGACCGTTATGATCTTGCAACACCTTCTGCTTTGAAAATGAGACCGTCCAATCATCCAAGATGAATGCAAAATGTAACCTGATTATCAGGTGTTATTCAGCGAATTTTTTATTTCTTATGAGTGTCATCACCGCGGCTAAATAATGGACCATTTCGTTTTTATTATAAAAGAAAGGAAGGGAAGAAAAAGGATAATGCTACACAGAAAAATATAACAAGAAAAAGAGTAAGGAAATAGAAGGCATGAGCTAGCGGAAGCGATAACGCTACTGTTTTAAGCAAACATAATGAAAAATGGAATGAAAGAAAAAGAGTGAGGATACAGAGGATATTTAAATCAAGATTATCATACTTTTTTACATATTGAACTATTTAGCCATAACTTTTAAGCCAACATATCAAACGTTGTAAAAATTAAATTATCGTACTGTGGCATACCCACAATCCTTGCTATTATTTTAATAAATGTTATAAATCAGCACACACATAGGTAATATAGTAATTCATGTTTGGGGCCCTTAAAAACCGGGGATTATACATTATGCATTAAACATTGTAATTGGCCGACATTTTTTTGTCGGTCACACATTTTGCCGGAATATAAGTGTCAGATATTTAAGCGAAATATATTAACAAAAATCAGAAGATGAAAATCACAAGAACTGCTTCCCTCTTTGTCACATTTCCACATTAGTTTTTAAGTAAGGAACACCTGAGCACAGTCACAAGTTCCTTTTCAATACTGAACTGCAATATATAGACTGAACTAATAGATTATTATATACTAAAGTGAGTTCAGATTGATAAAAAAGAACCTATCTTATCTATCTATCTATCTATTCTATCTCTGTCCGTATTCGCTTTCTACGTTATAACTCATGGAGAGAGATGAACTAGTTTCATTTGCTGTATCTATCGACCATATGACCTTTAGGCACCCCTTTTGCGATCCTGATTTGTGGGGAAATTTTCAAATTTATATCGTCATAAATCCGGTTAATTGTTAACAGACGATTTTTAGTTTTTTAAAAATGATATAACACTACCCTAATCCTAAACCATGAACCGCTAACAAAACAATGGATTTTGCGGTGTAAATTGAGAAAATGTCCCCACAAAATTCGAATCGCAGAGGGGTGTCTTAAGGTCATATGGTCCCATCTATAATTTATACCATCTATCTTATCTTATTAAATCACATTTGATCTATTCTACGTTTATTAGAAGCATGTAAGTAATGTTAACTAACCTCAATTTGATTTGTCTATCCCAGCTGTTTCATATCTTATCTCTGTAGATTTCTTACGTTAATTAGATGCATGTTAGCAAGTTAACTACTTCCATTTACTGTATCTATCTATATAATCGACCTATTTGACACACAGGAAAAAGTTAACTGGTTTTATAATAATAATATCTTTCAGCTAGTATATTAGGTCTGAGACTTGTCAGCTGTTCTTATAAACATTCATTTTAATTAACAGAAATCTTTTATAATGGAGATTGTGTGTTTTTCTGTCTGTAACCGAAACTATAATACTATCATGTTACCAATTCTAGTTTTAACGACAATTCCTCCATGATTCTATTTCTATTTAACCTCAATTAATAATAAACTGTTTTACATTATTAATACTTGTTGGCCTTACCTAAAACTATAATATGCAATGTTATTTAATATATACAACAAAATAACAGTTTCAGAGAAACGTAAAGCTAATTTGCATATTGATATTTAAAAAAAATGATTTTAATAAAAGTGTGCTTGGTATCATTGATTTCTAATTGTTTGGTTTTAATCTAATGATTAGAGTAAAATCTCTCAATAAATCCTAAAGAAATTCATTAACAAGAAGAATAACTGTAAATTTATTCTTTACTTCTTTTTAACTAAATAGTTAATTAGGAAAATTTAGCATTGAAAAAACGGAAGTGATGAAAGAGTAAGTTTCAGTTTGTTCTATTTTCCGATTATCCCCCTCCGTTTCAAATCTTTTTTATCTGAATTCTTAATTAGTTTCATTAAGCCTTTCTGATTCAATATAATATTTTATTACATTAAAACTTAAAACTTGCACCCGGAGGGTGCCATATATTTGCTAGTATTTATAATCATTCCACAGATTTCCAACATTGCCTTTGAGGATTTAGAGAGGGACATCACTATTGATGATGGTAAGTTTATTCCATGTATTCACACTCTGTAAGCTAAAATAATTTTTGTCTTGCGTTTGCTTTCAAATTTTTTTAAGATTTTTAATTTAGACCCTGGTATTGAATATTTGAAGCAATGTTTTAGTGTCAGAGTTTGTTGAATAAAAACCGTGTGATATTCTAGGCTTCAATCCTATCCCCTCTTATACATCTGGTAAAACCAGACTTGGTAAGTCAATCTTCCCAAGTCTTTCTTTTTTGTTGTGAGCACGTTATCTATCTATATGTCTATCATTCTATCTTCGATATCTACTTTATTAGACACTTGATACAGTTAAACTGTTCTCAATTGATATGTCATCTATCCGATGCTAATTTAACACATCAGAGAAAGTCTGTTGGTTTTTCTTCTTCTTTTTTTTGTTCAATCTGTGTAATACCGTGAAGACTTTTATCAATCCTGTCTACTGCCATAAACTTTGTTACAGTGTTAAGACACAAGCAAGTAAGAAACTAGATCTATTAGTTGTTCTATCAATCTATATAACTATGTTCTTATATATTCTCTCTCTCCTCTCTGTAATATAATATATATATATATATATATATAATGTTCCTTTCTCCTATCTATATATCTTATGTTCTTATCTATCTATCTATATATCTATGTTCTTATCTATCTATCTATAATATCTTATGTTTCTTATCTATCTATCTAATATATTATGTTCTTAATCTATTATCTATATAATCTATGTTCTTCTAATCCTATCAATATATCTATGTTCTTATCTATCTTACAATATATCTATGTTCTTTATCTATCTATCTATATATCTATGTTCTTATCTATCTATCTATCAATATATCTATGTTCTTATCTGATCTATCTATCATATATCTATGTTCTTATCTATCTATCTATCAATATATCTATGTTTCTTATCTATCTATCCTATCAATATATTCTATGTTCCTTATCTATATCTATTTCTCCTATCCCCTCTTCTCTCTCCTCTCTCATATATCTATGTCCCTGTAATGTTTTCTTTCTTCCTATCTTAATATGTGTTATTGTATTATTCAAATGTCTCCTCTATCCATCTATCTATTTCTTATCTGTCATCACCTCTTCCTCTTATCTATCTATCTCCGTTCTTCTATGATACTGCCTATCCATCTCTGTTTATATCTAATCTGTTTATACATCTATCACTGTTTCTTATCTCTCTCTCTCTCTCACACACACACACACACAATATATTAATATATATATATAATATATATATATATATATAATATCTGTTCTTATCTATCTACTGTCTGTCCATTTATCTGTTTTGTCAATATATCCATCCTCTCTCTCACTCTCTTGTGTATATTCCTACTAATATTTACTCTCTGTTTCTTGTCTATATTCATGTCTGTCTATCATCATCTATACTCTGTTCTTGTCCTATATCAATTCTGTCTAATTATCCATCTATCTCGTTCTTGTCTATATTCCTATCTATCATCCTATCTCTGGTCCTTGTCTATATTCCTATCTATCCATCTATCTCTGTTCCTTGTCTATATCTTCTATCCATCTATCTCTGTTTTTGTCTATATTCCTATCTATCCATCTATCTCCCGTTATTGTCTCCTTCTATCCATGTTTCCTGTTTCTGTTGCTTCCTATCTATCATATCTATCTAGCTAGCTCATTCTGTTCATGTCCATCTATATAAATCTGTTCATATCTTTCATCTATATGATCCCTATCTTATCAAAGTATCTGTCTACCTGTATTGGGTGTAATATTCATGTATGCATGTGTGTATGCCTGATTGGAGGTGGGGAAGCCCCGTCAAATTCGACAGAGATAAATGAAGATTTAGCTCCCATTATATTGTTAACCTACGGCAAGAAAACTATCAGTGTCCACTAAAATACTATATGCTCTTCAGATGTTTTGCATCTTATAACCTAAATTCCAAACTTAAATAACGTGGAAGCTGTACAGAAATCTGGAAAAGAAATAGTTAGATGGATATTTGGTTCTTTCCATATATTTTTTTTATTCTTGTCGTATGAATACATCTCGTATATCAGAAAATCTTGAATTAAATGGTTTGTTTGTGCTGTTTTGAATACCAAAATAAATGTGTTTTATATATATATATATATATATATATATAAAATGTATGTATATATATATAATGTGGTGCATGTTGTGTGTAATATAGTGAGGAATTGAAAACACCAAGGTTCATAAAATGAGTTGATGTTTTAATTTCGCCAACATCACTCGTTTATGAACTTGTTTTTTTCAATTTTCACGCTATTACATACTGTCGGATTCACTTCGTTTTTCTCACACAGCCAAATACACACATATATATAATAATATTATATTTATATATATATTATAATACATATTATATTTTATATATATATTAATAATACATATTATATTTATATCTATATATTATAACAATATTTATATATGTATGTATATATTTATAATCCATTATATATGTATGTATATATTATATAATCCATATTATATATGTATGTATATATTATATAAATCCATATTATATATGTATGTATAATTATATAATCCATATTATATTAAAAATAATAAACCAACAACATGACAAGAGGAATCCGAGTTAAACCGAATAAATATGAATGAAGATCAAAACCCCAATTAATATGCTTAACCAATGCCAGAAGATGATAAACCTAAGTAAAAATAATTCTCATCGATGTTTTGCATCTTAAGAAGAGTAAAAGTCTAAGCTTAATAATGGTGTAAGCTGTGACAGAATCAGAAAAACGAACGAAAATACAAAAATGTACGATTGCAACTTTCGATGCAATACACCGATATTTTTCCTTTTCGTATAAACATGTCCATGTATATAAAGAGTATTTGGACTATAATGGAATGGGCAGTTTTGAAATGAAGAGATATTCTCTTATGTTAATAAAATACAATCAGATATTATATCTATATTTTTGTTTTACTATAAATATTATATATATATATAATATATATATATATATATAATGTTGTGTGTGTGTGTGTGTGTGTGTGTGAACAAAAGGAAAACCCGACAGTGTGAATTTGATATATGAAAAACAAATGATGTTTACCTAAATACTTGGGATCATCAAAGGAGAGAAGTGCACCGTTCGGGGCCTTCCTCTCAACGGTTTTAAACTGCACATCGCCCCCCCTCACTGTTGTGAGGTCCCTCGGATATCTGTATCGACCGTATGTAATAGATCGGCCTTGCAACAAAATAAACGGGATGAAAATGACCGTTGAAGAGATGCGCAAACAGAACGCTGTTACTGCAAAGTTGGAATTTTTCAAAAATGCGTTTATCTGTATTAAAAATAACATAAATTTTATTAAAAATAAAATGAATTTTTATTTTTTAATTTAAAAAAATCAGAAGTATTACAGTTTTATGATAAGACTCAATAAGAGCTGATGTAAATTGTTTACAAAAGTGTACTTTTTTATACAATTATACATTTTCTTTCCTATGATCCAGCATTTGTAAAACATCATTCGCTCTTCAATAATCAAATTCATAATATATATATATATAATATATATATTAATATATATATATATAATAATATATATATATATTTAAATTTAAAAAAATTAAAATCAAATTTTAAATTGTTAAAAATAGACAATCTTTTTTTATTCAATTCTATCATATATACAATATATATAGTAGATAATATGCGTGATATTTTTTCTAAGCAAATAGTGTCAATATCATGATACAGTGTTTTTATTTTAATATAGTTAAGGTAGCGTGGCCGAAGTAACCAGTAATTGACTTTATGTCACGCTACCTTAAAACCTCAAATATATAATATATATATAATAAATATATATATGTTTTTCCTTCTCCTAGACTGGTTGCTTACTCAAGGTTAAAGAACCCATCCACAATACTATTTACTTATAGCTGGTGGAAGAATAGTTGAGACTCATACCTTTCCAAGGTATAGCGCTTATGTTAAATGCAAACAGCCTCTTTTCTATCTATCTCAGTCTGTCACATATCTAGCTATCTATTTCAAAGTGTTTATCTAATCTATATTCTTGCTGTATATTGAGAAGACTAAGCTTGTTTGTCACATGACTTTCGTGTAAGCCATCAGTTTAGATCAGAATTCAATCCAAGAAATAGTCCTATATCAATTATAAGTTATTTTAACAAAACATCAATTTAGATTGTATGCTCAAGGCGGATGTACACATCACCCGGTGAGACTCAACTCTCACTAGTATGAATCTGTTTCCGTCAGAGGTGTAAAACAGTTTGATGGGACTACAGAATTTAGTTTTGCGTCGGACCCCGGGGAGGTTTTAAAAGAGGTTCTTTAATCTCGGAGATTCTCTAACAATTACAATAGTAACCGGAGAAAGCCCTATGTTTGCTAACTAAACTAACTCATAGACAGATTGAATTTCAAAACTTAGAGCAGACCAATTATTTGTCATCCAAAATAATCATTACTAATTATCTTTAATAGGTAATTCGTCTACTTGAATATTTCAAATAGTACAACAACATTATTACTGGTAAGTTAAAAGTAAGAATAGACAAGAAAAAA
>CM042145.1:61335227-61366574 GCA_023376005.1 Doryteuthis pealeii | reverse complement strand
ACAAGAGGAGAGATGTCAATATGTACGCTAATCTGTTTAAGCAAACATAATAAAATGGAAGAAATGAAAAGAGTGAGATACAGAGATAGTTAAATCAAGATTATCATGACTTTTTACATATTGAACTCATTTAGCGGCCATAATCTTTTATAGCCAACATATCAACGTTGTAATAATTAAGATTTCGTACTGTGAATCCACAAGTCCTGCTATTATTTATAAATGTTAATTAAGATCACACACACTAGGTATTATAGATAATTCATGTTGGGGCCCTTAACGGGGATTAATAACATTATGCATTACATTGTAAATTGGCCGACTTTTTTTGTTCGGTCAAACACATTTGCCGGAATATAGTGTCAGATATTGAAGCGAAATATTAACAAAATCAGAAGATGAAAATCACAAAGAACTGCTTCTCCTCTTGTCACATTTCCATCATTAGTTTTTAGTTAAGGAACACCTGAGCCACAAGTCAACAGAGTTCTTTCAATAGCTGACTGCATATATAATTAGTACTTAAACTAATAGATATTATATAACTAAAGTGAGAATATCAGATTGATAAAAAAGACCGCTATCTATCTATCTTATGGCTATCTATTATTGCTGCCGTATCGTTTCTACGTTTTTTACACATGCGAGCAAATGAACACTATTTTCATTTGCTGTATCTTCGGACCATATTGACTTTTAGGTCACGCCCTTTTGCGATCGGAGGCATTTATGGTGGGGACATTTTTTCAATTTATATTGTTCAAAATCCGGTTTAGTGTTAACAGACATTTTTTAGTTTTTTTTTAAAAATGATATAACTAACCCTAACTGCCTTAACCATAACCTGACAAAAACAACTGTGATTTTTGACGTGGTAAATGAGAAAAATTGTCCGCCACATAATCGAGATCGCAGAAAGGGTGTCTAAAGGATCATATGGTCAATCTATAGTATTATACCATCCTAGTCTTAATCTGTATAAAGCTCAGCATTTGATTCTATCTAGCGTTATTAGGATGAGCATGTAAGTAAGTTAATAACCTCATTTGATTGTCTATCCAGTTGGTTCATATCTATCTCTGTAGATTTTCTTACGTTATAGATGCATGTTATGCAAGTTAAGTAAACTTCCATTTACTTGTATCTAATCATATATCGTACCTAATTTGACAACAAGAAAAAGTTTAACTGTTTATATTAATAATATCCCCTTCAGCTAGTATATAAAGGGTCTGAGACTTGTCAGCTGTTCTTGAAAACATTCATTGTAATTCACAGAATCTTATAATATTTATGGGAGATGTGTTTTTTTTCCTGTTCTGTAAACCGAAACTATAGTATAACTAACTCATGTTACAATTTCCTAGTTTATTAACGACACATTCTCATGATTCTGATTTTTCTATTTAAACTATTGAGATAATAAAACTGTTTTAACATTGATTAATAACTGTCTGGCCTTACCTAAAATATAATAATCATGCATGTGTATTTTATAAATAGTAAACAAATAACAGTTTTTCAGAGTTAAACGTAAAGCTAATTTTGCATATTGATATTAAAAAAACTGAATTTTAATAAAAATGTGCTTGGTATCATTGATTTCTAATTGTTTGTTTATCTTAATGAATATGAGTAAAATCTCTGTCAATAATCCTAAAAGATTTCATTAACAAGAAGAAATAACTGTAAATTTTATTTCTTTACTTCCTATTTTAACTAAATAGTTAAATTAGGAAAATTTAGCATTGAAACTGGAAGTGATGAATGAGTAGTTCAGTTGTTCTAGCCGATTATACCCCCTCCGTTTCAAAATCTTTTTATCTGAATTCTTAATTAGTTTCATTAGCCTTTCTGATTCAAGTTAATATTTTTATTACATTAAAACTTAAATATCTTGCACCCGGAGGGTGCATATATTTGCTAGTATTTATAATCATTCCAGCAGTTATCCCACATTGCCTTGAAGGAGTTTAGAGATGGACATTTCACGTATTGAGATGGTAGTTTATTCCATGTATTCACCACTCTGTAGCTAAAATATTTTGTCTTGCGTTTGCTTTACAAATTTTTTTAAGGATTTTTAATTTATGAGACCTGTATTGATATTTTGAGCAATGTTTAGTAGGTCAGAGTTTTGTTGAATAAAACCGTGTGTATATTTTCTAGGCTTCAATCATATCCCCGTCTTATACATCGGTAAACGCAGACTTGGTAATCACAAAATCTTCCAAGTCTTTCTTTTTTGTTGTGAGCACGTTTATCTATCTATATGTCTATCAATCTATCTCGATATCTTACTTATAAGCACTTGGGATACAAGTTAACTAGTTCTACAATTGATATGTCTATTCTATCCCGATGCTATTTAATCACATCAGAGAAAGTCTGTTGGTTTTCTTTCTCTTCTTTTTTGTTCAATTCTGTGTATACACGTGAAAGACTTTCTATCAATCTCTGTCTACTGCCTATATAACTTTGTTACAGTGTTAAGCACAGCAGTAAGAACTAGACTCTTATTAGTTGTATCTATCAATCTATTATACTATGTTCTTATATATTTCTCTCTCTCTCTCTCCTCTCTCTGTATATATTATATTAAGTAATATATTATATAATTTCCTTTCTTCCTTATCTATATATCTATGTTTCTTATCTATCTATCTATCTATATTATCTATGTTCTTATCTATATCTATATATCTATGTTCTTATCTATCTATCTATATATCTATGTTTCTTATCTATCTATCTATTATCTATGGTTCTTATCTATCTATCTATATACTTATGTTCTTATATATCTATGTTACTTATCTATCTATCTATAATACTATGTCTTATCTATCTATCTATATATCTATGTTCTTATCTATCTATCTATATATCTATGTTCTTATCTATCTATCTATCAATATATCTATTCTATATCTATCTATCAATCTATCTATCTATCAATATATCTATGTTCTTATCTATATCTATTTCTCCCTCCCCTCTCTCTCCTCTATCAATATATCTATGTCCCTGTATGTTTCTTTCTTCCTATCTATATATGTGTTATTGTATATATCATGTCTCTGTCCATCTATCTATTTCTTATATGTCTATCCACCTCTTCCTCTTATCTATCTATCTATCTCTGTTTCTTATATATATGCCTATCCATCTCTGTTTATATCTATCTGTTATCCATCTATCACTGTTTCTTATCTCTCTCTCACACACACACACAAACAGCACATCATATACATATATTATCTGTTCTTATCTATCTACCTGTCTGTCCGCTTTTATCTGTTTTTGTCTATTCCCATCCTCTCTCTCACTCTTCTTGTGTATATTCCTATCTATATATTTATCTCTGTTCTTGTTTATATTCATGTCTGTCTATCTATCCATCTATCTCTGTTCTTGTCTTATTCCTATCTTCCCTCTATCTCGTTATTGTCTCCTATCTATCCATGTATTCCTGTTTCTGTTGCTTTCCTATCTATCATATCTATCTAGCTAGCTCATTCTGTTCATGTCCATCTATATAAACTTGTTCATATCTTTCCATCTATATGATCTATCTATCAAAGTATCTGTCTACCTGTATGGGTGTATATTCATGTATGCATGTGTGTATGCCTGATTGGAGGTGGGGGAAGCCCCGTCAAATCGACAGAGATAAATGAAGATAGCATCCATTATTTGTTAACCTACGGCAAGAAACCTATCAGTGTCACTAAATATATATATATGCTCTTCAGATGTTTTGCATCTTATAACCTTAAAATTCCAAGACTTAATACCGTGGAAGCTGTGACAGAATCTGGAAAAGAAATATTAGATGGATATTTTGGTTCTTTCCATATACTTTTTTTTATTCTTGTCGTATGAATACATCTCTGTATATCAGAAAATCTTGAATTATAATGGTTTGCTTGTGCTGTTTTGAAATACCCAAATAAATGTGTTTATATATATATATATATATATATATATATATATATATTATATATATATATATATATAATGTATGTATATATATAATAATGTGTGTACGTGTGTGTAATATAGTGAGGAATTGAAAAAACACAAGTTCATAAAATGAGTGATGTTTTATTTCGCCAACATCACTCGTTTATGAACTTGTTTTTTCAATTTTTCACGCTATTACATACTGTCGGATTCACTTCCGTTTTTTTCTTCACACACGCAAATATACACACATATATATAATATATATATTTATTATATATATTAATATTATATTTTATATATATATTATAATACATATTAATTTATATATATTATATATATAATATATATATCAATATATTATATATCAATATTATGATATGTATGTATATATTATATAATCCATATTATATATGTATGCATATATTATATCCAACAACAGTGACAGAGAGGAATCCGAGTTAAACCGATAAATATGAATGAAGATCAAAACCCCAATTATATGCTTAACCAATGCAAGAAGATGATAAACCTAAGTAAAATATTCTCATCTGATGTTTGCATCTTAGAAAAGTAAAAGTCTAAGCTTAATAATGGTGTAAGCTGTGACAGAATCAAGAAAACGAAAGAAAACAAAATGTATGATTGCAATCTTTCGATGCAATACACCGTATATTTTTCTTTTCGTATAAACATGTCCATGTATATAAGAGTATCTTGGACTATAATGGAATGGGCAGTTTTGAAATGAGAGAGAATATTCTCCTTATGTTATAAAAACAATCAGATATATATCTATTTTTGTTTTACTATATATATATATATATATATATATATATATATAATGTGTGTGTGTGAAACAAAAGGAACCCGACAGTGTGAATTTGATATATTGAAAAAACAAATGATGTTTACAAATGCTTGGGATCATCAGGAAAGAATGTGCACCGTTTCGGGGCCTTCCTCTCAACGGTTTTAACTGCACATCGCTCCCCCCTCACTGTTGTGAGGTCCCTCGGAATATCTGTATCGACCGTATGTAATAGATCGGTCTTCAACAAAAATAAAACGGGATGAAATGACCGTTAGAAGAAGAATGCGCAAACAGAACGCTGTTACTCAAAGTTGGAATTTTTCAAAAAATTCGTTATCTGTATTAAAAATAAAATAAATTTTATTTAAAAATAAAATGAATTTTATTTTTAATTTTTAAAAATCAGAAGTATTACAGTTTATAATAAGACTCAAAAGAGCCTGATGTAAAATTGTTTAAAAAAGTGTACTTTTTTATACAATTATACAATTTTCTCTCCTGATGATCCCAAGCATTTGTAAACATCATTTGTTCTTTCAATATATCAAATTCATATATATATATATATATATATGTGTGTATATGTGTGTGTGTGTATTTGGGCAGCATTCTTTCATTTATACATGTAGAATTGAATAAAACAGATGTTTATAAAATTGTTAAACAATAGACATCTGTTTTATTCAATTCTACATATATACATATATATATATAGTAGATAATATGCGTGATATTTTTCTAAGCAAATAGTGCTCAATATCATTGATACAGCGTTTATATTTTAATATAGTTAAGGTAGCGTGGCCGAAGTAACCAGTATTGACTTTATGTCAACGCTACCTTACCTCATATATATATATATAGTTTTCCTTCTCCTAGACTGGTTGCTTACCCAAGGTTAAAGAACCCAGTCCACAATACTATTTACTTATAGCTGGAGGAAGAATAGTTGGACTCATACCTTTCCCAAGGCTATTAGCGCTATGTTAAATGCAAACAGCCTCTTTTTGCTATCTATCTCAGTCTGTTCACATATCTAGCTATCTATTTCAAAGTGTTTATCTATCTATATATCTTGCTGTAGTATTGAGAAGACTAAGCTTGTTGTCACATGACTTTCGGTGTAAGCCATCAGTTAGAATCAGAATTCAATCCAAGAAAATAGTCTATATCAATTATAGTTATTTACAAAACATCATTTAGATGTAGCTCAAGCCGGATGTACACATCACCGGTGAGACTCACTCTCACTAGTAATGATCTGTTTCCGTCAGAGGTGTAAAACAGTTTGATGGGGACTACAGAATTTAGTTTGCGTCGGACCCGGGGAGGTTTTTAAAGAGAGTTCTTATCTCGGAGAGTTCTCTAACAATTAACAATAGTAACGAGAAGCTATGTTGCTACTGAACTAACTCATAGTACAGAATTTGAATTTCAAAACTTAGAACAGACCAATTATTTGTCATCAAAATAATCATTACTAAATTATCTTTATAGGTAATTCATCTACTTGAATATTTCAAATAAGTACAACACATTATTATTGGTAAATTAAAAGTAAGAATACAGACAAGAAAGACATTTTTGAATTAATATATCTTTTGAAGTATCATTAAATTAAAGAAAAATATTTCTCTTGAAAAATACATAAAAAAGCCACATTTACATTAGAATATATTTATATTAATAATTTCTATTTAATATTACCATTTAACATGCATATTGATTGATTGATTTTAACGGTATGTCAATCCATCTAGGATTATGTATAGCGAGAGAAGTGACTTAACTCTTGGAACGAAGCGGGCAAGGACTTATCTCGCGTGTAGGTCCATGATTTAGGTGAGGTGTTGCCAAAGAAGAATACATATTTCCTTTGCCCCAGAGAAAAAAAAAGGCTTGCCCGATGTATAAAAAAAGAGGCTCGTGAGAGAAGACTAGTCCATTTATATAATTAGTTGCTCATGCTGATTGGTCTGACCAACCAACCAATCAGGAACGAGCCAGAACAATATAAACGCAGTATCGCCTGAGACAGCACTTACAGTCTGACTTCGAAGTAAGACGGTGCTAGTGACAAGTAGAAAGTGTGTAAATAATATCCAGGGAAGAAATTGTATTGCCCCCGAAAACAATATCATGTTAGGTCAATAGGTTAGGGAATCGCTTTCATTGTACGTTCCCATCTACATTTTTTTGTGTACTTGTTTATCTTATTACGCTCTTATCGAATATAAATATTTTTTAAATGGATGCATTTGACGTATAGATAGGAACCTAACTTTTGAAAGCGTAACCAAAAGAAAGACGAATTGACAGTGTTGAACAGTAACATGATACGCTTGATCCACAACTCCATGACGATTTTGTAGAGGTCACGATTGAAAAGAATCGCCCATCGAAGGCGGGAGTCTAAGTGGTGTACTATGCAAACCCCTATATATATATATATATATATATATAAACACACACACACTAATGTGTATTTTAGTAGCACGAATATTCATGACCATCTCTTCCCAACCGTCCCTATCATTCATTGTCCTCGGCAGGTCTTCTGCACATCATCCAGTATCCGCGCAAAGCTGCTCAATGTAGGTATTTATTGGACGTCCAGCACTGTCATGTCCATGTGCTGGCTTGCACAGAAAAACGTCGCTTATAAGTTCGTCCTTGCTTCTCCAGCGATGTCAAAGTTGTCTTGTTCGTCTTACTCGGATGTGATAGAGGGAAAGTGGCCGTGCAGCTGCTTTCTTGAGAGGTGTTGTTTCCAAGATTTGTTTAAGATCGCACGCAGAATTCTTGCTCAGCTTCCATCTAGCTTATTCTCTTGTCGTTTCGTTAGGGCGAAAGTGATACAGCCATACAGTAGATCATACAAACACGGCTTGAAATAATTTTTGCTTTAACTTGTGAGATTGGATTTCCATATGACTGATAATCTGTTTCTAGTAGATCGAGGTTGATGGCTGGTTGGATTTTACGGCATGTCAACCCATGTTGGGTCATTTTATGCTGATGACGTGTTGTTTGATTTAATCTTGATGGGTACTCAATTTTCTTTTTAAACTCAATTTTTTATAACACATTTACTCAATTCTTTTTCATTTAGCTCATAGATGGTACCATAACAGGTTTTACCACATTGAGTCAGAGTGGGTAATGAAGGACTATTTGCTCGTAAATTCCTACCATAAAATAAACTGAACCCCCATTTTATGTTCGTGTTTTTTCAATAAATGTTTTATTTTTCTTGCACCCGTTATGTTACAATACTAAATATATTTCCTTTATTTATTTTAATATTCACTTCAATGTGTATATTCTAAAAACTTTTATTTTTCACACACTTCTGCCATCAGCGTTGGATCTCATTGGTCAAAAAGGTCATCAAGAGCAAAGGTTCAGTCGCTGTATTCTAACACTCCCAACGGAAAGGGCTACCGAGGTCGTATCTGGTGTGTTATTTATATTGATCAAAAGAGAGCTTTATTTACCACATACCCCACGTGTACGGGTTAGGCCCAAGGCCCTATTAATGTGGGACCACCCACAAACCGAAGCTCATGGTGTGGCGGGTGCAAAAAATGCTTTCGTCCCGTCGGCATTCCCCCTCAAGGGGGGCGCCTCAGGCACCGGACAATAAACCCAGTCCTGTCCCTTTAAATCGAGGGGACAGGTGTTGCCTGGGGGATGCCCCCCTGGGATCAACGCTATTAATTTACTCTCAGCAGATCCAGAGGCCGAAACTCCACTGGACCCCCGATGTTGGCCGGAAAGCTGAGAGTTTTGTTGACCAAAAGAGAGCGAGTAGTTTGAAATATCCAGCAGCACTTTATGAATAATAAATGGAGGCGCGTGTTCTAATGGTTAAAGTGGAAGGAAATGGACTCGTCGACGCGAGTTCAATTCCTGGACGAAGCTGTTTGCATTTCACATATCGCTAATACCCTTGGGAAAGGTATGAATCCAATTATCCCTCCAGCTATGGGCAAATAGCAGCGTAGAATGGACTCTTTAAGCTTGGCTAGGTAACCAGTCTAGGAGAAAGAAAACTCTGAATTCAAACCTGTTAAACTCCGCTTAAGAAATTGACCTTGTGTCACATCCTGCTCGTGTGGAGGGGTTGGTAAATATATATGAATAATAAATGTTTTGATTCTTCGTGTAATATTCTAATTAGTATCGCTTCGGTTTAGCTCAGTCGGTAGAGTACTCGCCTAGGAATCGTAAGGTTCTGAGTTTGTTACCGGTCACCGCCAACTCAGTGTATCAGTATCACACGTTGGATAATCTGATCTGTGCGGTAAAATGGGGAGCTGACAGTAGGTGTGGCGCTCCACCTTGTCAAAAAACAATCTCCCTAGTCTAGCGAATAAGGGATAGACTACCTCGCTGTTACCGACAATTGGCCACTCTGCCAACTTTTAAAACTTAATTATTGATAGAGATCAAGCAATCAGAAATTGGAGAAACCGGTAATAACATTTCGGGTTGATCGGTAATTTTTTTATGTGAGGAATATTAAGATCTTCCATTTTGAATGACATGCAGTCTTTTTTGCAGAAGATAAAAAAATCAAATTTCTGACATCAAAGAAAATTGAAGCGTTGCAAATTCTTTTTCTTTTTTTTCTTTCTTTAAGATGTCGCTTATGAACAAAAACAAAAAAACGATACATAAAAAAATAATAATCAAAATGGCAATGAATGGATTTACCTGAGGAATTCGGTATCAATCGAAATTGGTGGAAAAAAAGTTCTGCTTTTTTTTATTCTCTTTTCAGCTGAGAAAATCGATTCATATCGACCAGCACACAACTGATCCTCCCCCTTTCACTACCCCCCCAAAAAAACCCAATTATTTTTTTTCCTTCAGTTCTATCTTCTAACCTTTCTGGCATTTAAAAAAAAATCTTTTTACGACCATTTTTTTTACACCCGTCTTGTGTCTCTCCCTTCCTTGCTTCATCCCAGTCACCCAGTAAGTGCGCTTTAAAAAAAAGGAGCTGACTGTAATTCATGCAGAGGGGTTAGACCAATCCCAAAATGCGGTGACCTGGGTTTTACACTAAACTGCATTTGATGGTGATGTCCAGATTCGGTCATGTGATGTTTTTAATTTGCTCACGGAGATGGCCTGATTCGAAAATGGTGTTATATGTTGTGCTACGGCCTCTAGGAATAAATTTGACAAATGTGAGAGATTTCTTTCTTTTAATCCCAACGACTATTTAATTCTACTCTGAATCTCGTTCGTTCATTTCCTATTTTATTCAACTATTCTGACTTCAACTCCTTTTATTTGTATTTTTATTTAGAAACGTTTATTCTGCATATTAGATTCTTTATCATTTTTCCTTCTTCCCTCGTTTCTCTATCAATCATTAATGAGTGTCTTCACTTTTTTTTTTTTGCTCGACATTTTCATTTCCTTTCAAACAGTTTTTATATTGTAATTTTTTGTCTCATTTAAAAAAATCAGTTTATCGCATTTGTTTTTTTTTCTTCTGTCCCTTATTCTTCAACCCACAGATAAAAACAAAACACATTTTTTCTTTCGTTTCAACCTCTATGCATGCCTTATTTAAATCAGCACTCGAAAATACCATCAAATGTCAATTACCATCAACCCTGTTTAGGAAAACCGAGATTTACTTTTTACATTTTTTACTTTAACAATAATCTTTACTTGCTGAAATGCCCGACCTATGACGGGTAAGACTCAAATAATTGATTAGTTTTAACGGCATGTCAATCCGTCAGGGTTGTTTTCTACTTAGATGTTAGGAAATTGCGTTCATTGTACATTTATATCTACATTTTTTTATAGTTGTTTTTAAGAATCTTTCTTACACACCGTTATTCCCACCTAGTACAAATAATATGGACATAGTTGTATAGTTTCAAGTATTCCTATCAAATACTATTAATATGGTTAAATAGTTATTTCTATGTAAAAGAAAAGGAAATAATTTTCAGACAGTTATATGGTTTTAAATAACTAATACCAATTAAACTTAGTAAGAAATTAGTTTCAAATAACTATTCTTAATACAAATAATTTATAGTTTTATGGCATCAATTATTATCAAATATGAATAAATTTTCAATAGATTTATTTGACCTATAGATGATACACTAACGAGTCCTACCAAACCGGGTCAGAGTGAACCTGGGAGTAATGGGAAAGAAGGCGTACTTTACACTCCCCAGATCTCCAGAACTGGAACTGCATCATCAGATACAGTTTAGTGTCATACAAGGATACTCCTTTGGTGGGGGGGGGTGAGGTCATACCCCTCTTCTAGGGATACAGTTATGTATTCTAAGCCAGGCTGACAGGGTAGGTCAAGACTTGAATCGCAGACGAAACAAATAGACAAACATAAAACCTCTTTTTATTCATTTCATTATTTCGAAACAATTTCTATTCTAAAATCTATCGTTCAATTAAAATGTTACACTGAATGGTTACAAACGGTATCTCATTATAAATAATAAATCCATAGAACAAAAAAGATTTACCAATTATATTCTAATACGAGAGGCGTTATATTTTAATACTACCCGGCGTTACTCGGGTGAAATAACTTCATCTCGGCTTTCATTAAAAGCTCATAAGTTCAAAAAGTTTCCCCACTTCGGACATTGTTGTCTGGGTTGCTGGGGTGTTTTTATTTTTTTAAATTTTTTAACGAGACGCCATTCTTAATGGTTCAAGCAAATATCACAGGAAAATTACAAAAAAAAAAAAAAAGAAAAAAGAAAAAAAAAATGAAAATCTTCGATAGATGCAAAACAAAAACTTCTAAGTCAATTACTTTTTTTACTCCCGTTTTTCCATGTGGTATTTTTGTTAATATAAGATATAACAATTATTCTTGTCTATTTCTCTTGTTCCCCGTCTGACACGATACAACACTTCACTTTATCCCTTACTTAGACTAGACGGGCGGTTGAAGAGCCCCCCCCCTCTGAGAAATCAGCTGGTCACGTCAAGCCGTGGCATCTATATTATTGTCCCAACTCTATTGCCCTTATGGAAAACCCCAACCCTTTTTATCATATATATATTTACCAACCCCTTTGCACGAGTAGGATGTGACACAAGGCTAATTTTCTTAAGCGGAGTTCAATAGGTTTGAATTCAGTTTTCCTTCTCGTAGACCGGTTGTCTAACCAAGGTTAAAGAGCCCAGTCTGCCCTACTATTTATCCATAGCTGGAGGAAGAGTAGGATTCATACCTTTCCCAAGGATATTATCACTAAGTGAAATGCAATTACTACTACCAGGATTTGAACTCGGGGCGACGAGTCCATTTCCCATGACTTTAACCATTACACCAGGCGATTTATCATATATGTGCGGTAGCTGAGTGTCTTGATGTCTTGGGTACGACAAATAAACTGTATCTGATGGTGAAGTTTCAAGTTTGGAGGTCTAGGAAATGGGGAGTACCCGTTGATCACCAAGTTCACTCTAACCCAGTACCTGTTATGGTCCCATCTATGGGTTGAATAGAAAAAAATGAGTTTAGAAAATTAAGTTTGAAAAAAAAAGTTGAATGCTCATCAAAAATGAATGCCCAAAACGTCTGCGGCATAAAATAATCCAACAAGTGTTGACATGCCGTAAAATCAAACCAATCAACCTATCAACCAACCAACCGTCTGAGACAACCCAAACTAAGCTCCCTTCTTTTTTAAAAAAAATCTATTGTGCTATTTCTTTCTTAGAAGAACTAAAACAATTTTGTCTTTCAATAATATTGTTTACCGATTAATTACGAAATTTATTTGTCCGTCTAACCAAGCCAATTTTCTGTTTTTTTTTTTTCAATCCGCAAAGAAAAGAAGAAAGACGTCTACTAAATTAATTGTTTTGACTGGCGAAAGAAATGTGTATGGAAAAAAATGTTTGTCCATTTTTGTCAATGCAAGGGAGATAACTTTTGGTTATTCTGGTTACTAATTATATTTAATACGTAAATTAATATCTTTCTGGATACCCAGAACTTAAATTTCCGGCAAACCGCCAGCTGGTCAATAACCTTTCCCGGGACCAAAGCGGGCAACATGTCGAATTTCAATTCATAAGGTTCAAATTCTGATGAGCTTATAAAACACAACAATACAAACAGAAGTACAGAATTATACCAGCAGGGCCCGTGGTTATGCCACAGTATGATAATTCAATTATTACAACTTTTGATATATTTACGTTTGCTATTGCTATTTCAAAATACTTCAATATGTAATAAGTATAATAATCTTGATTTAACTCCCTCTCACTTTTTCTTTCTTTCTTTTTCTTCATCCTTTCATCATATTCGATTGAAAGAGAGTAGCGTTATCGCTTCTGCGTGCTCAACCCCTCTTTCTTTCTTATTCTATTTTTCTGAGTAACATGTCCTATTTCTTCCCTTTTTTACACCTTTATGATAAAAACGGAATGGTACATTATTTAGCTGAGGTGACGACGCGCATAAGAAATAAGAATTCAGCGGATAAGCAACACCAGATAATCAGGGTTTGCATTAATACATTTAATCTTGGACGATTTGGACGGTCTCATTTTTGACCAGAGGGTGTTGCCAGATAACAGGTAGTTCATTATCTCAGGCTGCTATCTTTAATGACTCTATATAATGAAAATCTCTTCAATTATTGGTTTTTGTTTGAATAGTGCTATGTTACCATTTGACGTTAAAAGATATGTTAGGAAAAAAAGTATCTCTTTTTTATGTTTATCAAGGCACTGTCTCCATGGGAAATTGTTCTCGGAAATTGTAAACGGAATTATCTCCAGTCGAGAATATTATGACACAGTTTTTATTTCTTTCCCATTATCCTTTTAAAAAATAGATGAGAGCATTTCACAATGTCTGCAGTTTGGCAAATGTGCTGCCGATAACACTGGTTTACAAAGAAATTGAGGCAAGCAAAAATAGCTGTTTTAACCTAATTTGGGGGTGCTGAATTCAGATATGAAATCCGTTTTTACACATCACCTAGTTTTTTTTTAGATATGCATACTGTACATTTGGTACACATACTGTACATAAAGGCGTATATGCATTCAGGGTTAATTTCTAATATTGTGTGACTTATGTCTTTTTTACTTCTAACTGTCTGCGTTATTATGAATTGTGTACATTGTGTCATCCAAGTATATTTATTCCGTCAATGTTCTTTATCTATCGCGTTTTATCTGTAATAAGCTGCTACAACTGTCGAAATAAATACGTATATTGTCTGTATATACTAAAATGAGACTATTTAAAAGACAGAAAATTAGAGGTGATAGAGCAAAACTGTTTATAAATTTAATTTCAGCACACCCAAATTAGTAAAAAACACCTATTCACATTCTTGCCTCAGACAAAAAATATTTTTTGTAAACCAGTGTAATCATAAAAATGCTTATTGGAAACTAAGATTGTGCAGAGTTTGACATAATGCTTTGACCTAGTTATCAAATAACAACATTGAAATCTGAAAGAAAGGTTAACATAGGTTTATTAGCCTTTGCTACAAAAGATATAAATAAGATAGTCCAACACGCAGCTCTTCAACAACAGATTAGCTAATAATAGTTTACTCCGTATTTGTTTCGTTGGACGAGTCCAACTTTCTTGTCGGGGAAACATCATTTAGTTTGTTTTGTTGGATGGCATATCAACCTGTGTAGGTTATTTAATGCCAAAACCATCTTTGTGGAAGAACAGTACTCGTACTATTGAACACATAGATTGGGGATGAGAGTTTTTAACTTTTCCAGTGGTATTAATCAGAATGTAATAGTTCAAACTCTCTTACTATGATGACACAATGCAGTACGTTAGATTTACACCCCACAAACTTTCCCAGTTTATCTTGGTCTTCGATATAAATAAAGATGTATATATATATATTCGGACCATATTACCTTTAGGCACCCATTTTTGATCTCGATTAAGAAAGGACATGTTTTTCATTTACACCGTCAATATCTGGTTGTTTGTTAGGGGTCAGGGCTTATAATTTAACAAAAATCTGAAAATCGTCTGTTAAAACAACCGGATATCGACGGTGTAAATGAAAAACATGTCCTTTCTTAATCGAGATAAAAAAGGGGTGCCTAAAGGTCATATGGTTCATATATTCTACTCGTGGGGGGTGATAAACACACACACACACACACACACATATATGTGTGTGTGTTTATCAAGCCCTCCGCACGAGTAGAATGTGACACAAGGTCATTTTTAAGCGGAATTTAACATGTTTGAATTAAGAGTTTCCTTTCACCTAGACTGGTTGCCATACAAATATTAAAGAGCCCAGTTTGCCCTACTATTTGCCCATAGCTGGTGGGAGAGTATTTAGATCCATACCTTTCTGGTTGGTTGTATTTTACGGCATGTCAACCCATTGAGTCATTTTATGCCGAAGAGGTTTTGTTTTATTCATTCTTGATGGGAATTTTTAAAATTTACGTTTTTTAAAAAGCATTTTAAAAAACTTTTTATACACTCATTTTCTTCTATTAAACCCATAAATGAGACTTTTACAGGTACTACCACTCGTGTCGAATTCATACTGTTACATACTGGACCCGTTAAAGAACACAAACATTTGTATTTAGGAAAATGTAAGATGAGATGTTTATTCCCTCGGTTGTGTACAGCTGAGAGTCGTTGGCAGGGTTACGCAAACGTGGAGCCTTCGGGAGTTCTTTTCAAGTGATCTCGAACCTGATTGTTGTCTCCCTAATCGATCTCTACGGGCTTCTTTTATTGTAGTCTGACCCCCGGTGTCACAGCTCTTTGTTCGTGACACCTACGCAGTTCTTCTGTAGACACGCCTCTTTGCACACGCACGCTGTTTTCATTGGCTAGCCCAAGCCTACAGATTTCTGCAGCTAAATCATGTCAAATGTTCACCTGCATTTCCAGGTGCAAAAGGTCAGGGCCACATCCTGTTTTCGTTTCCAGGCTGAACCTGACCCCCATGCACTTCCTATTCAGCTTGGTCCTTGGGTGCACTGATCAGACAATATATTACAATACAACGGTAAATATTGCACCACGTGACTGTGAATAAAGATGGTATATCTTTATTCACAGTCACAAATTGCTTAGAGGCGAATCAAATCTGGAATAATAATTAACATAAAAGAAAAAGAAATGATCAGACACACAGACATAAGCACCACGCACATACACACACGCTTACATTTACACACACAAGCACGCACACACTTACACACACAAACACACACATAAGCAAGCACCCCAACCATACACATAAACACACATAGAATTTGGAAGACCCAAGACAGAACGACTTTAGCAGCCGCTAAGACAACTTCAGTTCCAGTATTCTTCTGATGATGGGAATTTTCATCCCGAAATATTAAGGAATAAAATGACAGGTTAACAAAAAAACATCATAGTTACCTTCTTTTTTCTTTACACTCGCATTGTGACAGCCTTCAAAACCAACCAACAAACCAAATTGAATTATCTTTATCGGGATTATTAGATTCAAATATGTCGGCTCGCTTTATGTTATTTTATTTATTGTTGTAAACTGATTCCTATTTTCCATCTCCAACATTTTATGACTTTACAATATTTGGTATAATCAGTTGGGACTCGATAACAACTTAAAATAAGAGGAATAAATGAGGGAATGCTGTTCCGATTCTCTTTTGTCTATAAATTCACACTCTTGTTCCTTAATTGTACGATCGTTATCTTCTTGCAGCACCCTCTGGTTAAACAGACCATCTAAATCGTCCAAGATGAAATGCAAAAATGTAAATCCTGATTATCTGGTGTTGCTTATTCAGCGAATTCCTATTTCTTATGAGTGTCGTCACCTTAGCTAAATAATGGACCATTACGGTTTTATTATTTAGAAAGAAAAGGAAGAAAAATGATATGCTACAAAGAAAAATATAATAAATAAAGAGAAAGGGGTAGATAGATGGAGGGGTGAGCGCGTGGAAGTGATAACGCTAATCTGTTTTAATCGAACATAATGAAAATGGAAAAAAGGGAAGAAAAATGATATGCTACAAAGAAAAATATAATAAATAAAGAGAAAGGGGTAGATAGATGGAGGGTGAGCGCGTGAAGTGATAACGCTAATCTGTTTTAATCGAACATATGAAAAGATGGAAAGAAAGGGAAGAAAAATGATATGCTACAAAGAAAAATATAATAAATAAAGAGAAAGGGGTAAACAGATGGAGGGGTGAGCGCGTGGAAGTGATAACGCTAATCTGTCTTAATCGAACATAATGAAAAGAAGGAGAGAGAGAGAGTTAAATCAAGATTATACTTTTTACATATTGAAGAATTGGCAATAGCTCTTAAGTAAACATATCAAACGTTTTAATAATTGAATTATCATACCGTAGTATATCCATATAAGATGTTCAGAAACAAGTGGAATTATAGATATTGAATAAAGAACAATGACAAAAATAAAGGGCAGATAACCGAGGAATGTTTGTTTGTTGGGTTTTATGCAGGATTTGATTTATAAGGGAGAAATTGCTCCAGGCGCCCTAATAGAGGGGTCGCTAAGACTTCTTATAAAACTTGTAATTACTATAAAATTAGTTTTATTATTGAAAAAAATAATGGGGATTTGCTGCAAGCTGGAAAGAATTTCTCTGTTGTATAATACAAACTGAAAAATGTGGTAAAGGTAATTCTTGCAATCATTGTAATTGAGGAAAATCAAATCCAATATTTTTCAGAACCTGACACATCATTTTTGGGGGAGGTGCGTGGTGTAATGGTTAGAGTCGTAGGAAATGGACTTGTCGACCCAGGTTGAAATCCTGAACGAGGCTATTTGCATTTCACATTGCGCTAATACTCTCGAGAAAGGTAAGCATCCAACTATTCCCCATCCAGCTATTGTTAAATAGTAGGGCAGACTTGGTTCTTTAACCTTGGCATGGTAACCAGTCCAGGAAAAGGAAAACTCTGAATTCAAACCTGTTAAACTCTGCTTAAGAAATTGATCATGTGTCGCATCCTGTTCGTGCGGAGGGGGTGGTATATATATATATATATTATATATATATATATATATATATATATTGAAAAAACAAATGATGTTTACAAATGCTTGAGATCATCAGGAGAGAATGTGCACCGTTTCGGGGCCTTCCTCTCAACGGTTTTAACTGCACATCGGCCCCTCACTGTTGTGAGGTCCCTCGGAATATCTGTATCGACCGTATGTAATAGATCGGTCTTCAACAAGAACGGGATGAAATAACGGTGCACATTCTCTCCTGATGATCTCAAGCATTTGTAAACATCATTTGTTTTTTCAATATATCAAATTCACACTGTCGGATTAATTTCCTTTTATTCACACACATATATATATACATACATACAAACCCCTCCGCACGAGAAAGATGCGACACACACACACACACCACACACACATATATATATATATATATATATATATATATTATATATATATATTATATATATCATTTTAGATACATTTTTGAAATTTCTCATGTACCTAAATTAATTTCCATGTTAAGGAAACTTGATGGGCCCTCTAACCAGAAAAACGCTGGGTCTAAATCTGGCACGTCAACTGCTATGGGTTATTCTATTGTATCTTTTACCTGTTGATTATAGAATAGTTGTGAATTCTTTTTTGAGACTCTTTATAGATATTCTACTGATTGATGTCTTTGAGATTCATTGTTATTTTCAAAAAAATTCCTTGTAGTTTTTGGTTGTAATGGAGATTCTATGATTTGTGTCAGATAATTAGTTATGTTTGCTTTCTTTAGGAACTTTATGATATTACTGGTAGTTGTTGTTTGGATGAGATCTTTCAAATTACTTGAATTACGCTATTTTTCTTAGTAGTTTTTGTTAAGTTTTTAAATGCCATCCTTGGCCAGTTGAAAAGGGCTTAAAGTAAGTAAGTCCTGAGTTATTCACTTACCAAAAGGGTTCATAAGTCCTATTCTGCGTATAAGTAGTATCCAGCGTATTGTTAAAGGTCCAGTGATTTAATCCTATGTCCGTCGTCTACGAAAGTCAAAGTAGTTATGGTCAGTATGCTCCGGTTTAAGTATTGTATCAGCAGCAGAGTACTGCCAGCGATTGGCCAAGAGTTTGATCATATGGTTCTCGCCGAGTCTATAAGTAGGAGTGGACTTTTAACACACACCTTATATTACAAAAAAGTCAACAGTTTCAGTCTTTTTAAAAAACTTCTATGAATTATTTATGTATACGTTTGAGGATTGGTAAACTACAACATTATTAAACAACAGTAGAATAGAATTTTTCTACTTAAAATCCTTTTTTGCCTTCAAATGAAAGTCAATATTTTTATTTTCTTATCCATTTGAACCCACATGAACAATTCTTCGTGACAACATCAAGTTCTCTTATATTTTTTCAAATTTCTTGATAGTTTTATTCTCAGCAAATGCTTAATACTATTCAATAGCTTGCTTTTTGTTGTTGCTTTCAGCTCCGGAGGAAAGAAACCAGAACAATAGACTCTTTCTTTGTTGAGGTGCATAATACAATGAAGAAAACCTGAAATCATTAGTCGAAACATCTTGTAAAAAGAATAAAAAACAAAACAATAAGGTGTTTTTTGTCTGAAAAAGTCTTTTACTTTAAAGGATTCTTATCGAAGCTATTTATATATTAATACACGTGTCCCTTATTTGTACGACCGTTATCATATTACAACACCCTCTGGGCAAAAATGAGACCGTCCAAATCTTCCAAGATGATTATCTGGTGTGACTTATCCTCCGAATTCTTATTTCTTATGAGTGTCGTCACCTCAGCTAAATAATGCATCATTCCGATTTTATTATAAAGAAAGGGAAGAAAAGGGACATGCTACACAGAAAAATATAAGAATGAAAGAAAAAGTGTAGGGGAAAGATAGATGGAGGGAATGAGCGCACGGAAATGATAATGCTAGTTTGTTTCAATCGAACATAATGAAAAGATGAGAGAGATCATTATACTTTTTACATATTGAAATAAACTCAATAGCTCTTAAGTAAATATATCAAACGTTGTAATAAATTATACTGTGAACCACAGGACCCCCAGTATAAAATATTGCTTTAGTTTCACTTTACCCCACCAAAAAACAAAAAAGATCAGAAAACAAAGTAAAAGACAGCTCTCCTTATAATTTGAGGCCAGGACATAACTATCTTTTGGTTGAGATACTTACGTATTTCTCATCGTAAGCAGTAATATAAATCGTGCCACTCCTCACCCCACAAACCTTTAAACAAAAGAAAAGTAGGATCATCATCATCAGCACAGATTCCCTTGACTCTCGACCTCCCTATCGGTCATAGCTCTTGGTAATTCATCTAGATAACACCCAGTGTCCGTCCAGAGATGAGGAATATAATTTTTTGCTGGTCGGCCAACACTTATGTGTCCATGGAAAACGTTACTTCTGAATTTGTTCTTACTATTAGGGAGATTAAACCAGAAAGGAGAGAGACCGAGACAAAGCCATTTTTACCCAAGGCCAAGTGTAGCATTGCGAACTCGATTCAAAGCAACGAAGTTGTTGGTAAATCTCTATATGTGATGTGGCGGGTTGATTTGAAGCGTGTATATGTATGGTCATTACTTCGATATGGAGGAACATGTAATTTCTACGCTTATACTGTTCTACTGCTGGAAGTGCGTGGTGTAATGGTTAAAGTCATGGGAAGTGGACTCGTCGCCCCGAGTTCAAATCCTGGATGTGGTAATTGCATTTCACTTAGCGCTAATACCCTAGGGAAAGGTATGAATCCTAATCTCCCCCCAGCTATGGGTAAATAGTAGGGCAGACTGGACTCTTTAACCTTGGTTAGGCAACCGGCCTAGGAGAAGGAAAACTCTGAATTCAAACCTGTTGAACTCCACTTAAGAAATTGACTTTGTGTCACATCCTGCTCGTGCGGAGGAGTTGGTAAATATATATACTGTTCTACTAATCTCTAGAATAGATCTGGTTGGGTCTTTGCTATTCTGGATCGGTGTAGCCGGGTCTGTCTGTGTCCGGTAGTCTTGATCAGTTGTCGGGCTGGCATTTCACTGTTCTTTGAGTGTGAAAATTACTTGGGATCTTCTAGGGATATATTTGTTTTGTGCCGTTGATAGTCCTTAAAAACGAACACAACACGCCTTTGTTTTTTTTTTCAGATCTCATATTTTATTTTATCCCCAAATAAAGAATGCCTTGGAGAACAAACACTCATCTTGCATTGTTATCTTCAAACACTCAGCCCAGACTTCCCCTAACATTTCACTCTCTCTTTCACTCTTGTCACTGTTTGACCAATCAGAAGCTAACATGTCACTCATTCAAACCCCTTTTAATTTAGTTAATTTCCACTATTACATAATGCATAACTAAAATCTTGGGTTTTTCCATATCTCATTTTCCACAAGTTGGTAATTTGTGCATTTTAACTGTTCATCTCAGTATCGTTTTGTAGTGTTTCTCTTTGTCAGATTTTCTCTGGTGAGGAGGGTGGCTAGACACCCTGCAGAACGAAAAACAACACCCGTAAAAGGGCGGAGAAAACTCTTTGCTCAATGGCCATCTAGCACATTCTAATGCCTAAACCCTCCTCATCGCGGCAGGGCTGTGTAAAATTGGTGGTGTCAGAGCCATGCCGTCGGGAACTTAATTTCCTGGTAGCGGACAGGTCTGGCACCTTGTGGTATTAGGGCCACAATCCAGCCAAAGGGGATCTGGCGAAAATCCTCAGGGCGCCTCCATCATCGTCAGGAATCAACGGCATTTGGCGTACTTGTCACTGTGTCTTTGGAAAATCAGCGGCAAACAAGGACATCTCCTTCACCTGACCGGGATATGCGTGTTTTGGGACTGCTTGTGAATTTCTAATCCCTTTTATCTCCTTCATGAATTCACCACAGATGAATTCGTTGGATGGAGCCGGCTCAACCGACCCTGGGTGAATGTCGTAACAGAAACATAAATACAAAGAATAAAAGAAGTAAAAAACTGGTTATACAGTGATACCTTGAATTACGAGTTTAATTCTTTTTATTATCCTAACTCAACTTACTCGTATATCAAATCAATTTTCCCTATTGAAATAAATTAAACAACTATTAATCCGTTCCAGCCTCCAAAAAACACCATGTTTTGTGGCATTTTTTGAATAAGAAAAATAGCACTGTATTTTATAAAATATAAAATAGATTTTATTTATTGCTGTTACATGTTTTAATGTTTTTTTTTTTAATAAATATTTTTCTTTGACGTAAAAGATTTGGAAACTCAAATATTTTAGGAGCCGGTTTAGCTTAGTCCGTAGAACACCAGCCTAGGAATCGCAAGGTTCCGGGTTCGATAATTGGGTAACATTATCTGGAGAAGTGGAGTAGGTATGGTGTTCCACCTCAGCAAAAACAATCTCCCTTGTCTAGCACTAGCGAAAATGGGATTGACTCCCTTGCTTTCCGACAATAGGGCACCCCGCCAACTTAAATGTTTTAAGAGAATTTATTAACAAAAGCGTATCTGAAGCTCGACCGTTTCACAAATTTTAGCTCTCAACTCAAAGCATAAAATCGACCGAGTGACAATTCGTAAGTTAAGGTACCACTGTATCTATTTTTATAACGTGCATTTCGTTTAAACTCGAAACTGTATCGATAGTCCGAGAGGTTGCTTTCTTATGACACTAGAATGTTTGGTACGGTTACCATGGTAACACAAGAGACAATAAAACAAAAGTGAAAATAGAAAAAGTAATAAATTTGATGTTTCGGGCTGTTGTCCTCATCTTTATTGTGGTATGTATAAACACAACGTTCAGGCGGCGGTATACTTGGGCCTTGTTCAGGTGTTCCATGTTTACCTTAGACCGGAGTTCCCCGGAAATCTAACGTTTCGCCAAATATCCCTAAGGGTCCACGAGAACAAGTGAATAAGCTAATGTAATTTTGACTGTTTGTTTAATTTCATATACGAAAGACAGGCACAAGTTTCACATTAGAGAAGAATGTTTCACTTATAAAATGACTCTAAAGTAACAATTTCCCATTTATTGGCTCACAGTTTTTTTTTGTCTTGATTTACCCTATTTTTTTTTTTCAACATTGCCAGTCAAGGATAAATAAATAATAAACTGATGCAATAATTATCTCTTTTCGTTCTGTTTATAAGCATATGATATTGATTACTTATATTTATTTCTACGTTTGAGTTTAGAAATTTTTGTGTAAATGAAAACTCCTTGATGAAGTATTATAAACAAACAGTATAAATTTTATTTAGCATTACCGAAAAATTTGACAACGAAGTATTAATATTTCCTTAAACAAGTTATTCAAAAATATATACTATGATATTTACCACGTGAACTACAATGGAAATAGAATGAAAAAGATATGGTATATGATTTTGCTTTGGCACAAGGGTTCATTGTGACATGTAGTTTATCTTAAGAGTTACACAAGGTTAAAATGCTGCTAAAGGCTTGATGGTACAGCGGACTGAACGTTGAGATTATATATAAAGATGAGAACAGTCCTAAATTTGGATTATTCGGACTATTCTCCCTATCTTTATTGTTGAAGAAGAAGGGTAGGAAGAAGAAGAAAGCAAGAAGAGGAAGAAGAAGAAAGGCAGAAGAAGAGGCAGAAAGAAGAAGAAGAAGAAAGGGAAGAAGAAGAAGAAAGGAGAAGAAGAAGAAGAAAGGGAGGAAGAGGAAGAAGAAGAAGAAAGGGAGAAGAGAAGAAAGAAGAAGAAGAGAAGAAGAGAAGAAGAAGAAGAAGGCAGGAAGAAGAGAAAGAAGAAGAGGAAGAAGAAGAAGAAGAAGAAGAAGAAGAAGAAGAAGAAGAGAAGAAAGGAAGAAGAAGAAGAAGGCAGGAAGAAGAAGAAGAAGAAGAAGAAGAAGCAAGAAGAAGAAGAAAGGCAAGAAGAAGAATATCGTTTTGGCCGATGTGCCCTCAGCCTTCTTCAAATTATTTCTTGTCAGACTCTGGAGAATTCAGAGAAACAGTCCAAAACATCAAAATTAGTCACATCAAGCCTCATCTAAAAATACAAACAAATAAGAAAAACAGTATACAAATATTATGAGAGTATTTTTTTTAGTTCTGATTATATTTTTTGTTTGAACTTTATTCCTTTCGTATTTTGTATACAAATTTTAGTATAGGTCCAGTGATAGCAGTGAAAAATATAAACCATTACAATCTTAGTACAAGTAATTAGATAATATTGGTGATAATAAGTGCCGTGTTTTTTTATTCTCTTTTCGTTATTTCTCTTTATTTTTCTTTATATTTTTGCCCTTTACCATAAAATGTCTTTTGCAAAAATGGTCCTGTTTGTACATTTCGACTTTTGCTGATTAATTTCTTGCCTTATGATGATAACGGATGAGCTAAAGGGCATTTTCCCCTCCCCGAGGAAAAAATAAAGGGAGATCTATAGTTTGTCTCCCTCCTACTCATGTCACAGTTCATCTCGGCTCCAGGCCAGCTTACCTCCCTTGATTTCGGTTTCTGGCGATTGGTTGTCTTCGGTCAATAACCTTTCAATTGGAGATTCATTTGTGACGTCTTCTTCCAAGCCTGTCAAATAAAAAAAAAGGACAATCAGTTAGAGAAAAAGAAGAGAAAACAAAAATAAAGTGGACGATCGTATTAATATAAAAGATAAAATGCTTATCAAAGATAAGACTGTTGGCCGTGGGTGGCGACCCGATGCTTAAGGATAGAACCCAGGTGGATGAGCAGTTCATGACATGTAATACTTTTGACCCTATCTTGAGCTAGACGGGCGGTCGGAGAGGCCCACTCCGATCAATCGGCTGGTCACGCCAAGCCCTAGCACCTATATGATTTTCCCAACCCTATCGCCCTTATGGCAAGCCCCAACCCCCTTTTATCATATGGGTGCTAGAAGGCGGTGGCTGCGGGTCTACATGTCCTAGGAATGACGTTAAACTTTATCTGATGGTGAGGTTCCAGTTTGGAGGGGAATGTGGAGCACCCCTTCATCACCATTGCTCCCTGGTCCACTCTGATCCGGAGTGGTAGTACCTGTTAAGGTCCCATCTATGGGTTAAATAGAAAACATGAGTTGATAAACAAAATTGTATTATGCATTAAGAATGAATTTATTTCACAAACTTTGTCGGCATTAAATGACCCACTGATGTTGATATGCCGTAAACCAAACATAAGACTGGCAAAAGTTATTCATTAATAAAAATGGAACTAATTCATAATAGCGTTCAAGAGATTATATCATTAGATTCCATATACAAAGATAGGGCCGGGTTAGCTCATTCGGTAGAGCGTTCGGCTAGAATCACAAGGTTCCTAGTTCGATACCGGCCCTCACCAACTCAGCGAAATGAGTTGTACAGGGATTTGTACGGTAAAGTAAGGAGCTGATGGTAGGTGTGCCGCTCCACCTCAGATGCAGAAACAATCTCCTTGGTCTAGCGTTAGTGAAAAAGGGATAGACTCCCTCACTGATACCGACTTTAGGCCACCCGACATATACTAAGAATTTCGTTACATTTCACGGAAATACTCGAAACGTTAGGGTGAGGTTTGGGATTGATTTTAGAGTTTGTTAGGGTTAGGCTACTTCGGGAGTTTCTGTAATCTAATGCTATTTATACGTAAAATGCGATTCTAATGATATTGTCTTCTTCTAAGACTGTAAAATACAAACAATGGACAGTTAGAAAAAAATGGCAAAAATGGACGATCGTATTTATTATCAAAGATCTATATATTAATACTAGTGTTCTTTAAGTGTACGTTATCATTTTACATTACCCTCTGGTTAAAATTCAGACCGTCCAAGATGAAATAAAAAAAAAATGTAAATCCTGATTATCTGGTGTTGCTTATCCGCCAACTCCTTATTTCTTATGAGTGTCATCACCTCAGATAAATAATGGACCATTTCATTTTTATTATAAGGACAGGGAAGAAAAAGGACACCTACAGAAAAATTATAATAAGAAGAGGGTAGGATAAAGATAGAGAGAGAGGGCGAGCGAAGGAAGCGATAACCCTAATCTGTTACAATCGAACATAATGAAAAGGTGAAAAGAAGGAAAGAAAAAAAGAGTGAGAGAGAGAGAGTTAAATCAAGATTATTATACTTTTTACATATTGAAGTAATTGCAATAGCTGTTAAGTAAACATATTCAATGTTGTAATAATTAAATTATCATATTGTGGTATATTCACAGGTCCTGTTAGTGAAATACTCATTACAAATAAGACACTGTCAAAAGTTATGCATGAATAGAATAAAGTCAAGAATAGGTATCTTGTTATTCTTGATATTTCTATTACGCTTTGACCCCTGAGCATCCTAAGACCGTTGACCTCTCACCCTACTTCTAGTTTTCGGCACAAATACCACCCACTCGGGTTCAAGGGGATAATAAATGTTGCTTAACCGGTATCACCATTTTTTCAGTGTCTAAACCATCTATTTACTTATATACATATAAATGGCAGTTGGAGGTTTATGTATGTATGTATGCATGTATGTCCGGATGAAACTACGAAAATAAAACCATTAATCACATGATATATATATATATATATATATATATATATACATACACACACACACACACCTTAAATAGCACCGGTTCCTGCTTTTTGTGCAAAAATTATAAAGATTTAATTTATATTCGAAGATATTTAAAAATTAAAATATACATAGAAATAGCATTGAAATTCTACTTAAAAATGTCCAGTATTGGTAAATCTCAAAAGTAAATAAATCAAAACACCAGGGTTTCCCCCCTCTTTACCCAAGTGATGGTGGGTAGCCGCTTCTAGTACATATATAAAGTGCAGTTGTTTCAATAATAATGGATATGCGTAACTAACCTTTTCCCCCCGCCCTCAACCCAGGCGACGCCGGATAGCCGCTTCTAGTATTAAATAAGATCTATCTAATTTCTTCCTTAGCTTATTTTTATTCCTTTTTTCTTTAGAATGTTGTTTAAGTTTCCAGTTAACTAGACGAATCGGGAACTGGTTGGGTTTTTGTTGCTATAGTGATATTGATTATTTTTTTATTTTGGAAGGAATGATGGGTTCAAATTTGTATTTCATAGTTGTCTTCTTTATAATGGAGAATTTGGATGATTAAAAATTACATTCAGCGCGGATACAGACCCCACATAATTATAAATCAGTAGCAAATTTGATTGGGAATTGCTTTATTTTTTATTATTAGAGTAATACAATAACATCTTCGAATAAAAATTTCGCCACACTTACACACCTTTTCCGCAATCAGATCACATACACAAACACACCACACACACATATATATACATATATATATATATATATATATATATATATATATATATATATATATTGCCGAAATAGTGTAGCGTAATTATTATGATCTACGGAGAATTTGGGGATTGAAAAGAAAACGGTAATCGGATTTCTGGAGAAAGAGAAGAAAAAGAAATAAGAACAAAAAAAGGTTAAAGTTTGGAAGGGTAAACACTCAACGGAGCGGGGCAGCCATTAACCGACCAATGGCCCCAGCACTAGAGTTAAAAATAAAAACAGAAGTTCCAGTTTCTGTGACCCCCACCCTGGGATCACAAACTGAAGTAAAGAAAATTCGGCCTCTCTTTCACAAGAGGGTCGGACGTGTTTGTTGGGGCTCCGTCGTGACATATCTAGTGTGGCAAAGAAATTACGATAGAATAGCTTGACCTTACTCTCTCTCTCTCCTTCTCTCTGAAAAAGAACCCACGAGCCTAGAAATAAATAAACAAACAACCCCTTTTTGACTATACGACTAGCGTATGTTGTTTCTGAACTAACGACAGCTACTATTACAACAATAGTGTTTTAAACACACATTTTTTGCCAAAATAGCATTTCACGCACGCACTTTAGCCGGGATAGAATTACACTTATACACGCACATTTTTATATATATATAATATATATATATATATATATATATATATATTATATATATATATAGAGAGAGAGAGAGAGAGATTTTTGACGTAATAGGATTGCGCATACACACGCAGATATATTTTTCACACGTACACTCGCGCATTGAGAGATACGGATATATATATTACATATCTATGTATAGTTTCATAGTTGAATTGCTGTTGCAGGTGGTTTGTATTCAAAGCCTTTATAAAATAACAATTTTCATAGGAGTCATACTTTCGTCATAAGAAAGAACAGTGTACTATCATATTAGCATCCACGTAGTAGACTCGTATACTTCTAAAATCTTCAATATTCACTCACACACACACAGTCTCTCTCAGTCTCGTTCACTCACTCTCTCTCACACACACACAGAGCATTCAGTTCAGACGGAGTCAAACGTCTACACAATAATCTTTAAGTCACTGATTTTTCACTCATGTTGTTATGAGACGTCAACTCTTTTGAACACATCCTCACTAATCACTGTCAATGTATTGGTTAGGGCACAAACAGTAAAGTTTTTCAGCCATTTATCTTTAGTTGAATTTACTCCTCCTCGGGTCAGACATCAACACTCCTCTCGAAAAGACCCGATCATTAAAAATGGCCTGCCAACAATACCAGACATGAACACTTCTCACATCTAATTCAATAGATAAGAAATTTTAAATATTTAGATTTTTTTAAATGATAAACAATTATATATATATATATATATATATATATATATATATTATATATATATATTTGTGAATAAAAAGGCCTTTAAAGCATTTAAGCATTGAGCTCTCATACGGACCTGAACACTCACAACAACTACTTTGGAGAATAGGACCAGTCTAGAATCACCTTGTGCCAAGAAACTTGGTACCCCAACAAAGAATATATATATGAGTATATATAAAAAGATATGAAAACACCACAAAATGCTGTTAAAGTGAAAACATTTTATAACTTAGCTGATATTGAACAATATTTCGATTTTATGAAAATCGTCATCAGAGCTTGTTTATAATCCGTATATATATATGTATATATATATAAAGAAGTCAGAATTATCCTGAAGAACTATTCCTAGCAGGTAGATAGTGTCTGATTAATATAGGTCCTTATAATTATGTTCTATTTAGCGTATTGAGCACTTTTTATATCGTCGTGTAATAAAAGTCACTAGAAGAGGAATATTAACCTACTCTAAACAAATCGTAAAATCTAAGAAGTCCGTTTAGTGTAGGGGTTATGGGATCGGCCTGTCAGCTTGGCAGTCCGGTTTCAAATCACGCACAGGGCGGTCTTCCGATCTATAGCTCTGCTGATGAGGCCTAATAGGCCGAAATGTACATACAGAGATTGATTTTTCTCGATTTGTTTAGCCATACATTTAAATAGGTATTCCCGCCTAATTCATTATTAATTAATTAATTTTCAAAATTAGGTACGACTCCAATTAAGCACTTGTTCTCCCAAAAATATATAACTTAGTAAACTCCTTCGCTGTTTTTCTTTTCTATGGTCACTACATACAGTACTTATTATTTTCAGAAAGTACGGGTGTGTTGGCCTTATATATATATTTAAAACAAACCCCCAGATATCAGTTTTTTCATTTTATTTTGAAAAATGAGTTATGTTTTTTTCACACCGGTAGACTTTTAGAAATAATATATATATGATTATTATATATATATTATATATTATATATATATAGGCTGCCAATTTCGCTCAAAATTGCAAGGCTCTACTATAAAACTGATCGAGGTCTCTGGCAGCTTCTACGAATATACACCTGTATGCATTTAACACTAAAATTCTCTGTCGCTGGTGGGTATGCTGATAGCCCAGTGGTTGGGGACTGATGAAAAATCGGTCGGGTTCAATCCCAACTGGAGGTAGCCTGCTAGGTCTAGCCGCACTGAGGAGGCGTGATACGTCGAAACAACACTGTTAATGACACACACACACACACATCTTCACACTACATCATTCACACTATATTAATAATTGTGTATCTATTGTGTGTATGATAAGTTTTATACCCTGTTGATCGGGCAGTTACATTCACAAAGTGCTTAATTACTGCTTGTGAGATATGAATCCAACTAATCTCATTCCACCTTATGGTAAATAGGACAGACTGTGCGGTCTTTTTTTAACCTTGGCATGTCAACTCAGGTGTATGAGAACGTGAATTTAACTGAATTAAAAACTGTTAAATCTCTGCTGACGAATTATATTGACTTTGTGTCGCTCCTGCTTGTAGGTTTTAGTATATATATGTATATATATTTATATAGTATATTTATATATATAGGTATAGTTGTGTGTAATATTATATATATAATCAAATTAATATATTTACATTTATGTTTTTTTTGGTATGTATTATTTTATGGTGTGTGTGTGTATATATATATTATTAATGCAATAATTATTATACATTAGTTTTTTTTGTATGTATACGTATGTGTGTGTAGGTGTGTATATATTATATATATTGTAATAATATTATATTATAATGTTATATATATCGTATTATATATTTTATATTGTATTATTATGTATATTATTTGGTATATTATATTTATTATATTATATTTTATGTTATGTATATTATATAATAATTGTTGTTGATTATATAATATATATGTATGTTATATATTAGTATTATATGTTATTATATGTATATATATATATATGTGTTATATGTAGTAGTTTATATTATAATGTTAGTATATATTAGTATTTATATATGTATTGTATATTATATATATATAGTATATATTATAATGTGTTTTTGTTATATGTTATTTATATTTTATATATATATGTATAGTGTATATGATTGTATTATATATATATATATTATTGGTATATGAATATGTATCTATATATATATATATATATATTTATTTTATATATAGTGATGTTATATGTAGTATTATTATATTATTATATATATATATATATATTGTATATTGTAGTACTGTTATTATATAGTATATATATAATATGTATATGTTAATTATATAGTATATATATTAATTATTGTATATGTTATATTGTATATATATTTATATATAAAATTTATGTATAATATGTATATGTTTATATATATTATTATATATATATGTATAACTGTAATAATATTATATATTATATATGGTATATGTATATTTGTATATATATACTATAGTATGAGTGTTATATTTGTTAATATATATATATATGTATATGTTCTATAATGTATATTTATATAATAATGTATATATATATATTAGTTTATTATATATTTATGTATATATAATCATATTTATATATATATTAATTATTATTATATATGTATATATATATTTATAATCATGATAGTATATATATGTATAGTATAGTATAGTTAATTTTATAGTATGTATATTAATAATATATTTACTTTTACTTTGTTATATGTATTTATATATAATATATAATATATGTATATGTATATTTGTTATATTTATATTAGTATATAATAATGTATATGTATATATATGATATGTAT
>CM042145.1:61302727-61327727 GCA_023376005.1 Doryteuthis pealeii | reverse complement strand
TTATGGAGACCACCAGTGAATACTTCCCCAAAAATATTGAAATGGGGAGAATGTAACCATAATAGCAGGGGAGTACTTCCATAGAAGTGTTACTGGAGGCGCTCGAGTGTAATGGTTATCGCCGTAGAGAATGGACACAGAGACCAGAGTTCAAATCATGGACGAGGCTGTTTAAAGGCCTTTTGTCGATACTTGACAAAGGCCCTTAAACATCGTTAACAAAGGCTCAGAAGCTTTTGCTTGTCCAGTTTTCCTTTTATATGATTAATGATTCATAGTATTGTTATTTAAACATTAAACCGAAACGCTATAGCGTCGGCTTTAAAAATGTACATTTTCGACGTATTTTATGTTTTTTCACAAAGTTTTTATACATTTACACAGCCGGATGATTTTATATCCATTTCTTTCTTGATATTAGCCATTGTAAAAAGAGTAATAAACATATACTACCTTTTTTTATTTTCTAATCTTTGATAAGCTCTAGGCAACGAAAATATAAAGAATGAAAAGTTTTTTTTTTTCGAAAAGTAATATGATGTAAAAAAAAAAAAAAAAAAAAAAAATTTTTTTTCTTTTCTTTTTTTAATGTGTCTGCATGAAATTTTTGTTTCCATATTTCCATAATAGATAGATCAGTCAGGTGGTCACGAACATATTTCAGAGAGAAAAATGAAGAAGAAAAAAAAACAAAAAACAAAACCCAGAGGTTCAATTAAGTACACATCAACGCTGTCTGCTGTTTACGTGTTATGCAAATAACTGCAGGCCTTTAAGCCGTCCAATAGATGGGAATATGCATATTTACATTGGTTTTAACAAGGTCATTCCAATGACTGTGTAAATGTTGAAACAGCTGAGCAAATATTCACATCGAAATAATGAACAATTGGAAACCAGTTTTCAAGTATTAGAAAAGGTTTCGTTTCGTTTAATGGCATATCAACCCTGGGGTTATTTAATGCCAACATATATATATATATATATATATATATATATATATATAATCTCATAATATAATATATATAATGTACGCAACATATACTATATATAACATGACGCATCTAATACACATACAATAAAATATATGTACATACACGTATTTATAAGGAGTGAAGGATTGAATAAATCCGACAAAATATGGTTGAAAGTAGAGGAAAAAGTGGATATAACAACACAGCAACTAAATTCAATTGAATTTAGTTGCTGTGTTGTTATATCCACTTTTTCCTCTATTTTCAACCACACTCAGATATTTATATATACACATACGCACATATGTTTTGTAAGGGAATAGTTTGTTACAAAAGAAATTGCGAGATCCCAGTTAGTAATCAATTTTGTGTTTCAGGTGTGTTTTGTAGGTAGTTTATTACGTGTATTTCATATCCGATTAATAATTTTCGATATATTTTTTTTTATTTCCTTTAAGACAAAATGAATTGTACAAGAGATTAACATTTGAACATGCTAATCAATAATATATGCAAACACCAGAATCTGTTCTAAAAAAATGAGACAAAATCATCTGGGAGATACAAACGTATCACATAGTCCCGGTCAGAAGCTCAGACTTATTATTAAATAAAAATGTGCCACTGTTACTATGTAACCCATTACTACCTATTTCATAGTCGTATCATCGGCGACTAAACCGGTAACCCACAAATTTTGTCTGGTTAGGAGGGTGGCTAGACACCCTATAGAAAGAAAAGATCCGTAAAAGAGCGGAGGAAACTCTTTGCTCAACGACCATTATTCAAGTCTAAAACCCTTCTGTTGCATAATCTATGCGGTTGCATAAGATTATTGTCAATCCCCTGTATTTCTAAAGGAATGGCCCTTTTCATGTCACGGGCGGTACTTTCCATGGAATATTACAGAAAGCCCGCGGAATACGTGAAGGGTATTGGTTGGGTCGCAGTTCCAGTTTGGACGTCAGGCAGAGAAGGCATATCTGCCTTAGCTGGGGCTCACTTGCACACGCGCGCTGTGTTTAGTTACAGGAAGATGTATAGTTAAGTAAATAACAGTTTAAATAAATAATATGGTTTTGTGGTTGATGAATGTCTTGGCAACAAGACTGACCTAGAAGAAGAAATGAATCAAGGACGACCAACCAGCGAGAACAGAGAAATAGAAGTCATAGAGAAAGAATTGAAACGACTAGAGATCACCAATGGCCAAAGAAGTAAGTTATGCATCTCTCTATCTATCTGTGTATATCTCTCCGCCTCTCTCCAGTAAAAGAACACTTGTGTATGTACCCAACATGGGTATATGTGTATGAGTATGTAACACTTCCTCATCGAAGTAGGGCCATGTGAACCTAGTAGTGTAAGAGCCATGCCATCGGCAGCTTAAGCTCCTGGAAGGGTTACCCAAGGCGAATATGTGTTGCATAGCGCCTTCTTTACTGGCACTAAATAGGTATATGTTATATACTGGTCTTTTCACAGTACCAAATCATATAACGTTATATGCCTTTCTTTAATTCTTACTCTGGTCGTCTATTCTTCTGGCTTGGTCTGGTATATCTTCTAAGGTCTCGTCTGGTCTTCTATTGAGGATTCCGGGTCTGGTTTCTGTTGCTAGGGATTTCTTGTTATCAGAAGCCCTGTGTCATTGTTAGTTTTTAGTAATAAACACAAGACTTCGATTTACGATGATGTTACTTTATTCGTAGATCCCCAGACCAGACAATCTGCGCAGTGAGACTCACATCTTGCTAGCTTCGCTTCTAACTTCTAACTGACTCTTACTTAGTATCCTTAAACCGGAAGAAGGCCTTCTATAGCCTTCCGGTTCTCACGATCATCCCCAGAATACAAGGTCAGAGTGAGGTCAAGCATTGTCACTCACTCTCAAGGCCATCAGCTGTACTGATCGCCATAATGATTTCTACACTACTTTAAAAATGTATTAGGGATCCAATTATTATGTAACATATGCATGCGGGGTTTGAGAATTGCTTGTAAATTTCCTATTCCCTTCTTACTCATTCCATGAAATCACCACAGGTGATTTCGTTGGATGGAGCCGGCTCAACCGACCCAGAGTGAATGCCCTCACAGAATCAGAATTAACTCGAAAATAATAGAGGATTTTACCGTTTCAGCAAACCTGAAAATAAAAATGATTAGACAAATAAAAAGAACTGAAAAATTGTGGAACAAGAAAGTGATGGTGATACCAATTGTAGTTTGTGCACTTGGAACCGTCCTCAAAGGTTGGGAAAGAGACTGATGGAGATTAGGGAAAGAGTCGAAATCATCTAGATGACAGTGTAGTTAAGATCAGCTAGAATGTTTGGAACTATCCTGAGGACTTGAGGAATTATATTGTCACTTCGACTTCAGTGAAAATCACCTGTTAAAAGTGGCGAGAAAAACTTGCAAATGATAAACGAAAATATAGACAAATACTTGGACCTGGCTAGAGAGCTGCAAAAACTGTGGAACATGAATATAAAAGTCGTGCCACTTATAATTCAGGCCCTTGGAACGGTCCCCAGGAGTTTGGAAAAAAGTCTAAAAGAATTGGACATCCGAAGAAGAATCGAGACCATCCAAACAACAGCACTGATAAGATCAGTTACAGTACTCAGAAGAGTCCTGGAGACCTGATAAAACTTGCTGTCACTCAGCCCCGAGTGAAACACCAGCTTAGGTGGGTGTGAAAAACCAAAATAAAAAAATACTTAGACCTTGCTAGAGAATTAAAAAAATGAGGATGAAAGAGGGACCAATTATAGTTGGTGCACTTGGAACGGTCGCCAAAAGCTTAAAAGAGACTAGAGGAACTGGAAATCAGAGAAAGAATTGAGACCATCCAGACAACAGCATTGTTGAAATCAGTTAGAATACTCAGAAGAGTCCTGGAGACCTGAGGAGACTTGCTGTCAGTGAAAGACCATCAGCTAACTCTGGTGTGAAAAAGTCAGGAGTGAAATAACATGCACTCACCCTAGTCATTATATTTTCTCAAGGGAGATAACTATTTAATTCTAATTATAGAGAACCTCCTGCGATTTATTTACAATTGATTATATTGTAAGTGTATAAAAAATGAAATCAAATCCGACAGTTTAATGTATAGATAAAGAAAAACAATAGTATATATTGTGCTAACAAGCGCCTGTTTCGACTCTATTATGTTTATAAAATGTAATGCAAATGAAATTATTTTAAAAATAAAATAAAAACAAATGTAAAAGTTCTTGTTATTTCAACTAACACTCATGTTTTGGGCTTGAATGTCTTTGAAAAATCTATATAAAATTTTGGTTAAAAAATAATGTAAATTTTATTTTTAAACCCAAGTCTGAAAAATCGATGAGAAAAACTCAACAATGTTTGAAAATAAAAGTATATAAAAAGTTATTAAAAATAATCCATCCACGAAACCGAATGTAAATACCAGTCCGCAATACATTAAAAAAAAAAACATGATGCTATCCGGGAAATATATGGGCAATAAATCCGTGGAGTGCAAAAATAATTGATTATATTATAAATTCTATAAATATGTTTGATTTTTATTTAACGGCACTTCCAATCCTCTGAGTAATTTAATTTCTGTTATGTCGATATTTGAACCGAATGATTTTAAATAGGGTCAAGTGATTATTGAGTTTTTATGGAAGAGTCGACTGGTCGTTGAAATAATCCAATTATTTTAGGAATGTCACCAATTTGAGGAGAATTCATGTGTTTTTCTGTCAGGTAGGTTTTAAAAAAGATTATTAGTGTACGAATCTCTAAAAATAAAATCTTGAAAAGCACTTAGAAAGTCTTTTATCCGAGATGGTGACACATTTTTGAACAGTATATATAGTAAAGTCGTCGAGGCGGCCTAAAGTCGGTATCAGCTATGCAGCGAGTGAGTCTATCCCTTTTTCACTAGCGCTAGACGAAGGAGATTATTTTTGCATCTGAGGTGGAGCGCCACACATACCATCAGCTCCTCACTTTACTGCACAGATCCCTGTGCTACTCATACGCTGAGTTGGCGAGGGCCGGTATCGAATCAAGAACCTCGTGATTCATAGCCGAACACTCTACTAACTGAGGATCTGATCTAATAATGAATATTAATACCACCGGAGGAGACCTTTTATTGTATCATCATGAAGTCATGCTAACAGCACTGATATTCATGACAATCTCTCGCCAACAATCCCTATCTGTCATTACCCACCGGAGGTCCTCTGTGTAGCAACCAGAATTCACGCAGAGCTGTTCGATGTAGGTCCTTGCTGGGCGGCCCACACTGGCGTGCCCATGTGTAGGTTTCCATAGGAGAACGTCACTTATGAGTTCTTCATTTTTATATATACATGGGGAATTTTGGAAAGTTTTTTGTGTGTTTATATAGATACATATGTGTGTGTGTCTATGGTCAGGGCACCTGGCTAATAAGTTTTTAATTAGGTTTGGGAGTTGTTCGTTTCAAATTGGATAGTCAGTATATATATATATATATATATATATATATATAAATAATCAATAGTAATGATATTATGGATGATTTAAACTTATGACTTTCATGCTTACGCAATCTTCAAATGAGTCGAATGGTTGATATATATATATATATATATATATATATATATATATATATATATATATGGAAATTAATCCGACAATATGAGAAGAAAATATTTTTAAAAAAATATAACAAACACTGGATGTTATGATCTGGGGAAACAATTTTATGTGTCAATACTGAAGTATTTCGGTATTATACCATCTTCAGGACACTTAAGTAATGTTTTTGTGAGGGACAAAAATGAAAGATAAGTGTATAGTGAATGTGTGAATATGATATTATTAACCGTTAATTTTTATATGTGCGTTTGTTTACGAAAGCCGATGACGTGATTATTGCATGTGCAAAAATGGAAGGTTAAAATCATAGGATGACGCATGCAGACACGTGAATACGATCTTCACCTTCCATTTTTGCACTTGCAAAGATCACGTCATCGGCTTTCGTAAACAAACGCACATAAAAATTAACGGTTAATAATATCATATTCACTATACACTTAACATCTTTCATTTTGTCCCTCACAAAAACATTACTTAACAGTGTCCTGAAGATGGTATAATACCGAAATACTTTATTGGCACATAAAATTGTTTCCCCTGATCATAACATCCTGTGTTTGTTATATTTTTAAAATATTTTCTTCTCATATATATATATATATATTATATAATATATATATATATACAAGTATATAGGACCCATATCATATATAAGTAAACAGTGCTCAATATTGTGGATAGAGCATTTAGATCTAAATTAAGGTAGCATGGACATGAAGTCAACGGCGCTTGGTTACTGACAACTTCTCGTCTATGCGATTATTCAAATCAAGGGACAACTATTCAACTTGGTTTGGACAATCGCATAGGCAGGAAACTGTCAGTAACCAAGCGCCATTGACTCCATGTTCACGTTACCATACCTTTTATATAAGAGAGATAATATTAAGTATAGATATAAAGAGGCATAGATATAGTTAGATACATACCCACGTTTATGATTTTGTTTGATATAAAAGAAAATTAAATTGGGTCCAAATGGAAATTACAAGTATGGGATTTAATTTGAAATATTGAATACAAATACTAAAGTAAACAGATAGATAGAGACCAAGATAGATAGATAGATAGATAGACCAAGATAGATTGATAGAAACCAAGATAGATAGATAGATAGAGACCAAGATAGATAGATAGAGACCAAGATAGATAGAGACCAAGATAGATAGATAGAGACCAAGATAGAGACATAGATAGATAGATAGAAAGAGACCTAGATAGATACAGACTAAGATAGAAAGAGACCTAGATAGATACAGACTAAGATAGAAAGAGACCTAGATAGATACAGACTAAGATAGAAAGAGACCTAGATAGATACAGACTAAGATAGGTAGATAGATAATATCTATCTATTTATCTATCTTAGTCTATTTCTATCCATTTACTTTAATATCTGAATTCGATAGATGCTACAAGACAAATCCTTTCAATAGAGGTTTGTTATAGTCTAATTCGCCAACATATATTCGTCCTAATGAGATAAAACGACCAGACACCTGTTTATTACCTTTATAAACGTATTCCTTTTGTCCATTGATTAACAACTTATCCTAAACGAACCTGTGAAATACAAAATGTCAACTAAAGATGGTCGGAAGGCGGTTTAGTTGGCAAGTTCACACATTAGTTATATTGTCCCCAAAATTAGTACTGTCTCCTGATTATTACGTCCTATGACTAAAGAATCGATGCTCTCTGTTTTAGTGTTTGATTTTCAACGGAAAACTGGAACACGCTTTACGAGTTTTCCGTATGTAATCAAACGAAATTATATATATATATATATATATATATATTAATACTCGTGTTCCTTAAAAATACGGCCCTTGTCATCTTGCAGCATCCTCTGGTTAAAAATGAGACCGTTCAAATCGTAAAGGATGAAATGCAAATAATGTAAATCCTAATTATCTGGTGTCGCATATCCGCTGAATTCTATAATGAATCCACTCAAACTCGGGGAGTAGGTGTCAACACGCAGAAGTGTGTGTGTGTGTGGGGGGGTGTCAAGACTTTTTGGAGGGAAATTATTCAGAAACGTCTTATTTGCATAGAAAGCAAATGTATCTGGTATCTGCAGACGGGGAAGTTTGAATTAATTCATTAAACAAACTAGCAAGAATATGCACCTTCCGGGCGTAACTATTTAAGTTTTAATGCAATGAAATATATTAGATTAGTAAGACTAACGAAATTAAATAAAAACGCATATAAAAAAGATTACACTTATTTTAATTATAATAGAATAGCTTTCTATATTAAAGAATTCATAGGATTAATTTTAATACTATGATGGAGAACGAGAAATGAAAAAGAGCAAGACATTGTCTTGCCTGCCAGGATCGAACCCGCGTCCTCCCACATGCAAAAACAAATGCGATTTAGGCACTGGACGGACGCGAGGTTCGACTGATGTGCCCGGATGTTTGGGTAATATGCCCATGAAATAACCAAAGCGCGTGGAGTGACAAGCAGAGAAGCATTCGGCTTACGTGAGACGGCAGTCAGAAAAGATTATTTCGACGGATTTTCAGCTGCTGGTCGAAGACTGTTGACTCAAATATCTATCCCCCCCTCTATTTTTCCCCCTTCTATGAATACTTTAGAGAATAAAACAACATTAGAGATCAATAACACCAAGAAATTATTTATCAAACCCGGTTTTGTTAAAAACCACACGATATATTATGTAAACCTTTATTTCTTAGTGATATATAAGACACATTGCAGGATTTTTTAGGCAAATCTAACTCAGATTTTCATAGAGACATGGTTAATAAATGAGATTCTTTTCTATGTATTAATCACTTAGACTATAAATTAAATGCTCATTGTGACGTAAGCAGTGATGTAGTTTGGTTATAGACAAACACCGAATCTCCGTTATAATAAGATTGTCCCCGAAATTAGTACCGTCTCGTGATTAGTACATACTATGACTAAAAGAATCGCCGTTTTAGGATCGTCGTCAGCGGTTGATTTCCAACCAAAAACTGGCACACGCTTTCACGAGTTTTTCGTATGTGATAAAAGGAAACTATCTATATATATATTATTAACCTTGTTCTTTATAAGTACGACCGTTATCGTCTTGCAACAACCTTTGGTTAAAATTCTTACCTTCCAAATTGTCCAAGATGAAATTGTAAAGTTTTTAAATGCCATCCTTGGCCAGTTGAAAATGGGTTAAAAGTAAGTAAGTCCTGAGTTGTGGAATCCTTTGGTAAGTGAATAAGTCCTATGCTGCGTATTGTTAAAGGTCCAGTTATTTAATCCTATGTCCGTCGTCCACGAAAGTCGAAGTAGTTATGGTCAGTATGCTCCGGTTTAAGTATTATATCAGCAGCAAAGTACTGTCAGCGATTGGCCAAGAGTATGATCACATGGTTCTCGCCGAGTCTATACGTAGGAGTGAACTTTTGACACACACCTTATATACTCAAAAAATCTCAACAGAAATGCAAAAAAATGTAACTCCTGATTATCAAGTGTTGCTTATGTACCTAATTCTTACTTCTTATGAATGTCGTCACGTCAGCTAAATAATAATCTTGGTATTAAATAACCCACGAAGGTGTATATGCCATTAAAAGAGAAATGTAGAGAAGATCTTGTGTAGACGATTTAAACTATATTTCTATCTGTAAACTAAAATTTAATAAAAAAATATTTGAAATAGGTCACATGTTTGAGAGCGCTATGGATACTTTTTATTCTTTTGGAAAAATTATAGAAAATGAATATTTTTTGTGGTAGCAAAATAAAGTCTAAAGTCAGAAATAAAGTGAGTGGGGTATCGGGTGGTAAAGGTCAGAAGGTAGACATTTTTACTTTCCTGCTTCTACTTTTACATTTTCGAAAAATACACTAATCGAAAAATTAACATCCTTCTTTTCTTTCTTCGTGACTGACTGATCAACTTCTATGTGACTTGAGATTGTGTCCGTCTGTCTGGAACCAAAACTACGTCACCACCTACGTCAAGATTCCCTTAGTTATATTCACAATGATTAAATAATCATTACTTAATCTTAAATAGATGCTATTTAAAATTATTTATTAACAAAGTCTCTATTAAAGTCTAATTGAATTAGATTTTCAACAAAACCGCCCATATTATGGTATTTGCCTCTCATCTCACTTATGAGGGCTTGACACAAGGACATTTTTATGTGGGCCCACCCACAAGCCGAAAGTCATGGCTGGTAGACACAAAAGATGGGTTGATCCCGTCGACATTCCTCCTCCGGCGCTGGGCAATAAACCCAGCCCAGTCCCTTTAAATCAAGGGGGTAGATGTTGCCTGGGGAAAAGGCCCCCTGGGATCAACGCTGTTAATTTACATTAACAAACACAGGCCACGAAAGGCCTATGTTATGGTATTTGCCTCTCATCCCACTTATGAGGGCGTGACACAAGGACATTTTTATGTGGGCTAAAACAACTAATCGAAGCTCATGGGTGGTAGGCACAAAAAATGCGTTGATCCCGTCGGCATTCCCCCTCGAGGAAAGCGCCTCAGACGCTGGGCGATAAACCCAGCCCTGCCCCTTTAAATCAAGGGGGCTGATGTTGCCTGGGGGGATAGCCCCCTGGGATCGACGCTGTTAATTTCATTAATAGACACAGGCCCTGAAAGGCCCGTGGTATTAATGCGTTTAAAATCCTGCGATGTGTGTTATACATCATTAAGAAATAAATGTTTACATAGCATATGGTGTGAATAATTTGCATACCGGTTTTAACAAAACCGTGTTTAATAAATAATTACTTGGTGTTATTGATTTCTAATATTGTTTTATTCTCAAATGTATTGAAATCAATTAGAATAAAATAAAAATGAGAGTAAACATTAGTGTACTTATCTGATTTCCTTAGTCTTTCTAATTCAATATAATATTTAATCATATCAAAACTTAAATGCTTGTGCCCAGAGGGCAGATATTTCTGCTGGTCTTTTTAAAAATTGCAGTGACATCATGTTAGTTTCTTAAAAAGTATGAATAACTTTACTTAAGAAGAGCAGTATATAAGAACATTAATATAGTATTGACTTGTAGTTATAAATATGGACATTGGATTTAAGATGGTACTGAACTCTAATGACTACACTATATCAAAAGGGTCAGATCTTTTTTTGAGGTAAATATAAAGTACGTAAAACTTTGTAAGTTGTTCGAACGTCGGTCGACCGATTGCAAATGGCCGTCTCTCGGCTCTTTATTTCTGCCCATTCTTCCCAGGGCAGACCAGTCCATTCAGACAACACACGGGGGGATATCACTACTTATACAGTAAAGAATCACGAAAGGATTTTTTTCTACTTTTGGACTATATAATATCATGAAGGTAAATATCATGTTACACGCAAACGTAGAAACTGTGTAATCACGAGTGTCCATTAGTTTTGTACGAAAATATACGACCTTTTTTTAACCAATACATTGTAGTTATTTGTGTTGTTTTTGTTGGAGAAAGAGAAAAAAATTAAAGTGAAGAAAGAAAATGCTTATATAGGATGATTTTTTTTATCATTAATTTTAGATTATAAAAATATTTTTGATGGAGACAGTTGTAATGATATAGCACAAAAATAATTTTTTTTTTTTAGGGAGGTGGGAAATAAAACTTAATAAGTGGAAAAAAAACTACTCACTGCCAAACTGATAAATTGCTACCATCAACAATTTTATAGACATAGTTATTGACAACGGATCTTTAGATATAAATAATAGCAATTTTAATGTATACTAGATTGGTTGGTTGGATTTTACGGCATGTCAATGCTTGGGTTATTTTATGCCAAAGACGTTTTTACTTTATTCATTCTTGTTGGGTATTCAATAATAAAAAAAACTTTTTTAGAACTCATTTTTTGTCTATTTTACCCATAGATGGGAACCTAACACTAATGGTGATGAAGAGGTGCTCCATATTCCCCAGAGCTCCAGAATGGGAACTTCACCATCAGATTGAGTTTAATGTCATATCCAGGACGCTAAAGACCCTCAACCAACGCCTGCTAGCACATATATGATAAAAAGTGTTGGGGGTTTGCCACAAGGGCAATAGGGTTGGGGAGATCATATAGGTGCTAGGGCTTGATGTGACCAACCGATTGATCGTAGGAGACCCTCCCCCGCTCACTCGTCTAGCCTAAGTAAGGGCCAAAGAGTAGTGTTGGAAGCCATGGACTGCTCAGACACCAGGATTCTTAAGAATCACGGGTCGCCACCCACGGACAACAGTTGGCCCCATCGAGAGATATTTACCCCTCTGCCGAGATACAGTCGTGTATTTTTTTGCCCCAGTCAACAGGGCGATATACTAGATTGAAGACAAAAAATGAGCGATACATTATTTAAAAAAAAAATAGTCCATCGAAAGGTTTTGAATAAGTTGACTGTATCCCCTGCAGAGGGGTAAGATCTCCCCCCACAAAACGGGGGGGGGGTCCTCGTTATAACACTAAACTGCATCTGATGGTAGGCATCAGTTTTTGGTTGGTTGGTTGGTTATTTCTTGCGACCTATTTTATTTATTCTTCATGTGAACTCAATTAAAAAAATATTTTTTTAACTAAAAAAAACCCCCAAAAAACCCAAAAAAAACCCAAACCTTTTTAAGGCTATTTTTTTCTATTTAACACATAGATGGGACCCTAACGGATACCACAACACCGGGTCATGGTGGTTCATATTCCCCAGAGCTCCAGAATTGGAACTCTTAAGAAACAAATACCCCAAAATGTGTAGGAAATGGACTGTTATCCAAGTTCAAATCCTGAACGAGGCATTTTATATTGCGTTAATACCCTTAAGGAAATGTATGCATTCAACTATCCTCCCACCAGCTATGGGTAAATAGTTAGGTAGTTTGGACTTTTTAACCTTCATTAGGCAATCAGTCTAGAAGAAGGCAAACTGACTTCAAACTTGTTAAACTCCGCTTAAGAAATTAATGTCACATCCTACTCGTGCGGAGGCGGGGGTTATATATCTTCCGCAAAAATGTAAATATGAACATACAATGAACGCAATTCCCTAACTTTTATGCACGAATAACAAAAGACGAATAAGTTAATTGCTTCACCTTAAGCTTTATTCAATACTAGAAGCGGCTATCCGGCATCGCCTGGGTAGAGGGGGGGGTTAAAAAAGTTTGTCTCGCAGATCAATTATAACTGAATAGTGAGTTGAATCCTCACTGGATGCCCCATAAGAATCCACGCGTAAAAACGACCTTGTGTTAATCCTGTCTGGTGATAGTGAATGTGTATATATTTACTTTGTCCTTAACGGTTTTATTTTCATAGTTTCATCCGGATATACATGCATACATGGAGGTGCGCAGTGTAATGGCTAGGAAATGGACTCGTCGATCCGAGTTCAAATCCTAGACGAAGTTGTCTACATTTCATATAGTGCTAATACCCTTGGAAAAGGTATGCATTCACCAGCTCTCCCTCCAATTACGGGTAAATTGCAGGACAGACTGGGCTCTTTAACCTTGTTTAGGCAACTAATCTATCAGAAGGAAAACTGAATTCAAAACTTTTTAAAATGACCTTGTGTCACATCCTGCTCGTGCGGAGGGGTTTGAAAATAATGCACATACACACCATCTAATATTTATATATGTCTAGATAACTAAACTGCGGTCCATTTAAGGTGAATATTCTTTAGTATTTACAGTGAAATAATCTGGGGGAAGCAACTAGGTTTAAGTTAATCCTAGACGGGTTGACATGCCGTTAAAGTCAATCAGTGAATCAAAATAGCCCGTTTAACATTCAGCGACTTGAGCGGGCCAACGTGGTGTAATGGATAGCAAGCTAAACTCTTGCAGATCCATTACTACAGAAATAACTACTTCGATCCTCGATGTATGTCCTATATTTGCAACCTTGTGTCACATATTACGTGGCAAATGGTTGGGATAAATACCTACTTATTTCAGCGAGTTTTCCATTAGCCAAAGAAACTCTGAAAAAAAAAACCCACCTCCGTTGACATGGTGTAAAGCTTCAGTTCGCATTTCTTTTAATCTCTGTTACGTCCTCAATTCCCGCCGCCCTCGAAATGAATTTACACATTTAAGAAACAAGAAAATAAATGGGAAGGAGCTAGGCGAGTAGAAAGCCTTCCACATTTGCACAGTACGGTGCCTCGCTAAAAACTCGTGCTAAAAGATATATTTTTTTTCTTTTATCAATTCAGCACTGAAACTTTAGACGTTTAGTTGGTTGGCTAGTTTGATTTTACTGTATGTCAACCCTTGTTGGGTTATTTTATACCGAAGATGTTTTATTTTATTCATTCTTGATGGGTAATGAATTTTGTAAAATTCAATTTTTTAAAAACACATTTTTAAACTCATTTCTTCTATCTAACCCATAGATGGGACCCTAACAGGTAGTACCACACCGGGTCAGGGTGGACCTGTGTGTAATGGTGATGAACGGGTAATCCACATTCCCCAAAGCTCCAGAATTGGAACTTCACCATAAGATACAGGACACTAAGACCCTCAGCCACCACCTTCTAGCACATATAATTAAAAACGGTTGGGCCTTGCCATAAGGACAATAGGTTTGGGGATATCATATAGGTGCTAGGTCTTGACATGACAAACCGATTGATCGGTGGGGGCGTCTCCGATCGCCCGTTGAGCCTAAGCAAGGGTCTAAGTGGGTGTTGCATGTCGTGGACTGCTCAGCTATTCGGGTTCAATCCTGAAAAATTACAGGTCGGCACAACAGGTGGCACCATTTAGAGGATTTTACCTCTCTGCAGAGGTGCAGTCGGTGTATTTTCTGTCCCAACCAACTGGGTGGAAAACAAATGGGATGGAGCTAGGGGAATAGAGAGATTTCTACATTTGCACAGTACGGTGCTTCGCTAAAACCTCCTGCTAAAAAACATTTACAATGACTTAATAATTTTTCTTTTATTAATTTAACATTGACTAATTACGACGTCTAGACGCCATCACTTAATTGTATAAGTTGCTCAGCTGGGCAAATATCTTTATTCAAATTTCTAAATGAAAAATACCAATACTTCAGCTTTAAAACTTAAATCACATTTTCGATGTGCGTATGCTGTGATATATATGAAGTAGTCAAACAATGTGTTTGAAATGGCGAAGGCCGACAATTTGTGGGAGATTATGTGCTTAATTAGTCATACCATAATTAATGACTTTAATTAAGCACATAATCTCCCATATATATATATATATATATATATATATATATATATATGTGTGTGTGTGTGAAAATGTGGAAAAACACAAAATTTCAGTTATGCGTTGTGAACTAGTGGAAATTAACTAGAATTTGGGATGACGTGTAAAAGGCTGACCTTTTGGCTTCTAATTGGTTGAATGCCAATAAGACAAAGAGTGAATGGGAGATAGGGAGAAGAGAGAGTCTGTTGGGAGTTTTCTAAGTGGACTCACGGTTAGAGTCTGGGCTGAGTGTTTGAAGAGGACAGACAGAAGATACACCCTGTCCTCCAATACATTTTCACTTGGGTTTAAAATAAAATATATGAATTCTGAGAAAAAAAACAATGTCTTGTGTTCGTTATCAAAAACTGCCAATGGACGCAAGTATATCACAAGATCCCAAGTAATTCCAGAATTGAAGAACGGAGAAATGCACGATCCAGAATAGCAAATACCACACTTCCAGATAAGTATATTTATTACATACTCCTCCAAATTAGATGTCACTTCACATATAGAGATTTACCTACATATTCATTTCTTTTAATCAAGCCCGCAACATTACATATTCTCATTTGATTATTAATGAATATTTCAACCTATTACTCATTTAATTGATCCCACTACGTAACAATTAGGTGCTCATACTGTAATGGTCATCATCGTAAGAAATGAACACGGTGACTAATCTATTAATAATGGAGATTCGCTTCCGGTTTTTGTCTGTAACAAAAACTACATCACTGCTTACGTCACATTACCCAAAATCGTCATAACATAGAATAAATACACTCAAGATTTGAACATTTAATATTAGACAGTCCTCATTGTTTTTTAAAACAAGTTTTAATAAATACATGACTGGTATTATATATCTATATATAGTTTGTTTTATTTTAATACATATTTAAAGTTTACATTTCAAATTGTTTTATTTTGTAATCCTTTAATGAATTTTATGATTTTACTTACTTAGGGTACAAACTCGCTGACATTGAATTTTTTACTCCTACCCCTCAGGCAATATGTTTCAAAAATCTATTTTTACATCACCTAGAGGCGTTTTTTATTTTGTACTAGTTCAAATAATGAACGAGACTGTTTGCATTTCACATAGCACTAATATCTTTGGGAAAATTATGCCTCAACTATTTTTCCTCGAGTTATGAGTAAATAGTAGGGCAGAATTGGCTCTTTAACCTTAATATTGCAACCGGTCTTGGAGAATGAAAAGCCTGTTAAACAATTGAACTCTTTGTCCCATCCTGCCAGTGTAGAGGGGTTTGTAAATACATTACCATTAGAGATGCGTGCAGTAATGATTAAAGCTATAGAAAAATGAACTCGTCGACCCGAGTTTAAATCCTGGACGAGGCTGTTTACCTTTCACATAGCGCTAATATTTTGGGAAAGGTATGCATCCAACTATTTTCCTTCAAGTTATGGGTAAATAGCGAGGCAGATTGGACTCTTTAACATTGCTATTGCAAGCAGTCTTGGAGAAGGAAAACTGAATTCAAACCTTTTAAACACTGTTTAAAAGACTGACATCTTTGCCACATTCTGCTAGTGCGGAGGGGGGGGGTCGGTAAATAAATACATATATTATTGTTGATAGAATAATAATCTTTAAGCGTAAAGGTTATCGTCGTAGGAAATGGAATTGGCGACTCGATTTCAATTTCTGGGCGAGGCTGTTATTGTTTCACTTGACGCTATTGGCCATAGAAAAGACACGAATCCATTTCTTCTCTCCCCAGCTATGAGTAAACAGCAGGGTCAACTCGATTCTTTAGCTTTGGTTAGGCAACAAGTATAGAAGAAGGAAAATGCTGAATTCAAACCAGCTGTATTCAGCATAAAAATTAACATTGTCACATCATGTGGGGTTGGGTAAATATATACGTATATAAATTTAACTAATACAAAGTAAATATATATACACATTCAGTATTACTAGATGTAGCTGTTTGAGCGAAAATAATAATTTGATTTATATTCGGGAACATATTAAAGAATTAAATTTAGATAGTAATAGCATGGTTTTTTGCATTTAGTATTTTAGATAGGATACATTAATTTTGTTGCAGATTGACTGTTTGTTTTGCGCGGGAAGTCGAAAAGACAAAGGAAAATTGAACAGAGAAAACAATAGATAGGCGAGACAGAAATCTTAGTATAACAAAAGAGGTGTGACAAAGGACTCATCTGGACAAACGCTAACTTGAACAAAGGGAAAGGACTTCCGGTCAAGGAACAAAAGAATGTGTGGGCGGTCGTCAGTACTTAAGCGGTCATCGGAGAGACCCGAGGAGAGACCCCAGAGAGACGGCGCAGAGAGCAGAAGGTGTCTGACCGTCGATACGGTCGGGCGCTGCTAGCGAGCAGTGAGGCTCGTCCACCACCTTCCACCACATAAGTAGTCGTAGTGTCATTACCCATGTCCGCCACTCACCTACCACACACCGAAGAAAATAAAGAAGAGTCATCTTTTGTATACGCGTATCTGTTATTATTGAAGTAGCTGACTACTAGCATACCTGGCTAGTGGGTTAGGAACGATGTCCGCTGTATACCCGCAACGTATACGAGTCAGAGTAGCGTGAGCTTGAAGAAACCAGTATGCAACAATTTTTCTTTTCAGCGGTGTCTGTGCCCTTTTTCTGACCCACCCCCTCAGACCAGATCAAAGCAAGATCTTGTTTACGTAGGGATTTTAATGGGACATCGTGCGAAGATCAAACTCTTCATTCACTAATAATGGATCTATGAGACTAACTTCTCCCTCTCTATCCAGACAACACCGGGTAGCCACTTCTAGTACACATATAAAGGGCAGTTTGTGTGTATGTATGTATGTCTGGATGAAACTACGAACAATAAAACAATTAACAACAAAGTAAATATACCTATGTGTACATTAAATATCACCGGTTTAATCTTAAAATTATGAAAATTTTATTTATATTCGTAGATATTTGAAAATTATAATAGGCATAAAAATAGCATTGAAATTCTACTTAAAGATGTCCAGCATTTGCAAATCTCAAAAATAAACAAATCAATACACCAGTGTTTCCCCCTCTACCCAGGTGTCGCTGGGTAACCGCTTCTAGTATGTCATAAGGTTCGATTTGTTAGAAAATGAAAATGTAGCCAGAAATTTTCGTTGATTCTGTCCTTGAATAAATTCCAATTGAGTCAACTAGTAAAGTTATTATCCTCTTTCTTGCTTTATTTCGGATGCAAAGAGGATTTTGATCAGCGTGTTCAATCAATAAGCCGAATAAAAGTCAGTTTATTTGGGCTCACTAAATCGGGTTTCACAAGCAATAACCAAAAATAGCCGTGACATTTGTAACTTTTCACTGCTAACCGTGCATCACTAACGAATATATGACTCTTGAACAACATTCTGCGCTGTATTACCTTATCAACATCGTAAGGTTTTCCTGTTAGAGATTTTATTTAACAGATTGTTTGTCTAAAAATTTTATCAATTAATTTGAAGAAGTACTTTTCAGTATTAATGTTAGATAGTTTGCAGAAAGGGAGAGGTTGATCCATATTACTTTCCTTTTTCTGTATTTTCGTCCATATATATATATATATATATATATATATATATATATATATATATATATATATATTTATTTATTTTGGAGGATATGTGCTTAATTGAAGTCATACCTAATTTTTGAAAATTAATTAGTTAATAATTAGTGAATTTAGGCGGGCATATTAACTAACTAATTTTCAAAAATTAGGTATGACTTCAATTAAGCACATATCCTCCAAAAATTGTCGGCTAAAAGCCATATCAAATAAACACAGTATTTATTTACGTACTTTCATATATATATATAATATATATATATATATATATATATAAAGCTCCCAATAGGATTATATTGATTAGCAAGTTAATCAGTTTTAAGAATTCCATTTGCAACACGTACTGTTCTTGTTCCAAGCTTCGTATATATTTACCTCATCTTGCAATATAAACAGATAAATTATACATCCATTGACATTTATAGCATATAAAGTTGGCCATATGACTGATATTACAAATAAGATTCTAGTACGTACGAAAAAGAAACAATCTATTTTCTTGTAACTTCCAGTAACGAATACCACCTGTCTCGATAGAGAATAGACTATATATTGTGATAATCAACATTTCTTCTTGGCTACATCCCCAGAATTGTGAACTATCAATATTCTCTGAATCTGATTCCTACAAATTGTCTTAAAGAACATGTTTGGACCGCCGATTCATCGATCGTTAATTTGCCCCATTGCGCCGATACTCGGTAATCGAAACCAGACAAAGGTTAAGTTTCCGATACTGATTGTTTTTTGTAGACTCGCCAAACCCCAAGAGATTGTTGCGATGTGGCTTTTTCGAAAACGTTTCCTAACAATCTCAGTTAAGGAAAATTAATATTTCTCTAATTTGAATTTGTTTTTGTTCTTCATGGTTTCTGCCAGGAGTTCTGATTAGCATATCCGTGTAAGAATAATTTCTTCTACCTTCCGGTGACGATTCTAAATATGTCTTATACTCGCTCTGTTAACGGACAGCTTTTTCGTCTGGGGCTATAGAATACATCGACTGCACCTCGGCAGAGGAGTAAATCATCCCTCAATGAGGCCACATGTTGGCCATGGGTGACGACTGTTACATAATTATTAGAGACCTAATATTTATGTGCAATAGTGTAGAAATAAAAATGGCTGTTATAAGTTACAGTCCACGGCCTTGAGGGATGAGTAACAAGGCTTGACCTTAGTCCTAACCTTCCGGTGGATACCGTGAGAATCGGTGGAGGAGACCCTCTTCCGGTTTAGATTAGAAATAGATTTTAGCAGTCGGTGAGAAACCACGACGGTGGTGAGTCGTGTTATACACGCGGCCGACTCGATCTGCGCAGGTAGTCTGGTAGGGATTTCGAGAATAAAATATGATCTAAGTAAATCGAAGTCTTGTGTTATCTAAAAACTAACAATGACACAGGGCTTCTGATAAAGTGAAATCCCCAAATGGAAGACCAGACACGAAGTCCCCAAGAGAAGTCCAGACGTTAGAAGAGACCTAGAAGAACTTAAGATGTCAGAAGAACAGAAGTAAGTAAAAGTAAAGTAAAGTCGTCGGGGCGGCCTAATGTCGGTATCAGCCATGCAGCGAAGGAGTCTATCCCCTTTTCACTAGCACTAGACCAAGGAAGTTATTTTAGCGTCTGAGGTGGAGCGCCACACCTACCATCAGCTCCTTACTTTACCGCACAGATCCGTGTGCTACTCATACGCTGAGTTGGCGAGGGAGGGTATCGAACTAGGAACCTTGTGATTTCTAGCCGAACGCTCTACCGACTGAGCTAACCCGTAGAGAAGTAAAGATGGGTATACAACAACGACCCGTGATACTTAGGGATGGAAGCCTGGTGGTTAAGTAGTCCATAACTTGTAACACAAAACTTTGACCCTTAATTAGGCTAGTCGGAAGGTTCGAGAGGCTCCTCAATCGGCTGGTCACGCCAAGCCATTGCACCTATATGACTGTCCCAACCCTATTGCCCTTATGGCAACCCCCAACCCTTTTTATCATATATCAATCGGACATGTCTCAAGAGAAGAATCACAATCATTAAAAAAAATTAAAAACATTGATAGACGTGCATAAACAATGACCTCCTCTTTTGAATGAGGTTTTAAAAAGTTCTTCGGCACCTTTTAACTGTCAAACTATTCGGAATAATTTCCCAGGTTGTTTGGTTTGGTTTTATGGTATGTCAACCCCTTGGGTTATTTTATGCCGAATACTTCTATTGGTAAAAAAAATGTTTAATGCTAACAAAGTTTTGAAATAATTTCATTTTTAATGGATAACACAATTTTGTTTATAAAACTGTTTTCTATTTAATCCAAAGATGGATCTCAGGTTGTATCCCTACTATACTCAGATACACAGAAAACACCCGAGGAAGGCCGGAGGATACAGCACTGAGAAGATATGTTAATGACTAACAATAAAGTTGAGGACAACAGTCCCCAAAATCAAAATTATTAAATTGTTTTAGTATGTATATTCATTCAAACTAGCAAATAAAAAAGAATAACGCCCTTTGATCACAATTATTTAAGTTTTAATACAATTAATTATATTGAATTAGAAAGACTAATGAAAATCAATACGAACATAAAAATAACTTACTTTTATTTTATTCTAAGTAATTCCAATATAAAATTATACATAGGATTGCTTTTAATACGTTTGAGAATAAAACAATAATATTAAAAATCAATAACACTAAGTAATCATTTATTAAACACGGTTTTATAAAAACCGATGTGCAAATTATTCACACCAAATACTATGTAAACATTTATTTCTTAATGATATATAATACACACCGCAGGATTTAAAACAAATTACCATTAATTCTTCACTTTACTGCCGAGGTCTCTGTGCTACTCATGCGCTGAGTTGTTGAAGGCCGGCATCGAGCCAGGAACCTTGTGGTTTCTAGGCTGACACTCTACCGACTGAGTGGCGTTGGTGGTGACAATTTCGATTACAGACAGACAATCTCCATTACGATAAGATATGAATGTCTATACTATTAAAGAATGTCGGAAAATGAATTTATCCAATAAGAATGAAGAGTTTTTCTTCTTTTAATCATGTGATTGTTTTCTCACGCAGATATTCCATCATCGGAGATGATGTCATCCGTATTTCTTTAAAGTGCCATTTATCACGGCTCATTGACAATATAATAAATGAGTGCGAATAATAATCTTACTATTAACGACAACCAACTCTCAAATACATTTAGTGTTAAATTCATAGTTTCTCGCAGTTCCTTAACTTACCTTATTTAAAAGGGAGGATCAAAGTGTAGTATCTGTTCCAGATTCTATGCTTTGAGACTTGCCTTCTATACCCGGCCTCGGCTGGGGGTCCAGTGTGCTTCGGCCTCTGGACCGGTGAAGTACAATTAATAGCATCGATCCAAGGGGGCTATGCCCCCCAGATCCTTGCAATTTTTATGTGCCCACGTAAAAACGAGACCTTGTGTCCAGCCCTCATAAGTGGGATGAGCAGGCAAATACCCTTTGAGACATTCCTTCTATACCCGGCCTCGGCTGGGGGTCCAGTGTGCTTTGGCCACTGGACCCGGTTAAAGTACAATTATTAGCGTCGATCCCAGGGGGTCATCACCCCAGGCAATACCTGCCCCTCTGTGGGCAGAGCTGGGTTTATTGCCCAGCGCCTTGAGGGGGAATGCCGAAGGGATCGACGCAATTTTTGTTCTTTCCCACCCATGAGCTTCGGCTTGTGGGTGGGCCCACGTTAAAACGAGGCCTTGTGCCAAGCGCACTACCGACTGAGCTAAACCTGCCCTGTATATAATATATAATGTAGCTTGCTTTATATATAAGTAAAAAGTGCTCATTATCATTGATAGAGGATATATATATATATATATATATATATGTCTAAGTTGGAGGCAGCTGTTGTAATGGTTATCACCGTAGGAAATGAAAACAGCGAGACGAAATCCTGGACCAGGCTCTTTGCATTTCACATAGCGCTAGTACCGTTAGGAAAGGTATAACTCCATCTATTCTCCCTCTATTGGTAAATAGTAGGATGGGCTGGGTATTATAATCTCCATTATAATAAAGATTATGTTGAATTTGAATAAATTCAGATTTTTTTTTTTATCTTTGTCAGCCTGCAAATTTTTGTTTCAAGTATCGGCGGACATTTCATTTTGGAGGGAAAAATCATTTTTTGCGACGTTTTTTCGCTTTGAGTAAATAAACCAAAACACAAAGCGTAATATCGGCAATCGTTTTTCTTTTTATTAAGAAAACTCTACTTTCCAGCGGGTCTAAACTGTTTGTGAAGCTTAAATGATCGTCTTAATGCTTCTAAATCACCGGATAAAGAAAATGTATCCATTGGAAATAAACACATTCCAATAAATCTAGTAGGAAGATTTTATTGAAAAATAAACGTCCGAGGAATTTCTGGTGACAGATGCAAATTTATTTTCTTTTTCTTTCCTTCTTCCTCTCCTTTTCTCTCGAAAACGAACACATAAGAATATATAGGCTATTAGTTATTAATTTAAACCTAAGAATATATATAATGGACTCTCCCGTCGATTTTCGACGTATGAGGGTTCATACACACAATGAACATCCACACAGGGATTTGTTTTATAGTGGTGAAGGCTTGTGTTGGACCATCCACACTTTTTGGCACAGTCGATAGGAAAGAATTGGTGCATCAAGGGTTGCCACGAACCCAATCAACGACCGACCTCAAGAATTTTGAATTCAGAGTTATCCCTCTCCTAGACTGGTTGCCTACCCAAGGCTGAAGGGCCCAGTCTGTCCTACTATTTAACCCATAGCTGGAGGGAGAATATATGGATTCATACCTTTCCCAAGGGTATTAGCGCTATGTGAAATGCCAACAGCTTCGTCTAGGAATTGAACTCGAATCGATGAGTCCATTTTCCACGACTCTAACCACTAGCCCACGCGCCTATCTATATATATATCTATATACATATATACACACAAATCTTTGCAGCAAGTTAACAGCTCCAGAACTTAGCTTTCATAAATCTTCTGACGAAGGGATCTTCTATCGCGAAATATTAAGAAAAATAAATCAAAGGTAAATGAACAACATCATAGTTACCTCATTTCTCTTTACACTTGCATTGTGGGATAGCCTTCAAAACCAACCACCAAACCAATAGAAACACAATGCTTCAAGCGAATTACAAAACATATATATATATGCACCGGTTTAACTGAATCAGTACATCGCCCACCAAGGAATCGCTAGGTTCTGAGTTCGATACCGGTCTCCACCAAGATTTGGTAATCTGCTCTGTGCGGTAAAGTGGGAAGCGTACGGTAGATGTTGAGCTCTACTTCAGCAAAATAATCTCCCTGGTCTAGCCCTAGTGGAAAGGGGATAGAATCCCTTGCTGTCTGGCTGATACTGCCAATAGGTCACTCCGTCAAGTTAACTTAAGTTGAATAATAGTTTGAATAATGTACACATGGATAAACTCCTGACCGAAACACGTGTAAGTAAATTTGATTAAAATATCCTATATTATCCATTCTATACTTTCTTTCCTTTATTCATTTTTTCAACATATATATATATATATATATATATATATATATATATATATAATACCAAACTTGTTGGTAACCCTTGTGTAAGAAAAAACCCGGCAAATAGTTTGATTGTAAAAATATACTACTGGGGGGGGGGATGCAATAACGATAGCGGCAGGGTACCTATTTGTAATAGGGGGACTGGTGTAATTTGGGGTATACCTTAGAACTAAAGTAGTAAGATTCCAATTTACTTAGAATAAAAAAAAAAAAAAAAAAAAAAAAAAAAAGATTTAAATGGGTTTCTGTCTTTTTTTTTTAATTTTTTTTTATTGGTTGGTTTAGTTTATGCTAATTTATTTGAATCAGTGTGGAATGTATTGTATAATAATGCGTTGCTCCAAGTCACTTTAGTCATATTTTAGCCCTGAAGAGCATTAAGCGAAACTTTCAGTAGGTATATCTGACTCATTAGGTTTATATATGCACATAATTATACATATCCACTCATATGCATAGACATACAGACTCATATTTATATACATATACGCACATAAAAATATACTTATAATTTCTAGTGTGACGTTATCATCTCATCATACAATTCAAATTAACTGAAATTAACGATGCACATTAACTTCGCCTGTGAAATTCTATTTTTCCTTTCCATTTTGTAGAATATTGTCAGTAAAATTGAAAACTTACATCATTAAATTAAGGTTTCGTTAGTGGAAACTTATGAATACAACAAAGGATTATACGAATTGCTTGCATTTTGATATGACACGACGTGGCGGGAAAAAAAAACAGACAAAGTCTGGTGGTATTTTTAATAAACTGCAGGCGCATTCTGGATTTAGTGGAAATGATGCATTGGCGCCGAAATCATGTCTGACCCCAGATTCATTATCTGATGAAGAGTTTGTTGGCTGTAAAGCCGTTGCCGTATTTGCAAGAGCATGTGTGCATGATATCATATATCCACCCCTATATAT
>CM042145.1:61242727-61297727 GCA_023376005.1 Doryteuthis pealeii | reverse complement strand
GGTTCACTAACCTGGAGTGGTAGTACCTGTTAGGGTCCTATCTTTGGGTTGAGTAGAAAAATGGGTAAAAAAAAAAGTGTGTTTAAAAAAATAGTTAAAAAAAAATTGATTACCTATCATAAATGAATAAAACATAACATCGTTGGCATAAAATGGCCCCGAAAGGGTTGACATGCCGTAAAATCCAACCAACCAGCCATAGATATGCAGAAGTGCCAATTCTTGCGTAAATAATGCTGTATTTTATGGTGGTAACTTTTCTACTACTACTGCAGCTAAAAGATTACAATGTTCAGCTTTTCATTATTCTTATGCCAGAAATACCGAAAAAAAAATTTTTTTTCTAAAAACGAAAAAGAAATCGTAAGAATTGGGCAGGGGAAAAGGATTAATGAGCTAATTAAGCAAAAATCTATTCACTCCTCTCCGTGACTGGCGCAGTCATCATTATCAATTAATAATATTCATTTTATCTATTATCATTTGCTAATCTAATCATTTAATTGGGAAACAAAAAATCTTTCATCATACTATAGAGAAGAATTTCGTTATCTTTGTTAAAAGAAAATATGAAACAAAAACTTTAACATATATATAAATGATTGTGGAGTGTTTGTCTGTCCTCTTTCGACAATTAAATCGTTTGACATACATGTACCAAATTTGCAATGCATTTTATACAATTGCTTGATTGATTTTAATGGCGTCTAGGGTTATTTCATTATTTGATTTAAACCATTTAGCGTTATTTTACGCCAAGAGTTTAGGTTCGTTTGTTTTGTTTGTTTTACGGCATATCAACCCTTTTCGGGTCATTTAATGCCGAAACATGTCATTTTGATAAAAGTTTCTATGTTTCCAGTTCTTAATGTCTTCAAATTAGTATAAATAATTTTCATTAGCTTCTTTTGGTTTGGTTTGTTTGTTTTACGGCATATCAACCCTTTTCGGGTCATTTAATGCTGAAACAAGTTATTTTGATAAAAGTTTCTATGTTTCCAGTTCTTAATGTCTTCAAATTGGTATAAATAATTTTCATTAACTTCTTTTGGTTTAGTTGTTTTTTTACGGCATATCAACACTTTTTGGGTCATTTAATACCGAAGCAGGTAATTTTGATAAAGGTTTCTATGTTTCAAATTCTTAATATCTTCAAATTGGTATAAATAATTTTCATCAACTTCGTTTAGTTTGGATTTGTTTGTTTAATGGTATAATAAACCTGTGGGTTATTTAATGCCAAAAACTATTAGTGTGAGATCAAAGTTAATACTCAAGTTTCCTTTACAGGTGTATTTTTGTAGATCTATTTCGTGGATGTATTTTATATTTGATTCATAATTTTCGATATATTCTTATTCATTTCAAGAAGGATAAAATGTCATCCATTTATTATGAAATATAACTAGAAGTTAGAGATTCGTGTTCATTATGAGTTCATATTTTTCTCACACAGTCCAATCGAATACGAATAATTCAGTGTATTCTATAATTCGCTGACAGAGCGATAAAAAGTATTTTTGACATCCCAATAATGTGATATTCTTTTATTAAAAACAAGAGACCGAATTTCCCACACGAATCCATTCAATATATTTATTTTGCTGATATCTCTGGCCATTTATGGCATCAAGAGCACTCAAAGAGTTCTGAAGATTCTCAGAAATATATAAGAAGAAAACTGATTCTAGTTCTTATATTCTATTACCTTAATATATTTAATTTTATTTACTTACTAAAAAAAAAAAAACAACCCTTTGGGTCACCTAGTTAGCTCTGGGTTGATAATTGTGATCAGGAAGAAAGTTAGTTTGCAAAATGAATTAAATTTAAAAAACGACCGGAAAATAAATAAATGTAATCATTTTGCTAACATTTGCAATTAAGTAAAAAAAAAAAAAACCCCCAAAAAACCCTACCCATCTTATATATAAGACAGCCGTTAGCTACAGAAAATTAATACAGGAATAAATTCATCTACCGTTCACACTCTCCAATCTCTCTTTACGTTCACAGAGAAAAATAACAAACATAAAGAGTAGTCAATCAAGATTATATATATATATATATATATATATATATATATATATATATAAGAGGGGGGAAATAACAGACAGAATGTGAAGCAAGAGACGGTGGTTTTTTGACTTAATTGCAATTTACGACTAATTAGAACAACATAAAATGGATTTTTTTCAAACATAACTTAATCCCAAAACTAAGGAATATTTTGGGATGTATTGTGTGTCATTAAACTAAATAGAAAAAAAAACCTTAGCAAACAATCATTGATTTGCTCAGCTTTAGTATAATAATAGATAACATTAATATATTTAGTTTCATTTAGTTATATTAGTGTCCTGGATATGACGGTAAACTGCATCTAATGGTGAAGTTCCAATTCGGAGCTTTGGGAAATGAGGAGTATCCATTCATTGCTATTGTTCCCAAGTCCACCCTGACCCAGAGTGGTAGTACCTTTTAGGGTCCATTCTATAGGTTAAATAAATAGAAAAAGTTTACAAAAATGTGTTTAAAATTAGTTTGAAAAAAAATCGAATACCCAACAAGAATGAATAAAACAAAACGTCTTCGGTATTGAATAACCCAACAAGCGTTGATATGCCGTAAAATCCAACCAGCAACCTATCACATTATCATAACATATATCTATTTCTGTAGAGCGTTCGGCTAGAAACCACAAGGTTCCTAGTTCAATTCCGGTCCTCGCCAACTCAGCGTTATGAGTAGCACAGGGATCTGTGCGGTAAAGTAGGGAGCTGATGGTAGGTGTGGCGCTCCACCTCAGATGCGAATACAATCTCCTTGGTCTAGCGCTAGTGAAAAGGGGATAGACTTCCTCGCTGATTGGCTGATACCGACGTTAGGCCGCCCCGACGACTTTACTTACTTATATGCAAATAATACTGATAACTAAGCAAATAAAAAAGTTATATATATGTGTGTGTGTATATATTGATTAATCTTAGCTTTGTCTGACACAAGGTCAGATTAAGAGAAGATGGGAGCAAGAAGATTGTGTTGCGTCAGTTTTCCATGTGGACAGAATGCCAGCCTTGAAAACCAGTATCTGAAATTGTGACTATTTACATGTTATTTAATCCTCCCCATTTGTGCAAGTGAGATAAACGCAAAATTCCCAGTCGCAATGCCAGTTCCAATGGGCACGAATATTGTCACTAAATACGACTTATCCAAATAGTTTCATAGCATCGACAAAAATAAATTAACTAAAGGTCACAGTATAATGCCGGTTTATATATTTCCCAGTGGATTACCTATCTCACCCAGTCGTTTTCAGTCTTGTACCTCAGTTGCGCTAGTTGCTGCATTCGTTTATTACATGATTAACTATTACACCTGTCTTGACACATTCTACTCTTGTTGTTCTTATCTGTTATAGGTGATATACCCTATTGACCAATGGAATGCGCCGACGGGTTACTATAAGTAACAGGGATAATTGTGGCTTGAGAGTTAGCCAATGCGAGTATGCCAATAACTGTTCGTCGGACGTAATTTCCACTTCTCTCTATTGTATTTGTCTACTTTCTGTTAATACATTTTCCTACATTTGTTACCCGTCGTTTTGTTCTTATTTGACCCCTTAAAACCTCACAACATTATCTATTATCACTTTGATATAATTCGTTCTTATGACATTTTTTGTGCTTCAGTTTCTCTCTTGGGGTTTTCCTTTCTTAGCCATGTTTAAGTCTTCTCGAGCACAATATCTCCAGTTTTTTTCGCTTGAAGTATCCATATAGTTATTTTCTAGTTTGTGTTGTTTTTCTCTCTGTGAATTTGTTGCAATTGCTGTTATTAGTTTCTGTAATTAGTCTTTCTTTGCTCTTTTTAGTGTATTCTTTGAATCCTTGAATTGTCGCATCTACGCAATAATTATTTCATTCCTTGTGAGTTTTTCACACCAGCGTAAGCTGATGGTCTTTCACTGACAATAAGTCTCCTCAGGTCTCCAGGATTCTTCCGAGTATTCTAACTATTGAATCAAGTCAGTTAGACAGTCAACAATTGGTTTGAGCAATGTGACTGGTCAAGACAACTGGTATTTATGGGAATTCAGGACAGTCCACCCATGCATTTGGGTGAGTCCATTCCCCGAGTCCTGATTGGCTGCTTGGTTTGTAGGGTCCTCTGAGGCTCCATAAATCCTGCCATTTTTCAGAGGTCATTACGGCATCTCAGAATCGTATTCAGTTACGACTGTTTGCCGTCTTGTCTTGCCAATTCGACGGTAATTAGACTTAGTATTCTATACTAACTGATTTTAACAATACTGTTTTCTGAATGGTCTCAATTTTTCCTGATTTCCAGTTCCTCTCGTCTCTTTTCTAAGCTATCATCATCAAGGAGTGCCGACAGCACAAATTCGTTTGACTCTCTCTTAGAAGTTATATGACGGAAATTTATTAATACTGCGATAATTTGACGATTCACCGTTTACTGTTAAATCTTGGAAAGCAAGTGAAGACAAGTGTCGCCATCTTGAGACCTGTGTTAGCAAAATTAGTTTATTTCTTTGCCGTTTTCTTATTTAAATTCTAAGCGGGGAAAAAAGAATCTTTTTAACGAGCAAAGTTAAATATTTACTTTCAGTCTTTCTTTTGTTTTAACAGTGTTGTTTCTTATTTCAACTATTTGCGTTGTTGACTCGTGTTCGACAAAACAAGTAGAATGCAAACAAAACCAAAACGAAATTGAAAAAAAAAGTAAAATGCTAAAATAAAACAAAGGAAAAACTAATGATATGCATTTGTAAATCACATTTTCTTTTTTTTTTTACTAGACTTTCTGTCTCTTTTCAGATAACGACAATAAGATTTCATTCTTTTTTGAGACTCAAATCCCCGCAAGTTTGATTTCGTTCGACACGTTTTCAACATTGTCTAAATGAGACATCGAATTTTAAAGAGCAGGACCAGTGAATATACGACAGTATGATGATTTAATTATTACAATGTTTCATATGTTTGCTTAAGAGCTATTGCGAAGTACTTCAATAATTAAAAAGTATAATATTCTTGATTTACCACTAACTCTTTTTTTACTTTGTTTCCTTCTTTTCATTATTTTCACTTGAAACAGATTAGCGTAATCGCTTCAGCGCGCTCAACCATCTCTTTATCCTACCCCTACTCTTCTTTCTTTCTTATTATATTTTTTCGGTGTAGCGTGTCGTTTTTCTTCCCTTTTTTTTAAAAATTAAAAACGGAATGGTCCATTATTTAGCTGAGGTGACGATACTCATAAGAAATAAGAATTTGGCGGATAAGGAACACCAGATAATCAGGATTTACATTTTTGCATTCAACCTTGGACGATTTGGAAGGTTTCGTTTTTCTTACCATAGGGTGTTGCAAGATGATCACGGTCGTACAATAAAAGAACACGAGTATTAATATATAGATGTAAATAACATACCATTTTTACTAGACTTTCTGTCTCTTTTCAGATAACGACAATGAGATTCCATTCTTTTGTGAGACGCAAATCCCCGAAATGGTTTGATTTCGTTCGACCCGTTTCACAACGCTAAATGTGACGCCGAATTATAAATATCTCCAATAGCATTGCGGCTTTCTGTGTAGGAAATTACTTTGATCGGGTCAGAGTTCAATTACTTTTAGCTTTCGAGTAATGAGTATCATAGAAGATCACTCTGAAAAAATATGCAGTCATTTGGTATCAACGTAAAAACAACAACATCCCAACTAGGAAAATAGCGGCTTAATGTCTCTCGAAGTATTTCCCCTTGGACCTCATACCATTCCACTTTTCAAAATAATATTCTCAACGTTCCATTTCAAAATATCGCCATTAACTCTCTTGTCACCTTTTCCTTACTTTCGTGTCCTGGGTGAGACAAAACTGCATTCAGTTATATGGCTTTAGTTATATATTGGTGGTGGTGGTGGTGGTGTGTGTGTGTGTTGGGGGGGGGGATGAAGTCACCCACCTCATCACTATTACTCCCAAAACTCCTGATTTGGAGTAGTGTGTATTAATCCACCTCTCCACAAAAGAAGATGAATAAAACTTTACGATTCCCAAGGCTTCAAAATGTGGAAACTTAATAAAATTCAATTTAAATAAACACGAATTTCAATGATAAACAGATATTATTGTTATTATTATTACTACTACTGTTGTTATTACTATTACTAATACTGTTACTTTCACTCCTTTTGAGTTTTTCACAGCGTTAGCTAATGGTATTTCACTGGAGGCTGAGTGACAACAAGTCTCCTCAGGTCTCCAGGACTGTTCTGAGTATTCTAGCCGATTGCAGCCGTGCAGTAGTTTGGATGGTCTCAATTCTTCCTCTGATTTCCAGATCTTTTCCAAGTTTATTGGGACTGTTCCAAGTGCCCCAACTGTAATTGGTATCACTTTCGCTCTCATATTCCACAGCTTTTTCAATTCTCTGGCAATTTTCCTTCAGATTCAACCTGTGATGTGCTGGAACCGCAAAGTCTACCAGTTGACACGTTCTTTTTTTTGTTAATCAAAACTAGGTCTGGTCTCCTGGCTGGGATAGGATGATCCGTCTTTATCTCAAAGTCCCAGAGAATTTTATGTGTTTCATTCTAAAGAACAGATTCTGGTTTATGCATATATCATTTTTTATGGTCAAAATTTAATTTTTTGCATAATTCCCAGTGAATCACCTTCCCAACCGAGTCGTGTCTAGCTTTGTATTCCCGTTGTGCTTGTTTGCTACATTCACTTAATACATGGTTTACAGTCTCATCTCTGTCACCGCACAGTCTACATTTATTGTTTAGTTGCGTCTTATCAATGTTTGCTTTAATATAATTTGTTCTTAAGGCATTACTTTGTGCAGCAATTATCAGTGATTCAGTTTCTCTCTTGAGGTTTCCTCTTCTTAACCATGTCCAAGTAATTTTATGTGCAACCTCTCCGATTTGTCGTTTAAAGTGACCATATAATTGTTTTTCTGCCCAACTTTGTTTTCTAGTTTTCGTTGTTTTTCTGTTTGTCCATATATTACATCTGCTATTGTTGGCTGCCATAAGTAATCTTTCTTTGCTCTTTTTTGTGTATTCTTCGAGTTCTTAGAGGACTGTAGAGGCCACAATCTATGTTGGCAAGACCCCTTTCACCTTCTTTTCTTGATACATATAGCCTATTTTCATCATCTCTCGGGTATAGAGCATTGTGCATCGTTATTAATTTCATAGTCCTTTGGTCTATCTGTCAGTTCTTTTGTCCATTTTAAGAATGGTCCAGAGTATATTATAACGGAGACGGCCCAGGTATTTATTCCTTTGATAAGATTTCTGCTGTTATTATTATTATTATCATCATTACTACTATTATTTCACTATGTGAGTTTTTAACACCAGCATTAGTTGATAGTCTTTCACTGGAGTTTGAGTGACAGCAAGTCTTCTCAGGTCTCCAGGACACTATTGAGTATTCTAGCTGATTTCAACAATGCTGTTGTCTGGATGGTCTCAATTCTTCCTCTGATATCCAGTTTCTCTAGTCTTTTGGGGACCGTTCAGAGTGTCCCAACTATTATTGGTATAACTTTCACCCTCATATTCCACATTTTTTTCAATTCTCTTGCGAGATCCAGATATTTGTCTATCTTTTCGTTTTCCTTCATCTTCACCCTGTGATCTGCTGGAACTGCAAAATCTACCTGTTGACGATTTCTTTTTTTGTTAATCAATATTAGGTCTGGTCTTTTAGCTGGAATAAGGTGACCCGTCTTTATCTCAAAGTCCAAGAGAATCTTATGCGTTTCATTCTGGTTTATGCATATACCATTTTACTGTATGGTCAAAAAAATATTTTTTTTAAATTGCCAAAGAATGGCAAAAGCTGTGGAATATGAAGGTGAAAGTGATACCAATTGTACTAGAATACCTAGAAGAGTCCTGGATACCCAACCGAGACTTGTTGTCACTCAGACTCCAGTGAAAGACCACGGTGGTGTGAAAAAACTCACAAGGAATGAAATAATATTTTTCAGAAGACAATGATGAGTTTTATTGTTCTGCTATCCAACCAGATCACCAACTATAACCGTTAAGACGTTTTCTCATTTCAATTAAGCAAATACGAAATCATTCTTAACATATCTTCTGAATATGAAGTGTCAATTTACCAGAGTCTGTTTTATCAGTTAAGGTCAACTCGGACAATATCAGCTTTTCAGTATTTGCTCATTTCTTTTATTAATACTTTTCTTTGGCAAATAAGTTTTTTTAGTTTACAGACTTTAATATTGCCGACACTATAACACGAGCAATCTCATACTAAATGATATGCACAAATAAATAATCAAAACAGAAATGTAATTCGAAGATATACAAAGTTTTAATATTTCCCAAGAGTCACAAGAAATGATTTGAAATTCTTTCCTAAGAAGCAGATTCTTTCGATGAGATTAAAAGATTTCCAATTGGAATCAAATGTGGACTCCCTTAACTTTGGAATAAGACATTTTTAAAAGTAGAAAATAGGAAAGAATAAACTCAGTACCAATGGCTTACAAGATAATCGGAAGTAAATGGGATTTCTAATTAACTTTGATAAACGCCTTTGCAAAATTACTGAACTTTTATAGAAATTAACCGTGTAAAAAGTTATTTAAATTCAAGTGCAAATTTATTTTATAAATGTTTTGTTAAATTCAAGAGAATTTGAATATTAGTTTTTTTCTGAGAGAGAGAGAGAGAGAGAGAGAGAGAGAGAGAGAGAGAGAGAGAGAGAGAGAGAGAGAGAGAGAGAGAGAGAGAGAGAGAGAGAGAGAGTATATATATATGTGTGTGTGTGTTAGAGAGGTTAAGATAGAGAGAGAGAGAGGAGGTAGAAAGAAAGAAAGTGAGAGAGAGAGACAAACACTCACACTGACAGAGAGAGAGAGAGAGAGAGAGAGAGAGAGAGAGAGAGAGAGAGACACACTGATATACAGACAAAATAAAAGATAGAGGCATAGAAAGAGATATACAAAAATAATAATGTACTTACTTTCAAATTTACTGACTTGTTCGGGTACTTCTAATCTCTGTCGACGTTTTGAGAAGAGGCACTGCGAAGGAATGTAGAGTAACATAACGGCAAGGGCACTGATACTGTAAACCCTCCAAGTCCACACGGCACCCAGAACTGTGAAAAGCGAACCTGTCAACATGCTGCCAATACCCTTACCTGAAAAAAAAAAAAAAAATAAAAATAAAAAAAAGTTAAATAAATATTTTCAATTATTTTCATTGTTGCAAATTCTTCTCTTTTCTTCAAATTATTATTCTCTTGTCTTCTCAATGCGAGGTTTTCATGACAGTTTTAACTGGGATGTTAGTGACAGCAAATATCCCCCGGTCTCCAGGACACTTCTAAGTATTCTAGCTCAGGCATGTCAAACTGAGTAGCCCGCTCAGGCCGCATAAATTACATGGATTTACATATGTCTGTTATGAGGGCCGCACATGACAACTAAGTCTTTAACTCCTTCTACATTAACAGAACAAAGTGATGATTGAAGTAATCCTTAACGATTTCCTCGTAAATTCCTACCATGAAATAATCTGAACCCTCATTTCCTGTCCGTGTTTTTGCAATAAATGTTTTATTTTTTTTTGCACCCGTTATTTTACAATACTAAATATATTCTATTTATTTATTCTAATATTCACTTTAATGTGTATATTCTGAAAGTTTTTTTTATTTTGTGAGAATGGTTAGTTTTAAAGTGGGGGCTCCTTTTGTTGTTATTTCTTTTCTTTTGGCTTTGGTACTCTGAAATAAAAACGTCAAATTTTAATCATCGTCGACGAAAAAAGTATTACGGTCATAAAAGGAGGATCCAATTTATGGCTAAATTGTAAAACGAGCCCCCACTTTAAAACAAACCATTATCACAAAATAAAAACTTTTATAATATACACATTGAAGTGAATACTAAAATAAATAAATAAAATATATTTAGTATTGTAAAATAACGGGTGGAAGAAAAATAAAACATTTAATACAAAAAACACAGACATAAAATAGGGTTTCAGTTTATTTTATGGTAGGAATTTACGAGGAAATCGTTAAGGATTACCATGATTGATGTCATTAATTTCTTTATTTTCAACTAAAAGCCAATGAATACATATAAAAAAAACATTTTTTTTAAAGGAAAGGAAATATTAAGATGATAGTATTAGAAATCAGTAACAAATGTTAAAATCATTATGCAAATTATTCCCATCACATACTATGTAAATCTTTATTTCTTAGAGTTATAAAACACATATTCATGTTTTTAAATGCATTAATAATATGGGCAGGTTTAAGGTAAATTTAACTAAGCTAGACTTTAATAGACATCGTTGATAAATAAGATGTTAATTAAGATTAAATAATGACTATTTCATAGTCATTGAGAATATAACTTGAATAACTAAGGAAATCATGACGTAGTTTCGGTCACAGTGACACAATCTCTATTATAATAAGATGAGTTAAGTTGTTGGGATTCTTCCGTCTGCAAGAGACAATGGCGTAGTGTCCAAATTTTAAAAACAAATGGCACTAAGTAGCCTCGGCGGATTCTGCTAATCAAGGTATACTTGCTTTCACGAAGTGTTTGTTTGAACTTAAAAAAAACCAAAAAAACCCCATAGCAATAATTAGTAAATAAAAAAATCAAACCAATCGTAGTTTTAAAAAATACCAAGAGAGTTCTAAATAAATTGAGAAGACAATTTATAAATATGTTCAATGTGTGTGTGTGTGTGAGTGAGTGAATAATATAATATAATATAATATAATAATATAATATAATATAATATTCAGGGTTTCGTGCTGCCATGAACTGTTTCACCTTGAACTTCAAATTTAAAACCACCCAAATCTTTATTGCAATCATCGTAACAAGTAGTAAATAAAAACAACAAACCAATTGTTGTTTAAAAGAAAACAGAAGAAAATACTAAATAAATTGGAATGACGTAGTTGAAAAAAAAAAAAAATTTCAACAAGTATAAAACTCGGGACTGATTTAGAAGTCAACAATAACTTAATTAAATAATCTATTTAAGCACACGAAGTGAACGTTATAATAAAACCATACGCACTGGAAGGCGGTGCCTGAGGGTCTTAATCTCCTGGGTATATCGTTAAATTAGTGATAACCAAAATGAGACTAAATTGCATTTTTGACAAAATGACTTTGCCCCCCCCTCCCCCGGGAAAATAATTTACCAAAAATTAGGGAATTATCAGATTTTAATGAAATTTTCAGTGTTTATGTATCAATGAATGATCTTTATAATGCATTACTTATTTTATTTAAAAACTTTCTCATTTTTTTCAGGTCACTTATTTTTTACTCCCCTCCTATGTTGGGGGCGTAATTTTTTTTTCAAGTTGGTCTTTCCATTTTCTAATTACAATAAATAAAGAGATAAAAGACCGAAGTTATGAATAGAAACAAAAAAAATTACGGTGGCTTTTCTATGAGAAAATAAGTACCGAAAGTCGAAAAATAAAATGTAAAAAATAATAAATAATTAATTTTTTGGAGATTTCTTTTTTACTCATTTCGATAATTATTTAATTTGCTATTATTTTATAAAAGAAAAAATTATACATCGATATATTTTCTGCTTAAAAAGGGGGAGGGTACATTTTCAATAGAGTTTTTCTTCAAAACGTATACGCTTTTCGAAAAAAAAAAAAAATAAGGTTTGCATTAAGTAGATATTTATTTCTAGAATCTAAAAATATAACATTTTAAACTTAACATCAGGTTTTTCACATTTTAAATGAATTTTATATATTAATTTTTCATAGCAAAAATACTAAATTAAAGTTTTGAAATAAAATAACTAATGCATTATAAAATTCATTAATAAATCAATACTGAAAATTTCATTAAAATCGGATAATTACCTGATTTTTGGTAATTTTTTTCCATCCCAAATGTTATTTTAAAATTGTAAACAAGCGCCTAAAACCATTGAAAAAAGGCAAAATGACGGATCGTGTCGAAACTGACCAAAACAAATTGTTTTAAATCTATTAAAAATAAACTGCATATGTAATGATATTTTTCTTTTTTTAATGATCGTCATTATGTTACTACTTATCATTTTAGACAAAAGTTTGACCTTAAATAATAGATTTAATTAATTTTAATTAGTTTTTTAAAAGCTAGCAGCTTTACAAAATTTAGGTATCTCTACGATCTATCTGATGGTGAAATTACAATTCTGGAGCTCTGTCGAATGTGGAGTACCCCTTCATCATCATTAATCCCAGATTCCATTTATCTTGGAATGATAGTACCTGTTAGGGTTCAATCCATAGGTTAAATAGAAAAAAAAAATGACCCAACAAGGGTTGACATGCCGTAAAATCCAACCAACTTTTCCTTCCATCCTGACCTTATTCCCACACGAGATTTCAGCATTCATATCTCGGCATATATTTGCCATCCGTACTAAGGCGTACTCTTTTACCACCTTGATTCCAACGTTTCTCTAAGGACAATGGGTTGTGCCCCCCCAAAAAAAAGTATCTGCATCTGCGCATGTGGCTGTGCAGATCAATCTCTGAGTGATTATCTTTTGTGCACTGACTGCACACAAACTGTGATGCTTTCTGAGGCTGCTGTTTTCTCTCTCCTTCTGGCTCTCTTTGATGTCGAGGCTATTCTCCTCTCCGCATCACTCCTCTTCGTCGTGCCTTGTTTAACATTTAGGCATCAGGCCGCTCGCTTTTCTGCATCTACCTCCCAAGTGTTTGTGTCAATGTTCCCATGTCTGCAGTTTTCACACAGCTTACCTTCAGACCGATGGAACATACATTCTATTAAAAGATATGATTCAGTATCAAACCAAATGACAACCGTAGGTGGCATTTAATCTAACATGTTTACTTGCGCTGTCGATATCGTAAACAACCTAAGGCTTGTGTGCCAGACAAAACAAATCTTCGTAAATAACAATACATAATTAGCTTAAAGGTATTTGCCTTTAACACACACCTGAATGCATAAATATCTATTAGCAAATTTCTTATGTAAAAACAATCTAATTTTCTATCGAGTCAAATATCATTACCCATTACTAGCAAAATAAAAAAAAAACGCCCTCTGGGCGACGTGAAATAAATATTGTCTGAGGGGACGGGAGTTGAAAATTTAATATCAGAGAGTTTGTATCACGAGTAAGGTAAAATCAAATTTATTAAAGGAGTAAAAAATGAAAAAATGAAATGGAAACTTAGTTCTGATAACTTTAAATATGTATTAAAATAAAACAAACTATATATAGATAGATAGATAATACCAGTCATGTATTTATTAAGACTTGTTTAAAAAAAAACCCAATGAGGACTGTCTAATGCTGCATGTTCACATTTTGAGTGTATTTATTCTATGTTATGACGATTTTGGGTAATGTGACGTAAGCAATGACGTAGTTTTTGTTACAGACATTATCAATAGATATGAAGCTATATAATTTTTATCATTTAGTAGCAGGACCTGTGGATATACCACAGTATGATAATTCAAATAGTACAATGTTTGTTTTTTTTTACTTATTGAATTATTTTGAAATAACTCTTATGTAAAAAGTATAATAATCTTGATATAACTATCACACTTTTCTCTTTCTTTTCATTATGTTCTATCGAAACAGATTAGCATTATCGATTCCGTACGTTTACCTCCTCAATTGATAACCAGAATAACTATATTACTTTGCTTGTTTTTTTTTCTTTGAAAACTTTTGCTTGTTTTTTTTTTCTTTGAAAACTTTTGCTTGTTTTTGTTTTATTTTTCTTTGAAAACCTTATGTATACATATGACTCGCAAATTGAATTTGAGTTATCTTAAAACTGAATCTATCTCTCAATATATTAAGTCTCGCTAGAGTTAAATTTATCCCAAGTAATTTATTCGCTTAGTATTTTTCCCCTACTTTTTCTTTCTTATATTTTTTCAGTGTAGCTTGTCCTTTTTCTCTCCATTCTTTTTAACCAGAGGGTTTTGCAAGATGATTGAAGCCGTACTTTTAAGGAACACAAGTACTAATATATTTATTAGTTTGGCACTAAATCATAATGTTTGGTGTCCCAATGAGGATCGAACTCATTACACAAGCAATGGTTTCCAGATTAGCTTGTTATCACATACTAATGTCGCATCTCCCCCATTTTATATATATATATATATATATATATATATATATATATATATATATATATATATATACACGCACACTTTGGTGCGGTACCAAGTTTCCTGGTACAAGGTGATTCTAGGCAGGTCCTAATTCTCTACCAGTAATTTGTTGTAGAGTTCAGGTTTCGTGTGAGAGCTCAATGTTTAGTTATTGTAAACAGAGCAAAGTTATTTGTGAATAAAAAGGCCTTAAATACCATGGGTATCGTGGTTATGGACCATTTCCACTCATGAGTATGCCCACGAGCTTCTTCAGACCACTGATATCTTTTATTTAGACAGGCACATGGCCAAACTCATCTTATATTCATACATTTACCCCGACTCCAGGGGTGATCATATTTCATTTCTTCTTTTCGAGTGTCTTTTTTATTGGTGGAAATTTTTTTTCCTTTGTATGGTTGGCGGTGTTTTTATGTGTCTGCCTAGTCTGGTGGTAAATTCCTTAGTTGGTCTATAACCACGATATCCATGGTATTTAAGGCCTTTTTATTCACACACACACACACGCGCGTGTGTGTAATGGACTCTTCAAGCAGAGTGCAAATCCTGGACGAGGATGTTTGCATTTCACATCGCCCCAATATCTTTTGAGAAAGTTATGCATCCAATAACTCTCCAGCTAGCCATGTGTAAATAGTATGGCCGACTAGACTCTTTAACCTTGTACAGGTAACCAGAGAAAGAAAACTGAATTCACAACCGTTTAAACACAACTTAAGATATTGACTGTATCACATTTTGCTTGTGGTTGGTATATATATATATATATATATATACATACACCAAACTTATTGGTAAATGCTCACGGTGAGAAAAAAAAACAGCATATAGTTTGATTGTAAAAATATACTACCAAACATCAACCGGGAAGAAAAATTTTTTGGAAAAAAGAAAAGACCAAGATAATCGTACCAACAAAAAATAATCTATTAGTACAATATTTTGGCCAAAAGAAAAAAAACAATTTATATGCATATATATTTTTAGAATCAGATCTTAGCCCTGAAGAGCATTAAGCGAAACTTTTAGTAGGTTCGTCTGACTCATTATATATATATATATATATATATATATATATATATATATATTGTAGAAAAGCGAAGTCTGCAGGCTAGCCTATTATCGGTATCAGTCGAACAGCGCGTGTCCCTATCCCCTTTTCGCTAGCGCCAGTCCAGGAAGATTTTTTTTTTCTAAGGTTGAGCGCCATACCTCTCGACTGCTTTCAAATGATTTACTGAACAGATCAGATTACTCAAGCAGTGCTACTCATGCGCTGGATTGGCGAGGACCGATACCGAACCCGGAGCCTTGTGATTCTTAGGCGGATGCTCTACCGACTGAGTTAAACTGGCTCCTATATGTGTATATATACACGAAGATGGGCATAAAAAGTTCATGTGGTGTTGGTGACCTTTTTGACGAATGGAAGCCAAGCGCTGCAACACTGATGGATGAAGTGTGAGAAGCGTAAAGGAGACTATGTTGAAAAATAAACCTCTTTTGGTCACATTCTATTACAGGGTTTGTTTGGTTTTACAGCATATCAACCTCAGCGAGTCATTTAATGCCGATAAAGTTTTGAAATAAATCAATTCTTAATGGATAATACAATTTTTTTAATAAATACATTTTTCTATTTAACCCATAGATGGGACCCTAACAGGTACTACCACTCCGGGTCAGAGTGGACCAGGGAGCAATGGTGATGAAGGGGTACTCCACGTTCCCCTTACCTCCAAAACTGGAACCTCAACATCAGATAGAGTTTAACGTCATTCGCAGGACATGTAGACCCTCAGTCACCGCCTTCTAGCACCCATATAATAAAAAGGGGTTGGGGCTTGCCATAAGGGCAATAGAGTAATTCCATTAGAGTATTCTTGATCAACCTATGAACTTTTCAGTCGACCCTGGTATATATATATCAAAGTAAAATTGATTACAAATTTCGCAAATAATTTTTCCATTTAAAATAATAATTCAACTTTAAATAGATAAACATTGGAATTAATTAAACAGTCATTATCATAATAGGAAGGATTCAAATGTTGAATTATAAAAGAACAGCTTTTAATTATTCTGTTAATATTGTATTAAAAAAAAGATTAATTAAATTACATATAATACAGGGTTGTTCTTTATTCTTTGTATTAACGTGTTTGGGTATTGTGACGTAAGCAATGACATAGTTTCGGTTACAGACAGTCACTGAATCTATTATAATAAGATATTAAAGGGTATGCACGATTTTGATGTTTAAAGAGTTATAAGATGTAGGGACCGTGTTTGCTCGGTGTTTGATGAAAATCCGAGTTTTGATCCCCACAATTTAAATGTATATGACTACGGAAATGTAGTTTCCGTAGAAAACAAAAGAAGACAAAATTGTTAAAAGAAACAAACTTTATATACATTAATTTACAATTGGTATATTCAATTGTCATTTTAGCAATGTTGCCGACTGTATGTGTCTGTATTGTTTATATTTGTGCATTTGGACTTGTCAAATTTGTAGCAGTTTTGATAAAACAATGTCTGTGATTGAAACTTGTTGAGCGGGAGAGAGACACATACATAACAAAACAGACGCGACTTCTTTATATATATACGTAGATGTGTGTGTTCAAGAAGAAATGTTATTCAGGGTAAAGTTCAGTGTGATAATAATAAAGACAAAATGTTTACGCCATTCAAGTTGCCGCTGCTGCTGCTGTGCAAGGTGATGTTGATCATGACGACGAATGAAAAAGCTGAATCGCAATAATCATAAGAAAAGTTAAAGTAATAAACAACACGCGCAAAAGACAGCATCTTTAAATCTAACGATCTTTGAGACGGTCGTAAAACAACGGTAATCAACGATAAAGGAGGCATTTAGGAATTGATAATAGTAATAACGATCGTGATGATAATAAGTTTAGTATTACCGTGAGAATAAATCATTTGGGAGACATTTAACTCTGGCGAGACTGAATCTATCTCTCAATATATTAAGTTTTAAGATAACTCAAACTCAATTTGCGAACCATATATATATATATATATATATATGTCTGTCTGTCTACTTCCTTCATATAATATATTTATTCTGATCATCAATTGGCCCACATGTATTGCTGAGGGCAATACATATACTTGGGTTGCTCTTTGTCCTGTCATGATTTGCGAGGAAATTAATAAACTAAACTAATACTATTATAATGGAGATACGGTGTATTTCTGTCTAACTAAAACTACGTCTTGGAGAAGCGAAATAAGCGACATACTCCTGTGGAAGCCAAAACATGGACGTTTTAGTGTGGGCCGCCCAGCCAGGACCTATATTGACCAACTATGTGAGGATGCTGGATGCTGCGCAGAGGGGCTCCCGGGGGGGGGGAATGAATGATAGGGAGGGTTGGCATGAGATTGTCATGGATATCTGTGCTACTTGCGCGACATGATAATGATGATGAAAACCACGTCACAGTTTACGTCACAATATTCTTATGTTATATACTCTCAAAATTTGAGTGAGCAATTTTTAAAAATTGCCTTTTCTCTCTCCCTTTCTTTTCAGTAACAAGAAGTTAACTGAAAAGTTTACAAATAAATAAATACCTATGATTTTGTGTAAAATATTCAAAATAATTATTTGATTAATAAATAATAGATGCATGCAACATTCTATTTGAGGGGAATAGAAGTAAGTTTCCATTTCAAATCGTTTTATTTTTTTTACTCCTTGAATAAATTTGATGATTTTACTTATTCATGGTACAAACTGTCATTGAATTTTTGACTTCCACCCTCTCAAGCAATACCTTTCAAATTTTTTAAACCGCCTGGAGGGTGTTTATTGCTGGTATCAATAATGAAGATTCGATCTCTATTTGTCTGTAAACAAAACTACGTCACCACTACGTCACAATTACCCAAATCGTAAATTCATAGAATAAAGAAAATTAATATTAATAAAATAAACACAAGCTGTTCTTTATAGTTCAACGTTGGAATCATTTCCATTGTAATAAATAAACCATATGTTATCTAAATAAATAAACTATATAAATTATGAAATTGATTAAAAAATTGTATTACTGTAAATGGAAAATATATTTGCGAAATTTGTAATCAATTTTAAAAATGATTTTTTACTCACCATTTTTTGGAAACAAGTTAACTAAAAAATTTACAAATGAATAAATACACGCGATTTTGTGTAGAATTTTAATGTAAAATATTCAAAATAATTATTTAATTAATAATTAATAGATGCATACAACATTTTATTTGAGAGGGAAAGAACTAAGTTTTATTTCAAATTGTTTTATTATTTTTTTAACTCCTTTAATAAATTTGATGATTTTACTTACTCATGATAAAACCCCTCTGACATTGAATTTTTAACTCCACCCCACCCTGGCAATATCTTTCAAAATATATTTTTTACACCGCCGGAGGGCGTTTTTTTTGCTAGTTGTTACAATGGAGATCCGGTGTATGTCTGTAACCGAAACTACGTGACTGCTTACGCCACAATACCCCCAGGAATTGTGTAAGTCTATCAATGAGTATTTAATTTATAGTCAAAATCATTAATACATAGAATAAATCTTATTTGTTAACAATGTCTATGACAATCCGAGTTAGATTTGCCTCTAAACAGCCAATGTTATCAGTGCGGTTAAAATCCTGCAGTGGGTCTTATATAGTTATTAAGCAAGTTAGGCTTAGATGTGGCACAAGGCTAGTAGTAGGGCGCCCAATGAGAATCGAACTCATTAACAATGGTCTGCCAATTTAGCTTGTTAACCATTTACACCATGTGAGGTACCCATGTATCTTATGTATCACTAAGAAATAAAAATTACTTTATGTTACAAAATCAACACAGTTTAACACTTGTACCCGGTCATGGTTAACGGAATGAAAACAGTCTACCCCCGTGGATTGAAGAAAGGGTTCGGTTCGAAGTTCCGTGAAGGCTACCTAGTTCGAGAAGGTTCCCGAGTCCGACAAGAAATACCCGAAGAAGGCCGAAGGGCACATCGGCCGGAACCTTATGTAGATAACAATACAGATGTTAACAATAGTCCGAATAATAAAAAGAATCCAAATTATCAAGCCCTATCTAAAAAATTCAGAGAAACAAAATTAACTTTCTATTAAGAAATCTAGGAGTGCGGACAGCCCAGCAAAAATCTACATTGACCAATTCTGCGCGGACACTGGATGCTGGGCAGAGTATCGCCCGAGGGCAATAAATGGTAAGGATGGTTGGTGAGAGATTGTTCTGGATGTCTATGCTGCTAGCGCAACATAATTATGATGATGATAATGATGATATTTGGTTTCGAATAAAATTAACTTTCTATTAAACATTTTAGGGGTCTACTTATTTATTAGCAATCTTCCTCTACGTTCAATTGGTATGAATAAATTCGGTTGTAAACAAACGCACGTGTTTACCCCCCACCCCTATAAGATTTGAGGGGTTAAATCAAATCTACAATTTGTGCAGCTGCACATAGAAGTTGCTTTATTTATAAAATATTTGTTTCTTTTTTTTTTCTCAGTATTATCCCTTCCAGCATTTCTAATGTTTCGGGTTTAACTTATTTAAAAAAAAAATAGAATTAAAAAAAAAAATTTAATGAAGAACTGATCAAAAGGCTTAAAAGTTTGAAAATACTTTGAGGAAAAAAAAAAAAAAAAATAAAATAAATCTGTAGAAATTTTTGAAGTGAATTTTTTTTTATTGAGTTAATGAACTTTCATGAGATAATGATCGATGCAATTAACAAAACTTTCTTTGAAATGTATGGCTAAATTTTATTTGCTTTTTATTTTCAAAAGGGAATGTATTAGCTTGGTATTTAGTCTGTATTTATCTATTTATCTAAGTGTTTGCCTTCTGGGAGTCAGTAACGATAGCAAGATTGTTTTAGAGAGGACATTGATCCTTATGCTTAATTGATATTTGTATGTATTTACCCAACCCACCCGGACGAGTAGGATGTGACACAAGGTCAATTGCTCAAGTGGAGATTAATAGGTTTGAATTCTTATGCTAGACTGTTTTCCACACACACACACACACATTATATATATGTATATATATATAGGCTGAGTTTAGATTCCGGCCTGATGCAGTCTGCTTTGTCTAGCCGCACTGATGAGCCGTGAAACGGCGTCACAGCTCTGTACGAGGATTATATATATATATATATATATATATATATATATATATATATATATATATAAACTCTTTGCCCCTGGGCTGTACCAAATTTTCTAGGTATTTTTACCTGTATCATGGTATATTTCAAATGTTCAATATTCATTCATCTCAGAAACTATTCAAACAAAGTCCCATTATTGTAATCTGTGTCCTTCTGTTCAATCAGAATGAACTAACCATCATTTTTTGTACTTTGTAATGGTGGTAGAACCGCTGTGATCGGCTTAAAGTAAACAAATAGTTAAATGATATTTGGATGTACTTACCCAACCCCTCTGTACGAGTAAGGATGTGACACAAGATTAATTTTTTCTGTGGAGATTTACAGGTTTTACTTCTTCTAGACTGTCTGCCCTACTATTTAACCGTACCAGGAGGTAAATATAACATAAAGGGACGGTAACCTCTTATCCCCTTCGCTCACCTCCACTTATGAGTTAATATTAGAGTAGATTGGGTTCTTTAACCACGGTTAGGAAACCATACAAGAGAAGAAAAACTCTGAATTCAAACCAGCTATAACTTCATTTAAAAACTGGCCTTGTGTCAAATCCTCTCTGTGGAAGAGTGGTTGGGTAAACAGACAGACAGACACACACACATTATATATATATATATATATATATATATATATGTGTGTGTGTATATATAGATGAGAGGTATCCAAAACTTGGTAGTAAGGGATAATTCTATATGTGATTTCAAAGACACTTATTATTGTATGATCCAGTATGTATAAATACAGTGAATCATTAAATCACTAAAAAGAGCTCAATGTATAATAAACTTGTTAGTTTATATACAGAGTAATATTTATCTTTGAAAGGAAGGAAAAACTCAACACCGTTAATCCATAATAAATTTATTTCGACCAAAATTGGGGCCTTTATAAATCTAAGTTGATTTAATATAGCCCCCCAAAATTCCGTCTCATCAGATGGTAAATAAAATTGATTTCCCATCTGATGAGACCTGATTCTGGGAAGCTTTATAAAATCAACTTAGATTTATAAAGGCCCCAATTTTGGTAGAAATAAATTTATCATGGAATAACAGTGTTGAGTTTTTCCTTCCTTTCAAAGATATATATATATATATATATATATATATATACACAGTAGTAGAAAATACAAATTTGTGCCTAGAGACAAATACATAAAAAAGAAAAGACCAAAACATATGCACCATCTGAAAATAATTAATCGGCACTTGTGTAATGCACCCCCCTCCAAAAATACCCAAAAGAACCGAAAGAGTTGCCTAAGCTAAACATGCTAAAGGCTTTACTATTAATATACATATATATATAAGTAAAAAAAGTAAAGTCTTCGGGGCGGCCTAAAGTCGGTATCAGCCAATCAGCGAGGGAGTCTATCCCCTTTTCACTAGCGCTAGGCCAAGGAGATTATCTTAGCGTCTGAAGTGGAGCGCCACACCTACCATCAGCTCCTTACTTTACCGCATAGATCTCTGTGCTACTCATACGCTGAGTCGGCGAGGACCGGTATCGAACTAGGAACCTTGTGGTTTCTAGCCGAACGCTCTACCGACTGAGCTATATATATATATATATATATATGCTAAAACCTAATAATAAATGACTCCTTTTTCAGTTGTGAAGTGCATTCTGGTAATCTTTTGGGAGGAATAATGGGATGATTTTATAACGTCTTTAAAAAGATAAAACTCTGACATCGACGCCCTCTTAGGCTAGATTTCAGCTTTCAAAAGAGAAACTGTCCATATAGGGGAACAGTGAAGCGAGTAAAGCTATTAACCCTGCACTATGACTCGGTCCTGTTTTTTGTTCATCTATCAGCAGGAGCGGCACATATTTCGTGGCAACGGTAAGGTGCATCAGCTTTTAAAAAATCCCGGGTCACGAACCTTTCCAAAATTCAACCACTTCAGCATTTTCGCGGAGAGTCATGCAACGATTCCCAAAACACGCAATTTCCCAATTTTATATGCTCCTCTGGGTCCCCTTTTTTTGTTGGATGGTTTCCCGGGTGTGGAAGGAAGGCATCAATTGGAATATTGCGTACTGTTCTAGCAATTCTGTGATAAACAATTCTGTGATGCAAAATTATAAAAAAGTCTCCCTTGAAATTTCAAACAGAATGTTACGCAAACACCTTTCATTTTTCAGTTGGCTGGTTGGTTGGATTTTACGGACTGTCAACCCTTGTTGGGTTATTTTATGCCGAATAACTTTTATTTTATTCATTCTTGATGGTTACCCAATTTATTTAAACATGTATTCATCCAACCCTTCCGCTACGAGCAGGATGTGACACAAGGTCATTTTAAAGAGGAATAAAGCTGGTTTGAATTCAGAGTTTTCTTTCTCCTAGATTGGTTGCCATATTGAACGCTACGTTATTTTTCTCTCAATTTTCATATGCGGCCTGCTATTAACCTTCAACCGTTATTACCCAAAATATATCTGAAAAAAACAAAAAAAACAAAAACAAAAAAACAAAAAAACAAACAAACAAAAAAAAAACCACTAACAAACTCATTTTATCCTATTTAATCCTAAGAGGAGACCCTAACAGGTACTACCACCCCAGTTCATAGTGGACATGGGAGTAGTGGCGATGGGATACATCTCCCTCTCCAGAACTGAAACTTCACCATCAGATAGAGTTTAACATCATATCTAACCGCCTTCTAGCACATATATGATAAAATACTTAAAGTTTGGGTTCTTTTTGGACATATCTATATAGTAGTACTTTGACTTACGAGTTTAATTGGTTCATCTCGTAACTCAATTTCCTCGTTTACGGCCTAATCACGTTGAAAGCACAGGTTCCCGCTAGATCACCAAAGTTAAGCAGTGATGAGCCTGTTCAAATTTGTTCTTAAGGCATTACTTTGTGCAGCAATTATCAGTGATTCAGTTTCTCTCTTGAGGTTCCTCTTCTTAACCATGTCCAAGTCATTTTATGTGCAACCTCTCCAATTTGTCGTTTAAAGTGCCCATATAATTGTTTTTCTTCCCATATTTGTTTTCGTTGTTTTCTGTTTGTCCATATATTACCCCTGTTGTTGTTGGCTGCCATAAGTAATCTTTCTTTGCTCTTTTTGTGTATCCTTCGAGTTCTTGATTGTGGCCTCTACACAGTCCTCTATGTTGGCAAGACCCATTTCACCTTCTTTTCGCAGATCCATTGCTAAATAGCGAGTTCGATCCTCACTAGATGCCCCATACATGCAACTTTCTTTCACATCCAACCCGTGACGAACGGGTTGGATAAATGATCAGTTTAAAGATAAAGGAGAATGGTTTAGGTATACACAAATGTTATGCCGTACTATCAAGAAAGTGGCCACACTAATTAGAATCAATATTATTTAGCAGTTGAAATAATTGCTTCATGCTTCACACTACTAAGTGTACATGGCCCTGCCGCAATGAGGGGGAATATGGACATTATATATATATATATATATATTTATATTTATATATACACCAACCCCTCCACATGAGCAGGATGCGACACAAGGTCAATTTCTTAAGCGGAGTTTTACAGGTTTTAAGTCAATTTCCCTTTTTCCAGACTGGTTACCTAGCCATGGTTAAAGAGCCTAGTTTGCCCTGCTATTTACCCATAGCTGGAAAGAGAATTGGATTCATACCTTTCCCAAGGGTATTAGCGCCATGTGAAATGCAAACAGCTTCGTCCAGAAATTGAACTCGGGTCGACGAGTCCATTTCCTAAGACTAACCATTAGACCACGCGCCTCCATTTGGTGTTGGACATATAGCGCTCAAATGTGTCACAAAAAAAAAAAAAAAAAACAAAAAACAAAAAAAACACTGAAAGACAACACGTGGTTCTCAGAACAGTGAATGGGTTAAATACCAATTCTCAAAATGACGATGGCAGTATCTCTTTTGAAACATCCCGTATCTCGTTGCGATAAACAAATTTACAAAAGAAACAAAAAGAAAGCATTCCAATAAAATGCCTTATTTCCTTTGCAAAAGTTTTTCTTTCTTTCTCTCCTTCACTTCATTACCCAATTAAATTACCTGCTCTCTTCGAAAAAAAAAAAAAAAAAAAAAAGATCATTTGTAACAGGTGCGATTGATTACTAACCTTCCTCCTCCTCAAATATCCTCATCACCTCGTTTTCAATCTGGAGAACCCTTCAGATTTTCAAATAACAAATATTTTCTTTACAATTTATATTATTTTTTTCTCTCTTAATTATTGACGTCAATTTCATTTTAGCGCAATTTCCACAAACATCTGTTTAGGCTGTTGACTTACATACTAACCGTCAAAAATAATGTACCCACGTAAAATAAAGAGGATCGAATGCTGATTTTTAAGGCAGGAAGATGGTATTGGTTGGTTGTTTTGTTTTTACGGCATATCAACCCTTTTCGAGTTATTTAATGCCGAATCAGGGTATTTTTCAAAATTCAGATTGCTTACTGTTGTCACCCAATTAAGTATTGAACAGGCACATCATTGCTTAACTACGGTGATCTGTCGGGAACCAAGATAGTGTAACAATATTTTTAATCATCTAACTACTTGTAATAGGTGCATGGTGTAATTTGTTTCTATCTCTTCATTTCGCCACTGGTTCCGGGTTCGATATCGACCGTCGCAAACTCAACTCGTGTAACGTAGCGGCGTCGTCACGGTACCAAATAGATATATTTGTTACGTAGTGCCTTCTTTGACGGCACTAAATATCTATACGTTGTATACTTCTTACGTCTTACTCTGGTCTATTCTTCCGGCCGTCTTCTGATCGTCTATCATCTATCTTGGTCTGGTCTTGTCGTGGTGTTTCTTATCTGGGGATTTCGTGTCTGGTTCTGTTGGGATCACTACTTATCAAAAGCCTTGTGCTATTGTTAGCTTTTAGTAATAACAACAAGACTTCGATTTACAATGATGTTACTTTATTCATGAACCCCAGACCAGACAATGCGCGCGGAGAGTCACATCTTGCTAGCTTCTAACCCTGCAACTGACTAACTGCAACTCACGGAGTTGCTTACTCCTTAAACTGGAAGGGCTTTATTGACTTCCGTTCTCACGTTCCATCCCCAAAACGCAAGGTGAGAGTGAGGTCAAGCACTGTCACTCACTCCCAAGGCCATCAGATGTACTGATCGCCATAAGGATTTCTATACTACCTTAAAAAGTAATAGGGATCCAATTAATATGTAACACTCGGATCAGCACGGTAAAATGGGGAGCTGATGGTAAGCGTGGCGCCCCACCTCAAACGCAGAAACAATCTCCGAAACGGATCGACAACCAAGGATTCTACTTAATACTGAGGAACACAAGGATTCCACTTAAAACGGATCAAATTTAATGCTATCTATTATTATTTTAAATACAAAATAAAATAATAATAGAAAACTACAAAATATTTTAATATACTTCATCAGAGTAAATACTTTGGTGTTTTAAATCAAAGCAGTTAAAATACGGAGAATTTCTGAAATGTTCGAAAAAAGAATATATACCCATATATACACATATGTATAAGCATTTACAGCCTAAAAATGTCCACAAGAATTTTAAAAACAATCTTCCTGGTAGTGCTAGCGAAAAGAGGATAGAGTCCCTCACTGTCCTGCTGCTACCGACAATAGGCCACTCCGCCTACTTTACTATTACAATATCTATCAATCTGTCTCTGTCCGATCATTTTTATTGATATTGTTCGTATCACTGAGACAATCTATCTCGTTCTCTTCATATCTTCAATCTATTTTGATTCTTTCTATGCATAACGACAGGGTTGAATAGTTTCCAATTACAAACTCAACTATGAATGCCTTTTGGTACAAGATAATAACCATATTACTTCTAAAAGAAATGAAATCTTCTTCTACAAATAGTATTAGAAAATCGAAAAGAACAGACCAAAAAAAAAAACAAGAAAGCTGGAAAAACGATAAGACAATAAGGAAACCCTGAGAAGTAAGAAATTACGAAGTGTGGTAATAGAAGTCGTAAAAATAAATGAACAAATGTAAATAAAAAGAAAATATAACATCTAGCATCAGATGATGAATGTAGAACTTGTATATATAGTTATAAATCACGAAAAGAAGAGAAAGTGTATTATAGCTGGGGGGGGGGAGGAAGGAACATCAGTTTTAGTTTTTTGTTGGCGTCTAAAAGAAAAACAAATAAAATTGTAAAAGAAATTAGGGGAAAAAGAAAAAAAAAGGAGAATCGTGAGAAGTCAACGTGTGAAAAGAAGCAGACGAGATCTTAATGGGCTTAGACTTTTCTTTTAAAACTCATAAAAGTACATAAACTTTTTTGCGATATTTTTGTTTGGTTTTCGTTCTTTTTCTGACGACTTGTCCGTATGTCATTGTTCAAAATGAAGGATGTTATATATATATATTATATATATATATATATATATATATAAAGAAAATGTATGTTCTAATGCTATTATATGCCTTAGAGTAAGATTACACTGAAAGAAAACAAAAGTTTTTTTCTGTTACTTATAAACAGTAAGATGTTAAAAACCCAATATTTCATTAAAAATCAGGGAACTCTCCATATATATATCACCTAATAAATAGATATGTAAAACCTTTATATATTTATCTTATTATATATATTATATATATTATGTGTGTGTGTGTAAAGTTTTAAAAATGATGGAACTTTATTTTGAGAGTTTTATTTCAAATATTTTAACATCTTTGCAGCCCTGAAATTATATATATATATATATATAAGAGGAGGACTTAACAGAGAAGGCAAAGAATCATGCGAGTCGCAATATATATATATATATATAACTTAAAAAAGGATTGAACTGTATACTTAAGAGTTTTGATTACAAATATTCTAATATTTTGTTCTTTGAGCCACTTCACTACAAATTTTACTTCCTCGATATCCACCAGATTTAGCACCATCATACAATTAGGCTCTATGAAAGAGGGTTTGAAAGGCAAATATTATTCCAGTGACGAGGAAGTGAAATCTGTAGTGAAGAAGTCACTCAAAAAACAGTCAACAGAATTTTACGGGGCAGGGATACATGCTCCCATTCAAAGGTGGAACATTGCTATTTAGAAAAACGGTGACTGAAGAAGTAGGGACCAGCTTCATTTCGATGTATGATACATGTTCCTATGATGGTAATTATACCCGTCCTAAAGAAAATGCCATTACTTTTTGACTCACCCATTATATATTATATATATATATATATATATATATAAAACATGTTTTGTTAAACTCAACAGACAATTCTTGTCGGACAAGTTTTTGTTCGATCCTATCTAACTGTCTGGCCATCTTTTTAATACCCGGGTGGAATTGGTGTATGAATCGAAAGGTTTTTTCACGAGCGCTTTCTGCACGACTTTGTGCCATCATCAGGTGCGGAACGGGTAAGATATTTCCATTGTCTCTTTTTTTTTATTACGAACAGTAGCAGTAGGAATTAGTTGTAGGAGGAGCTCACAAGTTTCTTTTAAACAGACAGTAGCAATTAATAGGAGGGTGGGCTAACAAGCTTATAAGATTTTATGGAGAATGGTGAGAGGAGAGTAAAAAAAAATGTTTAAAAGAAATAATGCTGCCAATATATATATATATATATATATATATATATATATATATATATATAATATGAACTTTCACCGTTTAGTGTAAGTCATTACTCGTCTCTGAATTCTCTGGTGATTGTCAACATATATCTACGGAAGTATGTATCAATTAAATGTTCGCCTCTTACTGACAGTTGCCGTGACCGTGACGGTAAGAAGCTTGACTGACAAAAATTCAGTAGGGTTTCGCTCTCGGTTAGAAGTAGGTGTTAAGTCGAGCCACACTGTATCTGTGGATTATATATATATCACTTTAGATATGCTTTTCTTTCCCTATCTTTTCTGACGTCTGTTCATCTCGACTAGCCATATATAATACTTGATAAATATTCTGTTAGTCTGAAGAAAAGCCAAGCCCATGTATAGTTGGAATGTCCACTTGATAAAGTTCTTATGTCTCGCGTACATGCCAAATTTGTTATTTTTTTTTAACTCGGCCACAGACTTTCATTCTGAGGGAGAATCTTCTCTTCACACTCGTGGGTCTGTCTATTCTTTTTTTTTTTTGGGTGGGGGGGGGAGGTTGTGTTTTCCCTCTCCCTGCCCAGTTCCCTGCTCCTCGTGTCTGTTCCTGAAAACCTAGTTTCCAGAAGGAGGCATCCATTTGCCGGGAAAATTCCAATGCCTCTTGATACTTTTCAGGGAATTTCTCTTTGATCAAAAGCCAAATATCTTTTACCTTGACTTCTGAAATCTGTGCTTTTCTACAGAACGAGCAACGGGAGGAAAAAACAACAAAAACACACAACACAACAAAATTGAGTTTTTCAAACGCTCCCTCTTTTCGGACAAAACAATCTACATATGAATTATACAATGCTTGAATGTAAGAGAGAGAGAGAGAGAGAGAGAGAGAGAGAGAGAGAGAGGAGAGAGAGAGAATTAAGACAGAAATAGTGGAGAGAGAGAGGTTGGATGCATACCTTTCCTAAGGGTATTTGCGCTATGTGAAATGCAAACAGCCTAGTCCAGGATTTGAACACGGGTCGACGAGTCTATTTCCTACAACTAACCATTACACCACGCACCTTCCTCAATTGATCTCAATATATTCTACTAATTGACTGTATCCACTGCATAAAGGTATGTCCCCCATCACCAAAATGGTGTGTCCTGAGTAGGACATTAAACTGCATCCGAGTAGGACATTAAAGTTCATCCAGTTCTAAGACTCTGGAGAGTGTAGAGTACCCCTTTATTGCAATTACACCCAGGTCTAATCGGAGCGGTAGTACCTGTTATGGGTCAAATAGATCTGTTTATAAATTATTCGTATGCGACTGAACCGTATATATATATATATATATAATATCCTCGGAAATAACCGCAAAACATTGTGAATATGAACGTACAATGAACACGATTCAAGGTATAAAATAACCCTAACTGTTCGAACGTTTTGCTTGATCTTGATCAGGGCATTATTTTCAGTTGAATTCGTAGACAGATGCACCACAACGGATGTGAGGTCTTTGGCGACCTTGGCATATATATCTATGTATGTATCTATCAGTTAAACTCTCTCCCCTTGCTTGTAGGTGGCTGATTGCACAGTGGTACAGTGACAACACCTGCCGCCTGGATTTCAAGGGACAGGGCTGGGTTTATTGTCCAGTGTCTGATGCGCCCCCTTGAGGGAGGAATGTCGTTATTTACAGGTCTCATCAGATGGGAAATCAAAATAATTTGAATTGCATAACAGAAAAATTTACTTATTTTTTAAGTAAATTTTTCTGTTAAGCAATTCAAATTATTTTGATTTCCCATCTAATGAGACCTGATTCTGGGGAGCTTTATTAAATCAACTTAGATTTATAAAGGCCCCAATTTTGGTCGAAATAAATTTATTATGGATTAACGGTGTTGAGTTTTTCATTCCTTTCAAAGATAAATATTGCTCTGTATATAATTTAAAAAGTTTATTATATATTGAGCTCTCTGTAGTGATTTAAAGATTCACTGTATTTATACATACTGGATCATACAATAATAATACAGTGTTTCTTAGAATCATCCCTTACTACCAAGCTTTGGATACCTCTCATATATATATATATATATATATATATATATATATATGTCATCCCATAAATCCTGTCAAAATTTAGTGTCAGAAAATATTTTTTAAATCATGTTTGATTAGAATATATTCCTTGACATATGTCCTGTTATTTGTCAATACTCACCTTCTAGCAAGTCACACGCTGCATAATAGTTATTTACTAAACTTAACTTAAATGTGGAACAGGGCCAGAAGTATGGGGGCACCCAGTGACAATCGAACTCAATGCCTTTCCCAAAGAGATTAGCGCAAATTAAAACGCAAACAGCCTCGTCTAGAATTTGAACTCTGCTCGCCGATTTCAATTCCTACAACGATAAGCTAAATGCGAACGTGTGCAATGGTTATCGTCATAGAAAATTGTCACGGTGATACAAGTTCAAAACCTGAACTAGAATGGTTGCATCGATGGATTATTTTATGCAGAAGTTTTGTTGTATTCATTCTTGATGGGTATTCAACGGAGAGCGAGGGAGTCTCTCCCCCTTTCGCTCGCGCTAGACCAGGGAGATTGTTTCTATTTTTATTTTGCTGATGTAGAGCGCCACTTCTATTATCATCTCGCCACTTAACCGCACAGATCAGATTACTCAAACTATGCTACTCATGCGCGGAATTACCAGGCTCCAGTATTGAATAAAAAATCTCGCGGTTCCTAGGAGTGTGCTCTACCTACTGAACTAAACTGGTTCTTAAAATAAATAAACAAATAGGGTAAACAATGAAACACGAGTTATTGTCTTCATTACGACTTGTATTGTCTATTTTATGTGTTGTTTTTTATTGCTCTTGGATATACAATTTAATATAGATAACATTATCTCTCTTTTGCTCATATCTGTTTTCTCTTTTTTTTTATTAAAAAGTTGGAGATAGGCTGTTGGCGTAATAAAAGCGAAAAGATGATTTACAAACTACTTGAGACACCTTCACTTTCAGAAAGAAAGAAAAGGAGACAGAAAACCCCGGATGAGTTTGTTGTCATCGGTTAAAGCTTGAATCACGCGTGTTTTGTCTCTTCTCACTCGTTTCTCTGACCCCTTCATCGAAAACGGTTTAAAAAAAATATATCCTAAACATTTTAATTATCTGTTAACCACGTCAGCATTTTCAGAATATATATATTATAACCCCCCCCGCACGAGCAGGATGTGACGCAAGGTCAATTTCTTAAGCGGAATTCAACAGGTTTGAATTCAGAGTTTTCCTTCTCCTAGACCGGTTGCCTAACCAAGGTTAAAGAGCCCAGTCTGCCCAACTATTTATCCATAGCTGGAGGGAGAGTAGGATTCATACCTTTCCCAAGGGTATTAGTGCAGAGTGAAATGCAATTACCACATCCAGGATTTGAACTCGGGGCGACGAGTCCATTTCCCATGACTTTAACCATTACACCACACGCTTTTTTAGAATATAAACTGACGTAAATACAACCATTACAGCATCGGAATTTGCCATTATTCGGATTGTTTTTATTTTTACCAAATATTTTCTCACATATTAAACCATTGTTTTCCTTCCAGCCAAATATCTCTTCAACATTATTTTTTCTTTCTTTCCTTCCGATATATATATATATATATATATATATATATATATATATAGCAAAAATATATATATATAGCAAAAATATGTGCCCCCAGAACGTAATTACTTAACTTTTAATGTAATAAAATGTGTTAAATTAGAAAGACTATCGAAATTAAATATGAACGCATATAAAAAGATTACAGAGTTTGGCGCACGTCAGCATTTCAAAAATATCAACTGATTATTAGTGACGTAGATATCACCATTTCAGCATCGGAAGTTGCCATCATTTGGGTTGTTTTTATTTTTGCCAAATATTTCTTTCCACATTTCACCATTGTTGTCACTCCAGCAAAATATCTTTAAAATTATATTTCTACCTTTCCGAATCCAAAATCTAATTCATAAATTACAAACTACTAAAATAATTTACAGAACCTTTGCACTAAGCTCAAAATATCTCTAAGGTGTGAAGTTGCTGCCGTGTTATAAAAACTAGGTTCATTTTCTGTAGATAACTAAGATTTTGCTAATAAAATAATGTTCTCAGAATCTAAGAAATAAACAAACGAACAAATGAATACATAAATAGATAAGTAAAAAGAGAAAACAAAGAAATACGGGGTTTTGTCTTCATTACAACTCGTATTGACAACTTCGTGTGTTGTTTTTCTTGCTCTTGGATATACAATTTAATAAAGATAAAATGATATTTTCTGTTTCTCATATCTGTTTATTTTCTTTTTAATAAAAAGCTGGAGATTGACTGTTGGTGTTATAAAAGAGAAAATATAATTTACAACTACTTGAGACACCTTCACTTTAGCTTTACTCTTTTCATAAGAGAGACATTATTATAGAAAAAAAGGGACATTACTCTTGCTAAAGGCAAAAAGAATACTGTTACATTTCGCTAAAGTGACCTATTCAACATATTTGATTCTGAAAAAGTAAATATTGATTAATCTGTTTCGTTTTATTTGCAAATAAAACAGCCAGAACTTACCCACCTTTTATACACATTATTTGCTCTTTCCCCACTGAGTGGTAGTGACAGATATTAAAAAAGAAAGTTGACAATCGCTATATTATATTACAAGCAGGACCTGTGGATATACCACAGTATGATAATTTAATTATTGCAACTTTTTATATGTTTACTTAAGAGCTATTGCTAAATAGTTCAATATGTAAAAGTATAATCTTGATTTAATTCTTTCTCACTCTTTTTTTAATTCTTTCCTTTTCCACTTTTTATAATGAGCGATTGAAAGAGATTAGCGTCATAACTTCCGCGCGCTCACTCCTCTCTCTTTCCCCTATTCGCTTTCATTTTTGTCTTTATTATATTTTATTACTAGGAGGACCTGTTGATATACCACAGTATGATAAGATTATTACAACGTTTGATAACTTTACTTAAGAGTTATTGCTAAATAGTTCAATATGTAAAAAGTATAATCTTCATTTAACTCTCTCTCACTCTTTTTTCGTTCTTTCCTTCTTTTCCAGTTTTTATAATGAGTGATTGAAAGATTAGCGTCATAACTTCCGCGCGCTCACTCCTCTCTATCTTTCCTTTATTCACCTTTCTTTATTTCTTATATTTTATTACTAGCAAGACCTGGGGATATACCACATAATTATTATAGTGTATGATCTATTTCCTTAAGAGCTATTGCGATTAGTTCAATATCTAAAAAGTATAATAATCTTGATTTAACTGTTTTTCTTTTTCCTCTTTTCATTATGTTCGATTGAAACAGATTAGCGTTATCGCTTCCGCGTGTTCACCCCCTCGACCTTTCTCCTATTTATTTCTTTCTTTCTCATATTTTTTCTGTATAGGATGCCATTTTTCTTCCCTATTTTTCTGTATAATGAAAACGGAATTGTCCATTATTAAGCTGAGGCGACGACATTCATAAGAATTCGGCGGATAAGCAACACCGAATAATCAGGATTTACAAATAAGGAAGACGAGTATTTATATATACATTATTTGCTCTTTCACACTAAATGGTAGAAACAGATAAAAAAAGTTGACCATCGCTATATTCTGTTATGTTTTGTACTCTACTTTTTCATGTTTTATACGACGAGAATACTATTTATTCATTTTGAAGTTATAGTTATCCAGAACAGGAGCCTCGTCATCATACCATGACATGCAACACTCCACTTTGACCCTTTTTTATGCTAGACGGGCGTTCGGAGAGGGACCCTCCGATCAATCAACTGGTCACATCAAGCTTTAGCATATATAGGATTTTCCCAACCCTATTAGCTTTATGCCAAACTCCAACCATTGGCTGATGATCTTAGTGTCCTGGGTACGATGTTAAACTATCTGATGGTGAAGGCAAAATTCTGTAACTCTGGGGATTATGGAATACTCATCATTGCTCCCGTGTATTTTCTGACCCGGGGTGATAGTACCCGTTAAGTTCCCATCTTTGGGTTAAATAGAAAAAAAAATGAATTTGAAAAAAATTTGTTTAAAAAAAATTTGAGTTTAAAATAAAAATTGAGTACCCATCAAGAATGAATATAACAAAACTTCTTCGGCATAAAATAACCCATAATGGTTGACATGCCGTAAAATCCAACCAAACAAATCACCATCAGATGCATTTTAGTGTCATACACAGGATACAATGAACGTATATTAAGCTCTGCCGAGAAGACAATTGTGAGGCTATAAAAAGTTAAAACAATTGATTATATAATAATTGGGCCTAAGATTTTGTTTATATGATTTTAATAAAAGTTAAGACACCAAATCTATTATGATAAGATGCATTTATTTTAAAGAAAACATATTTAAAACAATTTGAATATATAGGAAATAAAACATTGTTTTTCCATTAACAATCAAGTGTTTCTGATTTTATACATTTGAGAAATATTGCCATAAAGAGAAGAACAGTGCAATAATATAAATTACAATACAAAGAATTGAATCAAATTGTAAACATGAAAATTTCATGAGATTCCCAGCAAAACCCATTAATAACCAGTTGGATAGTCTGGTTGTAAGATATGAACGTAATGTTTATTTTTATTATTAATCAAATGCAGATATTGTCTTATAGATATGTAACTTTATCAATAAAATAAGGAACGGCGTAGTCGGTAACACAACAAGCGATTTTAAAATATTTTATCATGAAAATGTATAATATATATTAGTAAATCCTTGCGTTAAGAAAAAGGCCCGGGAAATAGTTTTTTAGTAAAAATATACTATCAAACTTCACCTGGGGAAAAAAAAGGAAAAGACCAAGAGGGTCGTTCCAACCGAAAATAATCGATTAACAGTTGCCCAAAAGAAATATATATATATATATATATATATATATATATATATATATATAAACCGCTAGGATTGTCTAAAGCTGAAATGTAAAAAGTGCTCGATACCTAAGTAGAGCAAATAATAAAGTTGAACCTAATGAGTCAGATATACCCACTAATAGTTTCGCTTAGCAGCTCATCAGGGCAAGAATCTGACTAAAAAGACTTTGAGCGACCGTACAAAAGCTAGTCCCACCGTGGTTCAAACACATTAGCATAAAAAATGAATAAATACATATACACATACATACATACATATATACACACACATACACACATATATATATACACATACACACATACATATATATATACACATACACACATACATATATACACACATATGTATGTATGTATGTGTGCGTGTGATGTATTCAGTTTTTCCTACGACGCAGTAAACACGTAATCATCATAATCTTTCGACGACAGCATGGATTCCTTTGACTCTTTCACCATCTGTCCCTATCGTTCATTACTATTGGTAAGTCCTATAGACGGCATCATGTGTTCATGTAGATCTGAGGACTATATTCCTTTGCCGGTCGGTCAACACTAGTGTGGAAAAGACGTGAGGAATCTACTCATTGTGCCATTTTTAATATGACAGTCCCGTAGGATACACATTCACACAACTGTATCTTAGTGATGATAAAGCAAACCCCCAGAGAGGGAGAGAGGATCTATTCATTAGTAGGGTCCTCACTGAGAGGTTGACGTGAAACTGGTTCGACAATTATTCAAAATGTCTTGATACAATTCAAAAATATTTGGCATCCTTCCGTCGCTAAAGACGATGGTACAGTGTCCAACCCATTGAAACTACGTTGCCTGGGCGGGTTGATATAGGGGATGAGCTGTCGCCCAATCAGCAAGTATCTCCTCCCTACACAGCAGTTGTAGACCAAAGGAAAGTAAAAAAAGAAAAAAAAAAGAAGAAAACCTATGCAGTTTGGTAATGATAGTGTCACAGGAGTTGCTGGATAGCGCTGAAGTTCAGCATCACAGATTTGATTTCGGGGTTTACTCCCCTAGACTTTCCTTGGCATTGAGGTATAGCCACTAGACAGCAGAGGTTTTATAAAAAAACAAAAAAAAAACCCAACTTTTCCCTGTCCAAGATAGATTGCTAACCAAGGCTAAGAAGCCCTATCTACCCCATTTAGAGATTTATGTGAGTAGCAAGTACCGCAAATCTACTACTATTGTTGTGGATGACCTTTGGCTTTCATGAAGCTCATTCGCCCTTTGACAGCTCCTGTTTTTAGTGATGCTGGGTTTCTGCACACCCACCTCAGACAAACTGAGGCGTGCCTGACGCCCTGACCATGAAACAGGTAGTACTAATTTACATGGTACTAGTAGTAAATAAAAATCCTGATATAGAAATACACATCAATGTATCTATCTACACAAAGATGACGAAAGTAAGTTTAATGGAATTCTTCATTAGGAAGTGAAGAATGTTTAAATGTTTCAGATATCTTTCAAATAAAGCAATGACAAAAGTGAACAAGAAAACTGAGGGACATACATACCCCCCGGGTCTGCCTTGTCAGCATTTTTGCTATCAGGACCCCTGACGAATTTATTATTCAGTGGGAAATATTTAACTTATAGTTCAAGTTACTCGAGACCATTAATCACTTCAGATTGTAGATGTCTTTATACTGAGAAAGTTGGTGAGACTGTTTAAATGACTGAGTTTGTATTAATTGGATTATTCGGACTATTGTCCTCGTCTTTATTGTTATCTACACAACGTTTCGGTCGATGTGCCCTTCGGCCTTCAAGTGTTTCTTGTCAGAATTTTTTTAGATGAGTCTTGATGATTTGTATTATTTAGATTATTCGAACTATTGTCCCCATCTTTATTGTTAACTATACAACGTTTCGGTCGAGGTGCCCTCAGGCCTTCTTCAGTTATTTCTGGTTTGACTCCAGAACCTTCTTGTCGAACTCGGGAACCTTCATGGAACTCCGGACCGAACCCTTTATTCAATCCACCGGGGATAGACCTCTCATTCCGTTAACCATGACCCGGGTACAGGTGTTAAGTTCTGTTACTTATTTTTTGTTACTGTTGCCCTTGACCAGGATTGAACCTGCAGCCTAGAGATAACTATCACTTAGAATTGTTTTAACTTAACGCCTATATCCGTTGTGCTCTGTGTCCAATTGGTTCGAAGAGTAGGTTCCTGAGCCAGAAAATAAATAACTGAAGAAGGCCGGAGGGCACGAATTATCAAGCTTCATCTAAAAAAATTAAGAGAAATAGACTTTTTGAGTATGTTTGTTTTATTGCATATAAACCCCTTTCGGGTCATTTAAGTCATTTTGATATCAGGTTGCTTACAGTACCTGCTGTTTGCTTAAATGGTCACCCATGTAAATACAAAACGGGTTCATTGGTGCTTAACTTCGGTGATCTAGTGGGGAACGAATGACATTTTGAAGAAAATTAGAATTAGTAATATGAAACTAAAGAAAAGTACCAATTGCTTTGAAAAAAAAAGAAAAGAAGATTCTATGACCATTCTCGTCTTTGTAAGGCCGAGAATTTTTGAGTTCACATTTATCAGAAAATATCAATACCTCCCACGGAGACATAGTGAAAATGTAAACGGTTTTCGTAAATATTAAAATTCTTTTCATGTGTGTACGTGTATGTATGTATGTATGTGTGTGTGTGTGTGTGTGTGTGTGTGTGTGTGTGTGTGTGTGTTCTCTAATATTCGATTCATCTCCGGGGAAATTGAAACCGAACTATTTTTATTGTTTTAAAGGAAATTATTTGAAAACAATTATCACGTGGTTGATTCCACTGATTTCACGGGGAAAATGATCTTAAAAAGGAAAACACTAAATTCAATAAATAAAACTAATGGTTTATTGAAATGAGAGACTTTTTTCTTTTTCTTTTTTGTTTTGTTTTTGTTTTTATTTTCTTTTGTAATCAATTTAGGTTTTGAGAATTTAAAGATATGTAAACGATTAAAATAATTTTTCCTACGACGATACCTTCCAGCAATCATTCCCACAGTATAGTACCACAAAAATGCACTCGCATTAGATTATATATATATATATATTTAAGGGAAAAATAGAAGAGAATCCGACTGTATGTAATTTTATAAGAATAAGAAAACAAGTTTTCCCCAAAATTGTTTCCATCATTTTTCGAACAAAATTACGTCATATGGTTTGTATGGGGATGCCAACGTTACTTAGCGTTTTAAATTGTCTGTTTCTTATATTTGGTTACCAACAGAAGCCGCCACGCACTAAAAGCAGAGGCTCGCAGACTTATGTTTATTTATTTATTTATTTTTTACACAAACGATGGCCCCCCAACGATGGTTTGATAAACAAATCGAAACACTGTAGCGACGGCTTGATAAACATCACACGTCAATTCATTTATATAATATATTATATATATATATATATATATATATATATATATATATATATATATATGTGTGTGTGTGTGTGTGTGTAATATCCAACAGACTTATATTGATCAGCTCAGTGCAGATACTGGATGTCGTGAGACGGATTTGCAAGAAACAATGACCGACAGTCCCTGTGGTGGTGGGGGGATAATTAAAACCTCTTCTCTTTGCGTGACATGAGCCTTGTCCAGGATTTGAACTCGGTTCACCTTGCGCATTTTCCACGATATATATATATTATATATATATATATATATATATATATATATATATATATATATATATATATATGTGTTGTGTGTGTGTGTGTGTGTGTGTGTGAGAAGTAAAACAAACAGACGATGTGTTTTGATATGGCTTTTTTAGCCGACAAATAATTATATATATATATATATATATATATATTATATATATATGTGTGTGTATGTATGTGACAGTTACCTCTGGGCTGCAGGTTCAATCCTGGCCAAGGGCGACAGTAACATAGAATACTTAACATTGCTTAACACTTGTACCCGGTCACGGTTAGCAAAATAAGAACAGTCTACCCCCGTGGATTGAATAAAGGGTTCGGTTCGAAGTTCCGTAAAAGCTCCCGATCATGACATGAAGGTTCCAGAGTTCGAAGGGAAGGCCCTGGAGTTCGCAAAGAATGCCGAAGGGCACATAAGTCGAAACGTTGTGTAGATAATAATAATAAAGATAAGAACAATAATCCAAATAGTCCAAATTATGAAGCCCCATCTAAAAAATTAACAGGCACACACACATATCTGTATACATAATATGAAAGTTTGATATAGATGTATGGTAAAAAAAAGTTGTTCACACGCACCGATGTACACATTACATACAGACAGAAGCACACGGATATACTCGTTCACACGCAGATTATACATATAATTTATTTTTCCTTAACTTTTCCTAACATTTTGTCGGATTTTTCATAATCTGTTATTTTCTTCATTATATATATATATATATAAGTAATTGATAATTTGCTTGAAGCATTGTTAAGTATGTTATAAAATAATAAAATTCGAAGGCAATACAATGCGTAAAAAATAAAGACAAAAAGATGTTTTATATGTCTAATCGATTTCAAAGCAAAGCTTTATCATCAGAGTGTATTTTAAAATACACTCTGATGATAAAGCTTTGCTTTGAAATCGATTAGACATATAAAACATCTTTTTGTCTTTATTTCTTACGCATTGTATTGCCTTCGAATTTTATTATTTTATATATATATATATATATATATATATATGTATTTATACTTGCAAGTCATGAATTTTTCCTCTGCAAAAATATAGAGATTAAACCAACTTTCAACGAAAGTTTGCATCGGTATTCATTTCGTCTTATCAGTCTGTTTTGTTTTTATCAACACTCCACCACGCATATACAACAATCACTTATTTATTTTCAGAGACAAAGAGGAAAAGAGAAACGAGAAATAAAGAAAGACATAAAACAAGGAAGTTCGATATATTTTGCTTCATATAAAAATATATTCTTGTCAATGTTTTGTATTTATTATTTCTTTTCGGTAATTTAATCCCCGCTTTTCGCCTCGATGGAAGAAATAAAATGCAAAAAGTAAACTGTCCATTTCTTAAGTAACTCTGCTTCGGTCTGCTTTGTGGATGATAAAGTTTCATATTTCCAACCGCTGTGAGTGGGTGATGTTGATGTTTCTGTGACGGCATTCACCCTGGGTTGGTTCAATTCATAGAAGAAGTAACAACGCAATCTGAATTCAAACCAGCTGTACTCACATCCCGACCGTAGCAGAGAGGGTGGTTAAGTAAATACATTTTACTTATATTTATACAGAGTTAAGCTAAGTAGTTATTTACTAAGGTTTGTATAGTTATGGCAAAAGACGGGAAGTATTGGACACCCAGTGAGACTCAACGTCACTAGTACTAGTCTACCAGTCTAACTTGTTAACCATCACACCACGCGTTGCATCCAAACTAAATAAATATTAGTAATACCGATTGTTACAACCCTGGTCGCCATTTTAGGCGTTTAACTTTGTTGTTGGTAAATCCAAGTTGGTATTGAGTGTGGTTTCAATAAATATTCCTTGTGGCATAAAATTTGAAGTATTCCTTGAAATCCTCGGTAGAAAACTGAGTAGATCTCCTCAGCTGTAGTGTTCCTTCTAGTATTAAATCCAGTTAGCAACAGATTTCGGGAACTTACCAACGACCTTAAATGCATTCTATGTCGTTCTCATTGATGTTACGATTTTTGTGGCCATCTTTTAGGCTTCAAGCAAGAGCGCTGACCAGCGGAGATCCTTTGTTTTAAGCAGAGCGCGAACCTTTGAAGAATCCTTTGGTTATTCATTGGTGCTTCTCAGTCTTGCAGGTCCTTCGTCAATGATTGTAAATGGACATCTGTCAGTATCAACGATTAAGTAGTTAACCAACCACGTATTCGGACTGTTGATTGGCTGAGGTTTAAACCATATGACCTCACTTAGTGTATAAATTTAAGTGGTAGATTGCAGCACGGATTATATACCAAAAATAATCCAACAAGTGGTTAATGCCCACTGCTGATTTTATGAAAGACCATAAATATAAGTGGCAGTTTTGCTACATCTTATACAAGATAATCCAACACTGATGAGGATTATTTATTAATTAACAGAGTTCACGTGAAAAACGACGTTTGAATTGACAGCTTTGCCTCAGATTAGAGTATAGTATCTGTGCATTCCGCTAAGCATTAATATATAACTCCGAAGTACCTACGCGATGATCAGAGTGTAGTTTCTGTGCACATTGAAATTCCACGACGATTTAAAGATGAAAATTATTATTTCCGAGAGTATAAAATTTAATACTTCCAAAATAAATATAAGACTAAATAAGATCCCCCCCTCCAAAAAAACAACACTCCAACAAAAACAGCCGTTATATACGGAATATCTGAACTCCTTTATCGTAGTGTAGGAATCCTGATTATCTTAAGGAAGCAAATTAAAAATTCGTGTGATCGTCGGAGAGAAAAAAAAAAAAAAAAAAAAAAAAAAAAGCCATAAAATAAAAACAAAACTAAAGACAAAAAAAAATTAAAAAAACAAAACAACACAACTATACAAATACGATTCTCATTATATTCACTGACATTCAGATTTATGAATATAAAACTACTTTATATATTTGTAGAAATAGCTTAGAAAACCAATTAGAGTAAAATGCCTACTAGAGTTTCACGAGGATCGACAGGGCATTTCTGCGTGGAATTATTCCATGAATAAAAACAAAATACACTATCATAGTTCTGCAGTGACGAGTTAGGAACGCTTGTTTTAATTTTTAACTGTCGACTCAGCTGTTTGTTTTTAACTATATACGTGTGTGTTTTATATAACAAAACAAACGAGTATAAATATTAATATTTTAAGTTAATGACCAGAGAGAGAGAGAGAGAGAGAGAGAGAGAGAGAGAGAGAGAGAGAGAGAGAGAGAGAGAGAGAGAGAGAGAGAGAGAGAGAGAGTTCTCGGTCCGACCAAAAAGAGAAGGACCTCAAGCCATGAAACAAATGTTATTTCAGATACTCATCCTGCAGTCCAACATATTTGCCACATCTTTTCTCAGCTTTCTTCAAATATTACAAAAAAGAAAGAGGAACAAAATTAAATAAGAACGCTTATAAAAAGATTGCTCTTATTTTAATTATATTTTATTTGGTTTCTATATAAAATCATTCATAGAATTGATTTTATTATGTTGGAGAATAAAACAATAATATTAGAAATAAATAACGCAAGGTAATTATCTATTAAAACCATTCTTGTTTAAATCAGTATGCAAATTAACCACACCATATATTTTCTAGTGATATATAAGACACATTACAGAATTTTAAACGCACTAATAACAAGAGCTGTTTTGAGGTAAAACTCAGATTTTCATTATAGACATCGTTAACAAATAAGATCAATCCTATGTATTAATAATTTTGAGTATATCAAATACTCATTGATAAACTTACGCAATTCCTGTGGGTATTGTGAAGTAAAGCAATGGCGTAGTTTTAGTTACGGATAGACACCAATTCTCCATAATAAGATAAGAAGTCCCCTAAGAACAAGAGAAAAAAATTCCTTTGTTTTTCTTGGTTTGGTCGAGAACTTTTCAGTGATTTTGAGTGGAAGGGATATTCACAGATGTAACAAAAAAATGTTAAGAGTATAGTTAGAAAGGAACATATCTCTAGCAACAAAAGAACTTGAAGAATTAAACCCAAACTCAAATGGATTTGCTAAGGTTCTTATAAAATATTCAATAAAATGTCTCAAGTTGTATGAGTAACAATCTTTGAAGACAGAATTTAAAAAAAAACAACAAACCCAAAAAACAAAACAAAACAAATAAAAATAAAAAAACGAAACACACACACACAGAAGAAAATGAAAATAGTCTTTTGTAGTGAACTAGAATTCGGAAATGGAATATGACGGTATAAATCATCTAGAGTCACTTTTGATTAGAAACTCATCATTCATAAAGAAGAAAGAGATCGAATCTAAACGAATAAAAGTTATTGAAGAGAGAGAGAGAGAGAGAGAGAGAGAGAGAGAGAGAGAGAGAGAGAGAGCGACGTAAAGAAAAAAAAACGCAAATCAAATGAAACATGTAGGGTGGAAGGATTAAGAATGATGGGATTTAAAAGGTAAACAGAAACGTGAAGATGGCCTAGACTTGTGCTTCTCAAACTTTATTGTGTGACGTTACATTAAGAAATAGACTTAATGAATGAAAAATAGAAGCAGCACGAACAGATTAAGAGTGAGGCATCATGGGATATATCAAGTAAATAGAAACGAGAAATTGGTCCAGTTCAGTGGTTTTCATACGTGAAACAAGCATTTTAGTGTTGTAAAAGAAGACGTCCACCCCCCCACAAGATTGTTGGACTCGTCCAACGGGCACATATACATATTTATCAACCTCTCTCCACGAGTAGGAGGTGACAAAATGTCAATTTTTAAGCGGTTAACTGGTTTGAATTCAGAGTTTTCCTTCTCCTAGACTGGTTGCCTAACCAAGGTTAAAGAGTCCATACTGTCCTATTTACATATTGCTGAAGGGAGAATAGTTGAATTCATATCTTTTCCCAATGGTATTAGCGCTATATGTAATGCAAATATTAGGGGTGCAAACCCCGAAAAAAAAAAAAAAAAAAAATCAGGAGCCGGAGTCCCTAATGTGGTGTGATACTAAAATCCAGTGCTACCCAGCAACGTCTGCGACACTACCGTTGCCAAATTGCATTGGTTCCTTACCTTTCCTTTGGATCACAGCGGCAGTGTGGAGAGGGGGGATTTACTGCTTAGGTAACAGCTCATCCTCCATATAAATACGCCCAGGCTATGCAGTTAAAAAACAAACCAAAAACTTGGACACTACGCCATCGTCTCTAGTAGATGGAAACATGCCAACAAGATATAATGCAATTAGCTTCGTCCTGGATTTGAACTCGTACCACCGTGTCCATTTCCTACGACTAACCATTTGAGAATTTTGGGATATATGGTGTGTGCTAGACGCCTGCTCCTACTTATAGACTCGGCGAGAACTATGTGATCAAACTCTTGGCCAATCGCTGGCAATACTCTGCTGTGGATACAATACTTAAACCGACAGTACTGGCCATAACTACCTTGCCTTTCGTGAACGATGGGCATAGGATTAAATCACTGGACCTTTAACAATACGCAGGATAGGACTTATTCGCTTACCAAAGGATTCCATAATTCAGGACTTACTTACTTCAAGCCCTTTTCAACTGGCCAAGGATGGCATCTAAAAACTTAACACCATTACACCACGCGCCTCCAACGGACACAAAGATACGAATTAGCGAGGTTATTCTTAGTCGAGTCATTACTAATCGAGTAGCCAGTGATACTGTTGAAGAACTGCGCGTCGACTATGACTTTTCTTCCTGTACAAAAAGTAAGAAACAATTTATGGTTTTCGATGTTGCTAATTGATTAATTTAGTCACAAAACTAAGACATTTAAAAAAAAATTCAAAGACTGGGAAGAATCAAAATTTTTGCAATATTTTGGTAGTGCTAGTTTGCGGTGAGTATATCAAATGATTGAAGCAGTTCAAGCCGTAGTAGGTACCCGCTGTGGTTGGTAGTGTTGTAATAGTTGGTGTGCTGATATGTGAGATATATATATATATATATATATATATATATAAAATTTTAAAGAGTATCATACTTTATTGGTAATCAGCAATTTTAAACGAAGTAAAAAGAAAAGAGAGCAAAAGAAGATAGAAAATTAAGGGCCCTTTAGATCGGTGCTTTTTAAAGAGTAACAACCGGTGTATATAAATACTTACATACCAAGTGTTCAGTACGAGCAGGGTGCTAGGCAACGTCAATTTCTTAAACGGAATTTAACAGGTTTGAATTCAGAGTTTCTTAGACTGGTTACCTAGCCTAAGTTAAAGAGCCCAGTCTGCTCTACTATTTACCCATGGCTTGAGGGTGATTAATTGGATGCATACATTTCCCAACGGTATTAGCTATTAGCTGTGTGAAATGCAAACAACCTCGTCTAGGATTCGAACTCTGATCGACGAGTCCATTGCCTACGACTAACCATTACACCACGCTGACAGGTTATGCATTACTTCACGCCGTATGTGATTTGAAAGATGTACAGATAAATGAGCAACGTAATCTAAATTGGTAACTTATGCTTTACGAATTCGAAATGGAACATAACGCCATGGAAGTCACAACAACAGAAAGAAGACATTTTGTGCGAAAGGCGAAGGTTCAGTTGATCGTAGTACAGTAAGCAGACGGTTCAAGAAATTTCGATCGTTTTGCAAGGACCTCAATGATCTGCTAAGGACAAGTGGGTCCAAAACCATGGATTCCGAGACCGTACTCCAAGGCATAGAGACAGATCATGAAAGTAGCACTAAGAAAGTAGCAGGTTAACTCGACATCTCACAGTGTTGTGTCGTCCATCATCTTCATGACATCTGAAGCTGCCGAATCGTGCTTCACCTAAACAAAATATTGCAGAACTGACATTCGAATATATATATATATATATGTCATACACAGATACCGTGTTTCGACGTATCACGTCTCTTCAGTGTGGCTAGACATTTGTAAGCTACCTACAGCCTGGATAGAAAGCGATCGATTCAGCATCAGTCGGACAGCTTATCCGCTCGGCTATTGTCACCTACAGAATGGGAAGTGGATTTTAACTGTTTTAATACACATATCTGTATGTATGCATTTAAAAGCTGTCATAGAGTGCCCCATTCCTTTTATAGGAGAGCGTTACGTTTACGCTTTAGTTGGCGGTCGTCAGCGAAATCCCCTGACGGACGGGGAGCATATATATATGCGCCTTGTTTCTTTGAAAACAAGACCTACCTGCAGAATAAAACCTATCATGATTTTTCGGGATGATTTTAATACAAGTCCTTACATTGAAATAAGCCCTAGTTGAGAGCGACAGACAAACGAAATAAATAAACATTCTTCACCATCACATCATGCGATGCAAATACTCATCTTCGTCAATGATCAAGACAACGCGCGATTGATTGTGCTATTTATCCAGATGCTCAGGAAAAGCTGTAGCTACGTCTCCACATACACAAATTCCGAACTACAGTTTTCCTGGTCGTGGCAAATAAGGTCCCTTCTGCACGTGTCGGATTGTACACATTGTAAATTCCTTAAGCGGAATTTAACACGTTTGAATTCAGAATTTTCCTATCTAAGGAATATAGCGCTAAGTATAATAGCACAATGCGAAATACAAACGACCTTATCCAGGATTTGAACTCTGATCGCTTTTTTAACCCGATTTCAATGAATTTCTCCCTTGCCTAAATTCTTGGACACCTTTACCGATTCCATGCATTTATAAATGCAAAACTTCTGTTGTTCTCATGCGACATATATAAATAAGTTTTTGGATTATCGTGATGAACATGTCATCTCTATCGGCAGACATTTTGGTGACGTGATGTCTCCACTGTGTGACGTTTCTATTTCTACAATGACTTCAATTCTTTGGCCCAGACATCTTGACCGCATGTCTTGTTCGGAGATAAACAGTTATTTTTTTGTGTGGGAAGGGGTGAGGGGAGGGGAGAAAATGGGTAATGTTCTCTGAGCAGACAAAATGGCGGCATTATGAAGCGCCAAGTCTTTTATATATGAAGTGACAGTTCTATTTGGGACGTTTTAATTTATTTGCTTTATCGTGGCTTTGGCTTTCAAATACACAGCACAATTACGCGCCGCCTTGACTTACACGTCTTTTCGTTTCTACTTTATTTAACAATGGAACCTGAATGATAATATATATATATATATATATATATATATAATATATATATATATATATATAATATATATATATATATATATATATATATAAGGTAGGTAAAAGGATAGGACAATGATAACTCAAAACAAATCTAAGAGCTGAAACGCTTCGTCCGATTTATACGGACATCCTCAGTTAAAGATTTTTTTTATTGAAAGCAAAATTACGTGCGAGTACATGTGATGTGGTGAGGGGGGTGAGTTAGTAGCGGAAGTGAAGGGAGGGAGGATAGGGGCTGACATGAATAACTCACCCCTCTCACCACATCACATGTACTCGCACGTAATTTTACTTCCAATAAAAAATCTTTGACTGAGGATGTCCGTATAAATCGGACGAAACGTTTCAACTCTTAGATTTGTTTTGAGTTATCATTTCTTGTTCACTATCCTTTTACCTACCTCATACTGTCGGATTCTACTACATCCATCCTATCTTCATAATATATATATATATGGTTCCTCGTGTGATATAAATTCACTTAATCAGTCAATTCAAAATCTTGTAAAAATATATTATTGCTTACAGGACCTGTTGATATTCCACAGTAGGATAATTTAATTATTACAACGTTTGATATGTTTACTTAAGATAGTTCAATATGAAATAATTATGATAATTTTGATTTAACTATCTCAGTCTTTGTTTTCTTTCTTTCCTTCTTTTCATTATGTTTGATTGAAACAAATTAGCGTTATCACTTCTGTGCACTCACTCTCCCACTATTCTTTCTGTCTTATTATATTTTTTCTCGTAGCATACTCCTTTTCTTCCCTTTCTCTATAATAAAAATGAAATGGTCAATTATTTAGCTCATAAGCAATAAGAATTCGGCAGATAAGCAGCACCAGATAATCAGGATTTGAATGTTTGCATTAGACGGTTTCATTTTTAACCAGAGTATGTTGCGAGATGCTAACGGTCGTACAATTAAGGAATATGTGTATTAATATATAGATTAAAGATTAACAGTGGGTTATGTAAATCATATATATATATATATATATATATATATATATATATATATATATATATATATACACACACACACTAATCTTATTAGTAAACCCTTGCGGTAAGAAAAAAATAGTTTGTTAGTAGAAATATTCTATCAAAATTCACCTGTGGAAAAATGAAAAGACCAAGAGGGTCGCACCAACCGAAAATAATCGATTAACACTATATCACTTGGCCAAACGATATTATATATATATATATATATATATATATATATATATATATATATATATATATATATATATATAAAACCGCTAAGATTGTCTAAAGGTAAAATGTAAAAAGTGCTCGATACCTAAGTAGAGCAAATAATAAAGTTAAACCTAATGAGTTAGATATAACTACTAATATTTTCACTTAGTAGCTCATCAGGGCAAGGATCTGACTCAGATTCTTGCCCTGATGAGCTACTAAGCGAAACTACTAGTTGGTATATCTGACTCATTAGGTTTAACACACACACACACACACACACATATATATATAACGAACAGTCGTTTCTAATAGTAAGAATTATTATTTTACTCTCTTAGAATCATTTGAGGATTATAAACTAAAGTGTTCGTCTTGATTGATCATATTTAACAGAAAATTCTGATTTTACTTGTATAGTAACTTTTTCCTTTCAGTAATTGTGGTATACTAAGAAACGGAAGCGCCGTTTCTACCATTGTTTTTGTTATGAAACGGAAGTACTGTTTCAGCCATCTTGTTGAGTTGCAAATAAAAGGCGGAAGTGATCACTTCTCGTAGTTAACATCAACTGGACTATCATATTATTTCGCTAAGCGCGTTACAACGGTAATAAACACTTTTTGCTAAAAATCTAATATATTCTACGCATATAAGATTCAGTGTTAGCAATTCAATAATTCATAAAACTTAGAATAAAAAAAAAAGAATCATAAAAAAACCCTAAAAACACACAACACAACAAAATTGAGTTTTTCAAACGTTCTCTCTTTTCGGACAGAACAATCTACATATGAATTAAACAATGCTTGAATAAAGAGAAAGAAAAGAGAGAGAGAGAGAGAGAGAGAGAGAGAGAGAGAGAGAGAGAGAGAGAAGAGAGAAGAGAGACTGGAAAGCGTTTTGATATTTATTTTCTAAAGTGTTCTGTCCAAAATTTATTCCTTTCCAGGCGTATTCAAATTTAAATACACAGGACCATTCCTCGTGTGGACAAAAGAGAAATTCAAATCAATGCAACGACGGGGGTAGGGAACTTACAAGGTTCTACGCCTCAAAGATCATACAGGCAGAGCTGATCGAATATTGTATCGAAAAGGTTAAAATCGTGGAAAATATGTACATCCTTTCGGGGAAAATATGAAAAATGCTCGAAACATTGCAAGAGAAATGAGCCAGCGAAAGAACAGTAAATAATGCAGCAATGAAAATGATGGGAGCAACACAAAAGTTGGGGATCTGCAGAGGACATCTGAATAGAGAAAAGCGATTCCCTTGTCATTTTCCTTCTTTATTAATCTTAATCCTTAGTAAACAATCATAGCGGATTCTTATATATTTTATCAATAACTAGAAGCGGCTACCCAGCATCACATGGGTAGAGGGGACCCCATAACGTGGTGTAATGGTTAAGAAGTTAATCTCGCATATCCAATATCATTATTATGTATATTTTAATTTTTACATATCTTCGTGAATATAAATTAAATCTTCATATTTTTTGCACAAAAAGCAAGAACCGGTGATATTTAATGTGTGTATACATATATTTACTTTGTCTTTAATCGTTTTATTTTCGTACTTTCATCCGGACATACATACACACCAACTGAAAAATATATATATATATAGTCCTTATTAAATAATTATAGCTTCTTATTTCCTTCTTTATTGTCAGTACTGCTGTATGGCTGCACCACTTGGACCCTAACGAGGCGCCTTGAGAATAAGCTAGATGGAAGCTGCACGAGAATGCTGCGTGCGGTCTTAAACAAATCGTGGAAACAGCACCCCACAAGGAAACAGCTATATGGCCACCTGCCCCCCATCTCGCAAACCATCCGAGTGAGGAGGACAAGGCATGCTGGACACTGATGGAAAGCAAGAACGAGCTCATAAGCGATGTTCTCCTGTGGAAGCCAACACATGGACGTGCTAGTGTGGGCCGCCCACCAAGGACCTACATTGGCCAACTATGCGAGGATGCTGTATGCTGCGCAGAGGACCTCCCTAGGACGATGAATGATAGGGAAGTTTGGTGAGAGATTGTCATGGATATCCGTGCTACTTGCGCGACATGATGATGATGATGATATGATTGATAATAATCCTTAATAAAAAATTTGCCTGGCTAGCGCTAGTAAAAACGGGATAGACTCCCTCGCTGTCCAACTGATATAAAAAAAAAAATAAGCCTCACCGCCAACTTTACTTTGTTTAGTTCAGTCGGTAGAGTGTCCGGCTGGGAACCTGAAGGTTCCTGGTTCAATACGGCCCTCGCCAAATCAGCATATGAATAGCACAGGGATATGTGCGGTAAAGTGAGGAGCTGATGGTAGGTGTGAGGCTCCGTCTCAGATGCTAAAAACAATCCCCGTGGTCTAGCGCTTGTGAAAAGGGGATAGACTCCTTCGTTGTCTGGCTGATACAGACTTTAGGCCACCCTGACAACGACCTTTATATGTGTTATGTTGACATTGAGCATAATGTCTGCCATCGGTTGGCCTTAAGTAAATAATAATCAAATTTATTATAGGGAATGTTCCCGCGGCGGACTGGCTAATCTAATGGACTGCGATATCACAGTAGACGTGTTCAAACTCCAGTGACGCTATTACATTCACTTTCGGACTAATACCTTTTGGAAAGGTATGAACCCCTTAGATAAGCGTTAAATAGTACCACTACTACTTTTCTTTTTTAACAAGGATGCCTTTGGCATTACATAACACATGATGGTTTATATGTCATTAAACAAAGAAACTAAAACAAAACAAACCAAGTCAAATTTATTGAACCTAGCAAGTATATACGGGTACAAGTATATAATATAATTTAATATAACTAGTACAAAATAAAAAAACACCCTCCGGGCGATGTAAAAATAGATTTTTGAAACATTGCCTGAGGGGTGGGAGTAAAAAATTCAATGTTAGAGAGTGTGTACCCTAAGTAAGTAAAATCATCAAATTCAATAAAGGATTAAAAAAAAACAATTTGAAATATAAACTTTAAACATGTATTAAAATAAAACAAACTATATATAGATATATAATACCAGTCATGTATTTATTAAAACTTGTTTTAAAAAACAATGAGGACTGTAATGTTGCATGTTCAAATTTTGAGTGTATTTATTCTATGTTATGATGATTTTGGGTAATGTGACCTAAGCAGTGACGTAATTTTTGTTACAGACAAAAACCGGAAGCGAATCTCCATTAATAGAATATAATAATTTAATATAATTAAGTATTATATTGAATCAGAAAGACTAATGAAATCAAATAAGAACACATAAAAATTACACTTATTTTCACTTTATTCTAATTGATTTCTATATAAGATTATTCATAGGATTGCCTTTAATACGTTTAAGAATAAAACAATAATATTAGAAATCAATGCTACCAAGTAATTATTTATTAAAACGGTTTTGTTAAAACTAGGATGCAAATTATTCTCACCATATACTATGTGAATTTATTTCTTAATGATATATAACACACATTGCAGGATTCTAAACACATTAATACCAAGGGCTGTTTTACATCTATCTCATCTCGAACTTAATAGAGACAGTATTAATAAATAAGCAGCTAATTAAGATTAAATGACAGTTATTCAATAACCACTGAGAATATAACGTAAATAACTAAGGGAATTGTGACGTAGTTTTAGTTACAGACAGACACAGAATCTCTATTATAATAAGAGATAATACACTCAAGAGAGTTCTCAAATGTTCCAATAAAAATTCCACATGTAAATAATTTACCAAATTCCTCACTCAGTGTCTCATCTGTTTTTTTTTTACGACAAAATAGTCATTATAGTGAAAGCTAGGGACTTTGAATAAATAATTAATAAACATTGTAATTGCCTCATGGAAAAATATTATTAAGACTTTAAATATTGATGCTAATAAAACGAGATTGCTTTAAAAGACGTAATTGAAGATATTCAGAGATCTTCAACACAGTGCTTCATATCAAGGATTTGAAGAATATGCATTCAAAAGTCTAGGAAAAGAAAATCGTATCAATTAAATGACAAACCTAAAATGGTTGAAAGAAGATTTAAAATAACTATTCTAATAAACTGTACAAGAATAATTCAAATGTTCGGGATGGAATAAAAAAAATCTCTTTAATGACTCGGAAGGGTCGGCAAGTTTAACTGAAGATCGGTCGGGAATACTTGGAGAAATCAAATAATTTTTACAGGACCATTCTTTGGTTAGGCGAAAATAAAATCGATACTTTTTTTTCAAAAATCAACTCGAGTAGAGAAAATACTGGATGCGCCCACGACTCAAAAATCATCTTACCAACAGTAAATTAGGGAAGATGGAATATAATAGTTTAGTGAAGTTTTACTTCTGTTGGTACCAGATCATTTCATATGATTGAAAGAACCATGAATGTCGAAATATATTAACGTATACAGAATAATCTTTTTTTGTACAGAAATTAAACATGTGAGATGTTTAAGTCTTCCACGATAATGTAAAATAATGAGATGGGGGAAAAAACCCTAGATTTTAGTTATACGTTATGTTATGGTGGAAATTGTCTATAATTTGTGATTACGAGGGAATGGCTAATCTCTTGGCTTCTGATTGGACGAAGGGTGAGAGAGAGAGAGAGAGAGAGAGAGAGAGAGAGAGAGAGAGAGGTTAAGGGAGTTTTTTGGCCTAGGTTTTTGGAGGAGGTGGAAGTCAGAGTCTAGTCTGAGTGTTTGAAGAGAACTGACACAAGATGAGCGTCTGTTCTTGAAGACATTTTTACTTGGAGGGTAAGATAAAAATATATGAGCTTTGAACCCCCCACCCCCAAAAAACAAAACAACCCCCCCAAAAAAAAAAAACAAACAAAAGAACGTCTTGTGTTCGTTATTAAAAACTACCAACGGCACAAGACAAGACATCCCTAAAAGTACACAAATTGTTCCAGTCTCGAAGAAGGGAGATCAGCCACCCAGCCAGCCCAACAACAGATCCAGAATACGAGCAGCTCCTTTCCAGAATAGCAGAGACCCAAACAGATCTAGTCCAGAGTAAAGGAGAACAGTGTTAGATAAGTATAAAACCTACACACTCCTTCAATTAGACGCCACGTCACATATACGAATATAATTTACTGACAAAGCTATTAGATGCTGTGAGAGGTTAAATGATTTTTATCAAAATACATTTCAAGGAACTATTCATATCAAGACACTATATACATTCCAGTGTGCCATAGGGATTTACAAACCATTAATCACACTAGAGTGATGTCTATTCCAGAGTGCCACTCGGGTTGCCGATGTATCAACTGTAAATTAACCTAACACTAATACTCGCTTAAAATACTCACAAAAGAATCCCAAGGAATCATTTGGATGTTTCCAAAAGAAAACATCTAAGAAAATCTTCCGAAAGAACTTACAATCCCAAGTGTAAGGGTAGCTAGCATGGTGGAATGGTTTATATATGAAATTAGCTACATTTCAACCGATATACAGACATTATATATACTAGAAAATAAAAAACGTACTTCAGGCGATGTAAAAAGAGATTTTTGAAACATTACCTGAGGGGTGGGAGTTAAAAATTCAATGTCAGCGAGTTTGTACCCTAAGTAAGTAAAATCATCAAATTCATTAAAGGATTAAAAAATAAAACAATTTGAAATGTAAACTTTAAATATGTATTAAAATAAAACAAACTATATATAGATATATAATACCAGCTATGTATTTATTAAAACTGGTTTTAAAAAACAATGAGGACTGTCTAATGTTTCAGGTTCAAATTTTCAGTGTATTTATTCTATGTTATGACGATTTTAGGTAATGTGACGTAAGCAGTGACGTGATTTTTGTTACAGACAAAAACCGGAAACGAATCTCCATTATTAATACTAGCAAATATATGCACCCTCCGGGTGCAAGTATTTAAGTTTTCATGTAATGAAATATCGTATTAAATTAGAAAGTCTAATAAGAAGCAGATAAAAAGATTTGAAACAGAGTGGGGGTATAATAGAAAAATAGAAATGAAACTTACTCTTCCATCACTCCCGTCTTTCATTGCTGAATTTTACTTATTTAAGTATTTAGTTAAATCAGGAAATAAAGAATAAAAGGACAGTTATTTTTTCTTGTTAATGGATTTCATTTAAGATTCATTGAAGAGATTTTTGCTTATATTCATTAAAATAAAACCAAACAGTTAGAAATCAATAATACTAAGCACATATTTAATAAAATCACATTTTTAATATCAATATGCAAATTAGTTTTCACATTCACACTGCAAACCGCTATTTTTTGTATATATAAATACAATTGCATGTTATTTGTATGTAGATATGGACAACACTAATAAAAAGGTGAAGCAATTTTATTAATAATTGAGGTTTAATTAAAAATAAAATCATGGAGAATGTGATGTAAATAACTATGTTAATTGTGACTCGATTAGTAATATAGTTTCGGTTACAGACAGAAAAACACACAATCTCCATTATAAGATAATATATATAATATATATATTATATATATATATATTAGTTGTATAAAATTGTTTTTCTCTACCACAGTTTCGGCGTTCAAGGTATACTTCTTCATGTGAACTAAAAAGTCATAGTAGCTACATTTTATATATACTGGTCTGGTTTGGAACTATTCCCTTTCTGTCTTTTAATTAGTTCGTAAGAATTTTAGTTTTAAGTCTCGACTGATTTCCTTTGAAATAAAAAAAAAATGTTTTTCATATGAACTTCTGGTAAATGGTTAGTTGTAGTTGATATTTTTAAATTTTTAAAATTCATTCTTATACTATAAATGCTCTATATTTTAGGAAATATATTGAGCACTTT
>CM042145.1:61187727-61237727 GCA_023376005.1 Doryteuthis pealeii | reverse complement strand
ACCGCCTTCTAGCAAATATATGATAAAACGTTTTGGGGCTTGCCATGAGGGCAATAGGGTTGGGGAAATCATTTAGGTGTTAGTGCTTGACATGACCAGCCGATTGATCGAAGGGAGGCCTCTCCGACCGTCCGTCTAACCTAAGTAAAGACCTAAGTGGAATGTTGCATGTCATGGACGTCTCATCCATCAGGATTCCGTCCTTAAGCATCACGGGTGGCCACCCACGGCCAACACTAGGGTTATTTTATGCCGAAGACGTTTTTGTTTTATTTACTTCTTGTTGGTTATTCAAAAATGTTAACAATCGTGTGCACCCCTACCACAAAAAATTTATAAACAACCACAGAAAGAAAATATAAAAATGACTCCCTATACGGGTTGACATGTTAAAATCAATCAATCAATCCATTTCATGTCTACCTTATTCGTTTTCACTACTGAAGTGATTCTGAAACGTAGCAGACTTAAATGCATACGAATAAAACTATTTGCCTTCGAAATTTCGTTAACTCAATTATCCAAATTTTATCCCAAACTTGTTCAACGTTTAACTAAATTTCAACATTTAACTAAATTGGTTCTTTCCTATCGCAAAGAAAATCAGTTGGGCTTCCTTTCTTTTTATTTTAAATCAAGATATAAACAACTATAATGTATTAAGTAAATAGTCTTTTTTTTTTAAGTTCTGATCTCTGGTGATCTATGCAATTACATTTTTCGAAATGTGTTCAAGAACGATAAAAAAGACCCCCCCACCTGTGCACTTCCATTTATATGAAATACCAAGGAATACTGAGAAAACATTGAGAAAACCGGAAGAAGAAAAGAAGGTTGTTTATTTGGTTGGATTTTACGGCATGTCAACCCTTGCTGGGTTATTTAATGCCGAATACATTTTGTTTAATTCATTCTTGATAGGTACTCAATTGTTTTAAACTCAATTTTTTGAACATTTTTTCTCTGTAACTCATAGATGGGACAATAACCGGTACTACCACTCCGGGTCAGAGTACACCCGAGAGAAATAGTGATGACGAGGTACACCACATTTCTCAGAACTGGAACCTCACCATCGGATAGTTTAACGTCATACCAGGACATTAAAACCCTCAGCCACCGACTTATAGCACATATGTTTAAAAGATTTGAGCTTGTCATAATGACAAATAGGGCTGGGACAATCATATAGGTGCTAGGGCTTGACATGGCCAGCCGATTGATCGGAGGGGGGGGGCTCTCCGACCGCCCGTCTAAACTAAGTAAGGACCTAAGTGGAGTGTTGCATGTCATGGACTGCTCCGCCACCAGGGTTACATTTTTAATATCATAGGTCACCAGCCACGGCCGACAGGTGGCGCGATTGGGGGATTTTACCCCTCTGCAGAGGTTCAGTCAGTGTATTCTACAGCCACAGCCGACCGGGATAAAAGAAGTAAACATGAAATTATTCACAAGCAAAAGTAGACGTGCATCTGTCATTCGATTTCAAACTAGATGAATTGACAATTGCCGATTGGGTCATGGTGAGTTGACAATACAATGACAGAAAGACAAACGGGGAAGCTAGACAAAACTGACAATCTCAGTCTCAATATAAAGTCTTAACCTAGTCATCTACATCCGTGTGTGCGTATGTCATACCAACATATACTTATTTAGAGTAGTGTCCTCTTATTGACAGGGGATATGATCTAGAAGTTGACTTAAACTGCTGATAATACCGAACCTATCTACCTAAACACATACATATATATATATATATATATATATATATATATCTTATTATATGGAGATATCTGTAACCGAAACTATATTCCTACTCAAGTCACAATTCTCTTATATTGACATCACATTCTCCATGATTTTATTTTATTAAACCTCAATTAAAATTGTCTTACATTATTAATACTGTTAACTATGTCTACATACTGACAACATCAATTATTTATATATACAACAAAATAGCCCATGTGAACGGGAAGGCTAATTTGCATATTAATATCCGAATTTAAATATGTGCTTAGTATTTTCAACTGTTTGGTTTTAAATGAATATAAGCAAAAATCTCTTCAATGAATCTTAAATCCCATTAACAAGAAAGAATAACTGTCATTTTATTTAACTTCCTCTTTAACTAAATACTTAAATTAGAAAAAATAACAATGAAAGACGAGATGATGGAAGAGTAAGTTTATTGTTCCATTTTTTATTATACTCCCTAAGTTTCAAATCTTTTATTATACTCTGTTTCAAATCATTTATTCTTATAGTTTCATTAGCCTTTCTAATTTTACAATATTTTATTACATTAAATCTAAATACTTGCACCCGGAGGGTACATATATTTGCTAGTATATATAATGTGTGTGCGTGTATGGTATCATCTGTTTCCTTGATAGCATTCAACCAAAATTGAGAACTAAAACGTACATATAAAGATTTGCGTATATATATTTTTTTACATATACGGAGTATTACAAATAACTAAATAAATGGATTCTTTAGTTCAGATATAAATTTACTTCGGCTATTTTTGCCTCTTGATCTGATTTTTACTAAATTTGAGGATTTCATATCTGGTCTTATTGGTATGATTCTCTCGTCTCTCTAAACAGAGAGACGGGAGAATCATACCATTAAGACCAGATATGAAATCTTCAAATTAGTAACAATCAGATTGAAAGAGGCAAAAACAACCGAAGTAAATTTATATCTGAACTGAACAAATATATATATATATATATATATATATATATATATATATATATATATATATACACACATTTATTGAACAACACGGAACATTTCTTTTTCATTATTTGGATTTGGATTTTTTCCAATCTCAACCCTCTAAAATAATGGACTCTAATTTAAAAACAAAATAGATAAAAGAACTAAAACAGAACTAACACCAAATCATACACCCCCTGATAACAACTGAAGAAGCAGTCGAAAGCGCTCGGGCAGATAGTATGGGAAGAATCCTATTCCCATTGGATCTTAACACTCAAAAAATCGCCAGAAAACTGGAAAAAAATCCAAATCCGAATATTGAAAAAGAAATATTACGTGTTGTTCAATATTACCTGCCTACAAAATAACTTGCTGCCAATATATATATATATATACTAGCAAATATATGCACCCCGGGTGCAAGTATTTAAGTTTTAATATAATAAAATATGTTAAATTAGAAAGGCTAATGAAACTGAATAAGAATTCAGATAAAAATATTTGGAACAAGGGGGTATAATCGGAAAATAGAACAACTTTGAAACTAACTCTTTCCCATTTTCCATTACTCCCGTCTTTCAGTGGTAAATTTCCTAATTTAACTATTTAGTTAAAATAGGAAGTAAAGAATAATATTACAGTAATATCTTCTTGTTAATGGATTTCTTTCAAGTTTTATCGCCGAGATTTTTGCTCATATTCAATAAGATAAAACCAAACAATTAGAAATCAATAATAATAAGCATATATTTATTAAAATCAAATTTTTTATATCAATATGCAAATTAGCCTTCCCATTAACACTGTAAGTCGCTATTTTGTTGTATATATAAATACAATTGCATGTTATTAATATGTAGATATGGTCAAGAGTCTTAATGATGTAAAACAATTTTATTAATAATTGAGGTTTAAATAAAAATAAAATCATGGAGAATGTGATGTAAATAATAAAGGGAATTGTGACTTGAGTAGTAACAGAGTTTCGGTTACAGACAGACAAACCACAATCTCCATTATAATAAGATATATATATATATATATATATATATATATATATCTTACATTTAGTAACTAATGAATATTAATCAATCGTTTTATTTGTGATAATTACTCGAGTGTGTGTTCTTAACTTTAAAAAAAGAAAACTTTTTTTCCCATTAATAAGACATTTGGCTGAGCAATTAGTGAAAAAGAAAATCATATTAATCTTGTTTTGTCGCGGTCCTCATTTGCAAACATTTTTGAAAGGCGGAATTTCTACTGAAAATGATTAATGGAAAGATTAAATTAATTGAAGAAAAAAAAAAGAATTTTAATTTTCTTGGAATGAATATTTCACATCGTTATTTATTTAAACATTTTCATCTTTGATTAGGGCTATTTGCACTTGGACAACGTTTCTCTCTGATTAGACGTTAAAATAATTAATTTGTCTCTTTAAAATATTTAAAATATTTCTGATTTTTATTTCAGAGCCACTTTTCGAAATTGGTGGCCACAGGCTACAAAAGCAAGATAAATCACGATATTCTATTGATTTTGAATTAGCAGGACCTGTGGATATACCACAGTATGCAATTTAATTATTACAACGTTTGATGGGTTTTCTTAAGAAGATTCATTTCAAAATAGTTCAACGTGTAAAAAGTATAATAATCTTGATTTAACTCACTTTTTTCTTTACTTTTAATTTTATTATGTTCGATTGAAAGATTAGCGTTATCGCTTCCGTGCGCTCACTCCTCTATCTTTACCTACTCCCTTTCTTTTTTCTTTCTTATTTTTCTCTGTGTTCCACGTCTCTTTTCTTTCTTTCTAATAAAAACGGAATGGTCATTATTTAGTTGAGGTGACGACACTCATAAGAAATAAGAATTCGGCGGATAAGCAACACAGGATCTACATTATTGCAGTTCGTCTTAGACGATTTGTACGGTCTCAATATTAACCAGAGGGTGTTGCAAGATGATAATAGTCCTACAATTAAGGAACACGGTATCAATATATAAATTATAAGCACTAGCTGAAAACCCACTTGTGGGATGTTAAGTTACGCAGATTGACGATAACAATGTATGTTCTACTTTTTTCATTGCAACAATAAAACACAAGTATAAAACCAAATTATCTTTTGTGAGGACTTAGAAATTAATAAACGTCATCGAGATATAAATGTTTACGTCTGCTAAACGTTAATTTGTCCTGGGTATGATGTTAAACTGCATCTAATGGTGAAGTTCAGACTTTGGAACTCTCGGGAGTCTAGAGTAGCCCTTCATCGCCATTACTCCCAGATCCACTGACTCGGAGTCGAAGTTCCTGTTAGCGTACCATTTATGGGGTAAATAGATAAAAAGAATTTTAAAAAAAAGAATTGAATTTGAAATTTTCTTGAATACCATCAAGAGTGAATAAAACAAAACGTCTTTGGCATTAAATATCCCGAAAAGGGTGGATATGCCGTAAAATCCATCCAACGAACCAACCTAAACGTTTATGTCTCTATGGCGTTTTATAATTTTATTGTATTAACCATTGCAAATATGAACAAATGTGATACAAGTCGAATTTTAACCCTTTATTTTCCGTTGAGTGGAAAAAGTCACAAGGAAAAAAAAAGCATGCAAGAAAATGTAATAACTTTGTTTATGACATTTTCTGCTGGATGTCTACTTTATATGGTTAAACAAAAATATAAGATTCGGTTTAGTTAATTTAACGGATACTAGAAAGAGTCACGTTGGCATCCATCCATCTAATAGAAACGACCGCATAGTGTTCAAATAACATGGAACTACATAGCCTGGGCGGGTTGATATGGAGGATGAGCTGTCGCTCAAATAGCAGATCACCCCCACCACGCTGCCGTTGTAGTCCAAAAGAAAGGCAAACAAACCCAATGCATTTTGGCAACGATTGTGTCACCGGAGTGGATGGATAATGCTGAAGTACAGCAAAACCCCACCTTAGGGACTCCAGCTCCGGATTTGATTTGGGGCCTTACTCCCCTAGCCTTCCCTTGGAATGAGGTATAGTCGCTAGACAGCTGAGGTTTTATAACAGACTTTTCCTTGTCAAGATGGATTGTCGTCCAAGGCTAAAGAGTCCCATCAACCCCTTTTGTAAGTAGTAAGTACTCCAATCCTTCTACTATAGATGTGGATGGCAGTTGGCTCTCCTGGAGCTCATCCGCCCTATGACAGCTCTTAATTTTAGTGATGTTGGTTTCCACACAGCCACCTCACCAGACCAGCCGAAGCATTACTGATGAGAGTACCGGTTTAGTCACCGACAACCAGACGATGGAACAGGTAATAGTAGTTTACATGGTACTAGTAGCAGGTAAGAAAGATCTTGTCTTATCCTGACTTGACTCTAAAGAAAGGATTCATGTTTAGTATTGTCCGACATTGTAAATCGAACTCCTTCGCTAAAAACTTACAAGTTTTTGAATTAAAAAATTCTAGAACATTTTACAGGGTCACACAAGAGATTTGGTGGTGGTTCTGGTTATTAATTTGTAGAAACCATATAATTGCTTTCAAGAAAAAGACCGACTTCGGCATGAAATAATCCAACAAGTATTGACATGCCTTTAAAACCAACCAACTAACCAGCATTCAGTTGGCGTCAATATAAAAATAATTCATAACATGAAGAAAACATTGGGTTTATAGACGATCTCAGTTATTCTAACTTTAAGTTTGTGTTATTAATTTATTTTTTGTGTGGACCCCCGGCTATTATCAGACGGACTCCGTTTTGAAACTACTGTTGTATCAACTGAGGTTGGAATTCTCATTGGAAAAAGTTAAATGAAAACTGAACGCCAAATTGCGTGTCTTAACCAATTTAATGAACGTGGGGAGTATGAGATAGCAAAGAAAAACGAATGCCCTGAATACATGTTATTGTTAGTTGAGAAAGCAAATATTAGCACGACATAAAGATTGTCACGAATCTGTTTTCTTAAATATCTTTAAAAATTACAGTTTATTCAATATGCAATGTGAGTGGAAAAGTTTATAACAGAACGAAACTTGTAAATTGAAGATCACACATTATGCGCAAAGGTAATATTTTGACAAATTTGTATCGGTGAGGCTACGTTTTCTTACAGTGACCTCTCCCGCCCCATACACACTTTTGAGGCCTACATAGTCTGTCGGTCTGTATATGGACATTACTAATTAGAGAAAACGATATGAATATTAGTTTGCCTTTTCAAGCATTTATATACGTATTTAGTTTTTGTCTGTAATATTCAAGATATATCCGTATAATAAAATGCCCTAATGTGCATTCGTATATTTATTTATGTCTATGTCAATTGAAAGATAAACCATTATAAGCTACATATAGAGTCATCCCCTTTATTCAAATATTTGTAAGTACGTAATTGGTGACCATTGGATCACTGGTTTGTACAAGCTCGTTAATAAACCTCCATTATATATGCGTATACGCATGCGTGAAAAGATAGAGGCAGCCTTATATATATATATATATATATATATATATATATATATTAGGTAGGTAGAAGATGGTGAACAAGAAATGAAAGCTCAAAACAAAATTAGAGAGTTGAAACGTTTCGTCCGATTATACGGACATCTTCAGTCAAATGATTTTTATTAAAAGCAACATTTTTGTGCGAGTATAAGTGACGGAAGTGAAGGGAGGGGTTAGGGGTAGGCATGAATGAAGTGAGGGTAGTAACAGGAAGTGGAGAGAGGATGGAGTGGATGAGTTAAGAAGGGGGTAAAGTTCTGGTGTGATTGATGTCAGCAGCAGATGAGGAGGAGAGAGTTGGGTGACCTAGGTTTCTGGGTCAGTTAGTGGAAAGGGCAGGGGGGAGGGAGGATATTTTTCTAACTTCAGAAGTATAGGTAGATTTTTTGACTTTAGAAGTATGGGTAGATAAAAACGAAGGGTAGGAGTGAGAGTCTATGTGTGGGCATTCTTTTTTGTTTAATTAATTTAATTAATCATTAACCATATTCATGTTGAGTAATAATTTTATTTTCATGAACTATCGTTTTTGCGATCGATCGAACGATTCAAATTCATTACAGGATTAACAAATAAAACAATTTGAAATGTAAACTTTAAATATATATTAAAATAAAACAAACTATATATAGATATATAATACCAGTCATGTATTTATTAAAACTTGTTTTTAAAAAACAATGAGGACTGCCTAATGTTGTATGATCAAATTTTGAGTGTATTTATTCTATGTTATGACGATTTTGGGTAATGTGACGTAAGCAGTGACGTATTTTTTGTTACAGCCAAAAACCGGAAGCGAATCTCCATTATTAATATTAATAGATATCTAACTACTAGAAAGAATTACCCTTTTTCCATATCTTTCCTCTATGACACGATGACCTGCTAAGTGACTAACACTTTGTTGGTCAATCAATATTTGTTTAAGAAAAGCAAATCATGCTGTTCCTAAATGTGTAGCAATGCAATCAATCACGGTGTTCCGTTTCACTTTTGAAATGGATATTTCCTTTGAGACAACTTCAAATTCCAAAAGCAAGGTTCTATAATCCTGTGTATGTGAAGGGAGCTTATAGCCAGGCAGCATCATCATCATCGTCAAGAAAAAGACAAACCCTCCTCACTGTGGCCGAATGTTGATAAAGTGGTAGTGTCAGAGCTTGTTTAGGCAACCGGTCGAGGAGAAGGAAAACTCTGAATTTGAACGAATTGTTATCGCTTAAAAAATGACCTTGTGCCACATCCTTCCACTGGTGTCTGAAGTCACTCAATATGTCACTGGTACTATGTAATCCAGTACAACCTTTTTCATAGTCAGATAATCAGTGACTAAAAAGGTAACCCCACATATTTTTTCTGATGAGAAGCGGGGGCTACACACCCTGCAGATAGTCCTGTTGGATGGGACTTTAGAATACATCAACTGCACCTCTGCAAAGGGGTAAGGCCCCCTCCAATGGGGCCAGCTGTTAGCCGTCGTTGGCGACCTGTGATGTTTAAGGACGGAATCCTAGTGGATGAGCAGTACCTGATATGCAACATTCCATTTTGGCTCTTATTTAGGCTAGTCGGGTGGTCGGAGAGCCCACCTCTGATCAATCGGCTGGTCACGTCAATCCCTAGCACCTATATGATTGTCCCAACCCATTTGCCATTATGGCAAGCTCCAACCAATTTTATCAAGGGTATTAGCGCTAAGTGAAAATGCAATTACCACATTCAGGAATTGAACTCGGGCGACGAGTCCATTTTCCATGACTTTAACCATTACACCACGCGCTTCCTAATGTTATCATATATGTGCTAGAAGACAGTGGCTGAGGGTCTTAGTGTCCTGGTATGACGTTACACTCAATCTGATGTTGAGATTCCAGTTCTGGAAAATGTGGAGCAGCCATTCATTACCATTGCTCCCACGTCCACACTGACCCAGAATGGTAGTACCTGTTAGATCTATGGATTAAATAGAAATTTTGTTTACAAAAAAAATTCAGTTTTAAAAAGTTCTTACAAACTATGGCTACGAATCTTTAAAAACTTTGCCGGCATTAAATGACCCACCGGTGTTGATATGCCGTAAAACAAGACCTATTTCTAAAGTCTAACCTCTCTCCTCATCGCGACAGGGTGGTGTAAACTTGCTAGTGTCATAGTCATACTGGTAGGATTCTCAAGGCGGATTGGTCTGTCACTCAGGGTAAGGCTGTTACATAATTATTAGATTCCTAACACTTATGTACCATTAGTTTAGAAACCAAAATGGCTGTTATAATTTGCAGCCGGCGGTCTTGAAGGATTGAGTGACTCGACTTGACCTCAGTCTGAACCTCCTTCTGGGGGATACCGTTAGAATCGGTGGAGAAGAACCTCTCCCGGTTTAGATTAGAAAGAGTTTAGTTCAGTATCGGCCAAACTACGAAGGTGGTAAGTCGTGTTAAGCGCACGGCCGACTCAATCTGCGCAGGTAGTCTGGTGGGGATTTCGGAAGAAAATATGATCTAAAGCAAATCGAAGTCTTAGGTTATTATCTAAAAACTACCAATGACACAGGTCTTCTGATAAAGAGAAATCCCCAAATGGAAGACCAGACACGAAGTCCCCAAGACGAAGTCCAGACGCTAGAAGAAGAACGTAAGATACCAAAGATGAGCAGAAGAATAATAGAAGTAAAGAGAGTATACAACAAGGCCACAACCCGGGCAAAGGGCCTCTGGTAAAAATTCAAAGGGCGTCTTCATTATCCTAAAAAATCAACGGCTTTTGGCGTATTTTTCAATGCGTCTGTGGAAAATATGCGACAAACAAATGCATCTTATTCCCTTAATCGGGATATGCATGCGAGGTGTGGGGACTGCTTGTGAATTTTCCTATTCCCCTTTTTAATGGGTTCACTAACAATCACGTTCATTCGGGATACTGGGAATTCGTTCGATGGAGCCGGCTTAACCGACCCAGGGGGAATGCCGTCACAACAGCAATCATCTTCAAGGCGTATATATATATATATATATATAATATATATATATATATTTTAATGTTAATATTCATGTTCCTTAATTGTACGACCGTTACCATCTTCTAAAACCCTCTGGTTAAACATGAGATCATCCAAATCGTCCAAGATAAAATGCAAAAATGTAAATCCTGATTATCTGGTGTGACATATCCGCCGTATTTCTTATGAGTGTCATTACTTCAGCCAAATATTAGACCATTCCGTTTTTATCATAAAGAAAGAAAAACGACATGCTACACAGAAAAAATATAAGAAAAAAAGAAGAAAGTAGAGTATGTATATATATATATATATATATATATATATATATATATATATATATATACACACACATAGAAAAAGAAAAAAGTGAGAGTTAAATCAAGATTATACTTTTTTCATATTGAATTATTTAGCAATAGCTCTTATGTAAACATATTAAACGTTGTAATAATTAAATCATACTGTTGTATATCCACAGGCCCCTTCAGTATATTAATATTGTTAATTATTATAATATAATTAATATTATTTATTACATAGGTTATTAAATATATATAAGAACTTGTGACTTCGTTGGAACATGCACGCGTATAAACACATGGCAGACATTGTAGTGTTTGGGAGCTTTTCTTTATAAACATATATGCTGTTGGCGGTATTGTTCGTCTTAAATGAATTCTTGTTCTGAACAAACAAATGGTTGCTCTGAAGCAATGGGATTTCGGTGAATTATCTCTACAATGTTTAAAAGATGGCGGCTCTATCCATACTATGGTTTCTAAAATTTAAAAAACCCAAAAGCATTAAAACCAAAAACAAAAATGGTTGCCTATTCCTTGAGAGCCCAAACACACTGCTCTAAATATACTTTGAAAAGGCCTCCTCTTTTAGAATTGGCTAGTCTGACACACACACACACACACATATATATATATATGAATAGAAAATTTTTAGAAAAAACAAAAGATGTTATTAGTTTGCTGACAGATCTGTTTCAACCTTTTAATAAAGCGGTCTTTTTCAAAGCAACTATATTTATCAGGAAAGACGGAATAAATAAACCGTTAATCACGATGTACAAAACAAACGCGCTTGTTCAGGTCTGGAATATTAAAATTTTTTGAAAATGCGTATATTATGTTAATAAAATAAATTTTATTTTTAAAAATCAGAAGCATTTTTATTATTAGAAAAACTTGAAAGAGTTTGAAGTAAAAATGTATAAAAAAGGTATCAAAATTGTTCAAGACGTATTCCAGCTACAAAAGCAAATATTAAAAAGTAAGTCCATAGCACAATTGAGAAGATGGAAAGTTTCGGGAATTTGTGATGTTGACAAATCCATAGTGTTGTGGTCCTTATATATTCGAAATTTATCCTCCGATGATGATGTTAAAACAGTCCAGATTTTGTTTTTTCTGTAGACAATATGAAGGAAATGGAAGTGAATCCGACAGTATGAATAGAATTTTTTTAGAAAAAACAAAAGATGTTATTAGTTTGCTGGCAGATCTGTTTCGACCTTTTAATAAAGCGGTCTTTTTACTTCCTATAATATATATATATATATATATATATATATCCCAACATTTGCAAAACAACGCTCCTGTCCTACAGCCAATTCACAGAAAATTCCCACTGCAATATCAGAACAACAAAAGTAAACAATGAAAACAGATTCTTGAAGCTCTACACATCAGAAATAAAAATGGAAACCTTAATAAAATTAACTTCGATTCTAGTGCTAACATATTTAAATGCCTTTAATTCCTGCTACTATTTACAAAACCACAGTTGAAAAATTGAAGTGAATCCGACAGTATGTTGAAAAAATAGATAAAGGAAAGAAAATGTTGAATGGATACAAATTATTTATTGGAGTGCCGACACGTGTTTCGACCGAGAGATTATCCTTGTAAACATTGTATTCTATTTATTATTATTATTATTTTAAATACAAAATGAAATAAAATGATAATATAAAAATTGTGAAATTTTTAAGTATACAGAAATTTAAACAGTAAGAATACAGAGAATTTTGATGTGTTAAAAAAAATATTTTTTGAAAAATTTGAGAGACTCTTACGGTTTATAGAGAATATTCAGTGACATGTAAATTCTTTTTTAGAACATCAAAATTCTCAGTATTAAACCATCTGTTCTCGTCCTCCCCAACCGAATTTGTCACATTTTAGCTTCGTGTGAACATTACCTTCCCCCTCGAAGGAATACGGAGTGAGTTGATTACTAGCCACCCGAGGCGTCCTTTAAGGGGAAAACCGATGGAATACGAACAAATGTTGCACCTGTCCGTCGGGTGGCATGCTTCCTTCAGAACATTCTATGTTAATACGACTGTGTGTCATATCCTAACACTGTAATAGTGAGTGGATAAGTACCTTAACGATGTAACATCATTCAGGCAATTCTGATATGTGTCGTTCTGTTAGGTCCACACCTAACAAAATTCTAGAGTTATTCCCCTTGACCAGTCGGGTACAGTTGCCTTGAAAGTTGCATTGTGGTTGGTTGCTCCGGAAATGGGGTTTCCGCCATGACACGTTTGAATTGGGATTCGAGCTGTCTGATTGGACACACACGTTTGAGCTCGTAAGTCATTTTTAGGGTAGAAGCATTTCTCTATCCTGTGTTAAATTAAACCTTGTTAATTTCCAACAACCTGGTCTTGCATTTTCATTCAGTGTTCCGTATTTTATTTGTATGTAAAAAACATAACACAATCTCTCCCTCCCTCCCTTTCTCTCTGTTGGCTCATTACATGCACTGACCGTAAAAAAAAGTCCAAACCTTTAGTCTTACAAATACAGTGGCACCTTGATTTACGAGCGCCCCAACCTACGAGTTTTTCGAGTTACTAGATTTCACTTGGTCTATTTTAAGGGAGAGCTTATATCAAAATCATCCGTGGTGTAATGGTTAAAGTCATAGGAAATGGACTCGTCGCCCCGAGTTCAAATCCTGGACGTGGTAATTGCATTTCACTTTGCGCTAATACCCTTGGAAAAGGTATGAATCCTATTCTCCTTCCAGCTATGGATAAATAGTAGGGCAGACTGGACTCTTTAACCTTGGTTAGGCAACCGGTCTAGGAGAAGGAAAACTCTGAATTAAAAGCCTGTTGAACTCCGCTTAAGAAGTTGACCTTGTGTCGCATCCTGCTCGTGCGGAGGGGTTGGTAAATATATATCAAAATTATCCTGAAAAATCACGCTAGGTCTTATTTTACAGGTGGGTCTTATTTTTGGGGAAACATGATAATTCATTGCATTCCCTTTTTTTTTTTAATACAATATAGTGGTATTTTTCTCTATTTAAAAATAATGTTTTTTGATGATAAGTTAGTACGGATTAATGGCATTGCAGTTTATTTCAATAGGAAAAATTGATTTGATATACGAGGAAATTGAGTTACGAGCATAACCAATTAAACTCGTAAGTCAAGGTACCACAGTATTTCCAACATGGAACTGAGACTGGGCCTTTTTTTTTGGCGGGTAATGATAGACATAGCAATGTAAGAAGCTTTTTTCCCAAATAGACCGTCCGAGCGCCTCTATGAGAAACTAGATGCATTGCTTGGCTCCCACTCAAAAGCGCTGATCGTTTTTAACCACTCATACATCACACCACGGGTCAGTCAGTCCTGTCAGCGTTAATCATGATAAGCAACCATTTTTTCCTTTTTTGTTCGGAGAAGAGAGTTACTTTTTTTAACACTAAGTTATTTACTAAGAGTTCAACATATTTACAGAAGACCCAGAAAATTACAAATCTCGCATGTTTGGCTAGTTTTAAACTACACGTACAGACAGATGGTACAGCAAGAAGATCAATAAACAAAACAATATAATTATGTTACGCGCTAGTTAAAGCGCCAAGGTGGAAAAAAATTGCATATTAGGAAAATTAAAGAGATTTTTTTGTTTGTATTTTATTTATGCATCTTCGATTATACTAAAGCCGAGTCCCATCAATGGGTTAAATAGAAAAATGTATTTATAAAAAAATGTATTATCCATTAAGAATGAATTTATTTCAAAACTTTATCGGCATTAAATGACCCACTGAGGTTGATATGCCGTAAAACAAAACAAACTAAAGCTGAGTGAATCAATGAGCGTTTCGTAAACAAACCTTTTTCCTATTTAGTTTAATGAAGCTCATGTAATGGCTAGTCACGTGATGCGGGGATCCCATCTGACAACTGCGTTAATTTGTCTAGAACAGTTATGGTACTTACCTTAATCTCCCACCAGGTCAGAATGCGACACATTGTCTTTTTAAAGTGGAAAACAACACACAAGCCGAAGCTCATCCGACAGCTAGTCAAAAATGCGTGTGTCCCATCGACCCACCCTGTTAATTTGTCCAGCGGCCTGGGTCGGCTAACAACAGTAATTCTCCCTGAGAGAGACTGCCCCGGCTTTTATGCATCATCACAGGCCCCAACCACTCCAAATAACAGGTGTGACAGGACGCTTACCAAGCATCACCACTCACAACCTCCAGGTTGTGAGTTCAATCTGTAGCCTCGCGAGGCAATTCATTTTTACCCCCCGCTACATCTATGCATAAAAAAACCTTTGTTTGATATGCCATTAAATCAATATCTTTATAATTGTTACTAGCAAATATATGCACCCTCCGGGTGCAAGTATTTAAGTTTTAATATAATAAAATATCATGTTAAATTAGAAAGGCTAATGAAACTGAATAAGAATTCAGATAAAAATATTTGGAACAGAGGGGGTATAATCGGAAAACAGAACAACTTTGAAACTAACTGTTCCACCATTTTCCCTTACTCCCGTCTTTCAGTGGTAAATTTCCCTAATTTAACTATTTAGTTAAAATAGGAAGAAAAGAATAAAATTACAATTATTTCTTTATGTTAATAGATTTCTGTTAAGATTTATCCCCGAGATTTTTGCTCATATTTATTAAGATAAAACCAAACAATTAGAAATCAATAATACTAAGCATATATTAATTAAAATCAAATTTTAAAAAGATCAATATGCAAATTAGCCTTCCCATTCACACTGTAAACCGCTATTTCGTTGAATATATAAATATAATTGCATGTTATTAGTGTGTAGATATTGTTAACAGTCTTAATGATGTAAAACAATTTTACTAATAATTGAGGTTTAAATTAAAAATAAAATCATAGAGAATGTGATGTAAATAACAAAGGGAATTGTGACTTGTATAGTAATGTAGTTTCGGTTACAGACAGACAAACCCACAATCTCCATTATAATAAGATATTTACCAAGGTTAGAAAGGAAAAATATGAAATTAGTAGGGTAACTGGAGAGGAGAGAACCTACTGCATAAGCGAATTATTCTACAAGACAATTTTGCTAATTACAATCTTTTGGCAAATATCCACTACACCATGTGTCCAAGTGGAAGAAGAAGGCCGGAGGGCGCATCGGCTGAAACGTTGTACAGATAACAATAAAAATCAGGACAAGAATTCAAATAATCAAGCCTCATCTAAAAAATTCAGGGAAGATGATTTTTTTGTTTGGATATTTAGTAAAGATTTTTGTACAAAAAAAAAAAAAAATCTCTAAGTTGCGGTTGGATGCAGTGATATTCTTTAGGGGTCTTTCCAGCAATATACCCACTTGCTAAAGTGACGCGGCCGAGATTGATCCTGTCTCTATATCCACGATATGTGTTTATCAGCACATCCTGCGTCGCGGCCAGGTGGTGGAGGTGGAGGTTTTTATTATTATTAATAATAATAATAATAATGCCTTTCGGTTTCATTCTTTATATATGTGGTCAGTATGTAAATCTGGCCAACGCTGGGGGTCCAGTGGCTTCGGCCCTGGATCTTTACAAGTTAATAGCGTCGATCCCAGGGGGCTATCCCCCCAGGCAATACCTACCCCCTTGACTTAAAGGGACAGTGCTGGGTTTATTGCCCACCGCCTAAGGCGCCCCTCTTGAGGGGAATACCGAAGGGATCGACGCAATTTTTGTTCTTTCCCACCCATGAGCTTCGGCTTGTGGGTGGGCCCACGTTAAAACGAGGCCTTGTGCCCAGCCCATACAAGTGGGCTATGAGGCAAATACCAGTAAATTTGACCAATGAGCAGCTATTTCCGGTCTTTCAAGCCAGATATTTTCTCTATAAATATATTGTCCGGGTGTCTATCTGTTTCGGCCAATTTCACATAGGCTAAGAATGTACTCTAACACCGACGGTGTCTGCTGACAGATGAACCTTACCGCCATTTTGGTATGTTTTTAATTTCAATTTTTCTATTTGCTTTCTTTTGCACCGCAACCATTTTGTGGTTTTTTCTGTTATTTTGTTTCCAGCTAATCCTAGCCAAAGTTTTACTTAGAGAGCGGTCTATGAGACACCTATATCCTAATTTTATAGACTCAAATCATGCAAGTCAATTTCTACTTTCTAATGGCAGGTCGTAGTATTTTGATAATGTTTTCCCCTCGTACTCTCAACATCTACATTATCTGCTTGGTTACGTTTGAAAAGATTTAGTATTAACTATTTATCGAATACTCACATTTTTTTTTGAAATTTAAACTTTATGTACAAAGATGGCTATCATTAATAATAAAGAAACAAAAACAAACAAACAAAAAAAAAACAGGAAAAATTATTAATGACGGAACAAATTTAAATTATTCTTCGAACAAAAAAATTGTCTCGGCCCTTAAGGGTATAACTAATTTGTTTTTCCTGAAAAAATGTCAGTTGTCTACGTATTAAATTGATATTAATGTTTCAAAAGTTATGTACATGAATATTTTATTGTTTTCTCATTATATCTATATAAGTAACATTGACTGAATATTTAATCTTTTATGACCAACAGTCATACCACTCTCACCTACTTCAATATACGTACCTCAAATTGTCATGTTTAGCGAGCTCAATTCTCAACATGTCTCACATACTTCTGGTTTTGTGCCAATCTAAGCTTGATAAATAACTACTTTATATATAATATATATATATATATATATATATATGGTCATTCACAGATACGTGTTTCGACTTATCAAGTCTCTTCAGTGTGGCTAGACATCTTGTAAGCTATCTACAGCCGGAATTGACATCCGATCGGTTGGGTGTCAGTCCGGCACCTTAACCATTAGGCTGTCATCACTTACAGAATGGGAAGTGGATTTTAACTGTTTTAATACACACATCGCTTAAAAAGGCTATCAGCATCTTTCACTATCTATCTATCTATCTGGGTTCCAACTAAAGTTTCTTAATAGATTGTAGGGGTTTTATCTATGATCAGGGAAACAAATAAAGCAGTCTAATTCATCCCTTGTAACCTATCCTAAGTAATTCGTTTCTAAGAAACGGTTGAAATGTATTTACAGTTATCTTGAAATGTCAAGGGAAGAAAAACACTTGAACGCATGGATACCGAGTCTTTTTTAGATTTTTGTGCGTCAGATACGCGCCCTATCAGCATCTGTATGTGTTATATATATATATATATATATATATATATATATATATATATAGTGTGTGTGTGTGCGATAACAATTTCTATAACTTGGAAATAAATCTCTAATGATAATACACAAATTAATTTTAATTCTATGAGCAAACATTTAGGATTAATGTAGATCTAAAAATATTTATTTACTTGGAGGGGGAGCTAATAAATGGTCTTGTTATGTGTGTGTATATATATATATATATATATATATATATATATATATATATATAGCTAAAAAATATAAGACCATTTATACTTTCATTAACTTAATGTGTATTAATAAAATATTACGCAGATATATATTTGTATGATAACAATTTCTATAACTTGGAAATAAATATCTAATATTTAATGCATAAAGTGTTATTGTTGGTCTGAAGCTCCAGCCAAGAGCCCTCGACAGGAGAGAGCTTAATTTGTTACCTATAGTGTGATTTTTCAGCTTAAAATAAATACTGACCGTTAAATGACATATTTTCTAAGGCTTCATAAAACAAACATTTTCTTAAAACTGTCTTAGTTTATACGCGTTCATTCTTCCGCCAATATATTCGTTCGGTTTACTTGGAGTCTTTTCAGGAAAGAGTCTTTCTTTGGTGTTCTATTTCTTTCTTTGGTGTTCTATTTCTTTCTTTGGTGTTCTATTTCTTTCTTTGGTGTTCTATTTCTTTCTTTGGTGTTCTATTTCTTTCTTTGGTGTTCTATTTCTTTCTTTGGTGTTCTATTTCTTTCTTTGGTGTTCTATTTCTTTCTTTTTTTCATGGTCGTAATTATTTTTTAATTTACTTCCATCTTTTTTCTTCTGGTGTTTATGACATTTGAAAATGTTTCATTGTTGTTAATGTTGCTTATTTTCTGCCTGACCAATATCATCGGCAACATCTGAGAATGATGCATTATTTCATGTATTTTATCGATATGTCGGTAATTCCATGCCAAATCACACAGAAAAAAATTGTCACCCACAACCGTCAATTTTTCCAAATTTCAATTTTCTCCAAATTTGGGGTGGGTAAAAAATAGCGACTTTTAAAAATCTATTTTCGCGACCCCCCCCCCCCCCAAAAAAAATGTCGAGTTAAAAATCGACATAAATTCGCCACTTTTTGAAATTGGAAACATAAATCTTGTCTAATGTTAACATAGTCCACACCTGACCAAAATTTCAGAAAAATTGAAGTGGGTGGGTGATAATTTGACATGGAATCATCACACACACACACACACATTATATATATATATATATATATATATATATTTCTCCGTTATTATATTTCACAGACGCTGCCACTGTCGATAACAACAGACAAGGAAGCCGTTAAACAGTAAAAACATTCATTTGATAAAGGGTATCTAACGAACCTAAAATTTATGACAAAAAATAATAAAAAAAATGTGAATCCAATACTCCATAATATCGAGTTCATTCATTTATATTTTTAATGCTTCGTAATAACGCCCAACTTTAAAAAAACATTTTAAAAGTCCAGAATATATATATATATATATATATATATATATATATATATATATATATATATATATATATATTCTGGACTTTTTAAAACATGGAAGAGTAATAAAACTAAAGATTGAAAGGTTGAATATGCTAAAGTTCCGCCAACTTAACTTTTTCGTTTGGATAGTTGGCGTAAATAACGCGAGTCTTACCGGATAGTAACGAATTTTTGTCAACTTCATGTTTAGAAAGTATACTAGCTAATTCTAATTTTATGTGTAAAATAATTAGAATTAATGTAGGTATACATTTTATATATATATACAAAATATATTTAAAATATAAAAATGCCCCTTATATTTTCATTAACTTCGTGTGTATCAATAAATTGATAGAAATGATTTTCATTAACTTGGAATCGTTTGTAGGTAAATATTTCTGTTTGGTTTTATAAACCGGTAGAAATAATAATTTTCCTTAACTTCATGTATATCAATAAATTTATATATATATATATATATATATATATATAAATATACCAATCTTGTTGGTAAATCCTCGCGGTGAGAAAAAAACCAGCAAATAGTTTGATTGTAAAAATATACTACCAAATATCACCTGGGGAGAAAAAAAAAATTGGAAAAAAGAAAAGACCAAGATAATTGTACCAACCAAAAATTATCTATTAGTACAATATTTGCCCAAAAGAAAAAAAATTATATATATATATTATATATATATATATATATATATATATATATATATGTATATTTTCCTCCTGGTATTACGAAATTTATGCCTATATTATGTACCAATTCGATCTTTAGGTTTATTTTTCCCCCTTTGTTTGCACTGAACATTTTTTTTTTATAATTGTCGATGGCGTTATATGAACAATTCTATTTGTTGACTAGACAGCACGAATACATATCATTAAATACATATTTGTTTAATACACATTATTCTAAACGTTTTTAGCCCTGTCGGTGGGGCTTTAGAACACACCGACTGCACCTCTGCAGAGGGATCGCCCCCCCCACTTGTTGCCCCCCACACACACGGCCAACACGTGATGCTAAAGAATGGAACCCTGGTGATTGAGTGGTCTCTGACATGCAACACCCCACTTCAGTCTTTACTTAGGCTAGACGGGTGGTCTAGCCCTAGCACCTGTATGATTGTCCCAATCCTATTGCCCTTATGGTAACCCCCAACTCTTATCATATGGGTGCTAGGGTGCGGTGGCGGAGGGTCTTCATGTCCTGGGTATGACGTTAAACTATCTGACAGTTTTGGAAGTCTGGGGAATGTGGATCACCCATTAATCACCATTACTCCCAGGTCCACTCTGACAAAGAGTGGTAGTACCTGTTACGGTCTCATCTATGGGTTAAATAGAACAAAATGTGTTTAAAAACCAATTGAGTACCCGTCAAGAACGAATAAAACAAACGTCTACTGTATAAAATAACCCCATGGTTTGACATGCCGTAAAACCTTACCAATCAACCAACTTACCCTTTTTATTAAAGAAGTAGTAGCTATATAATAAATAAGAAATAAGAAAATACAAATTATTTTAAAAAATATAAGTAAAAGAAAAACTTTATTGATTTAAACTACTATTGAAGGGAGGCCATGCCTAATAGCGTGAAGCTAATCCCATGGACATGACCACCCTTGGACGCTCACAGGAAACAATACATGAAACACACAATGTAAACATATACATATATATCATGAGACAAATTAGCCGTGTGAGAATCTAAATGCAAATCTGTTGTTTATAAGAGGCAATAAAATGATTTTTCGAAAGTGTTTTAAGGACAAAATAATTAACTGAAACAAGCTTCATCTTTTCTTTATCAAAAAATAACGACTGAACAGTATTCCAAGAATTAATTGCATTAAAACGAATCGAATTATGCCCAAAACTAACAGTGTTGATGCTATACTAACATTAATTGGACCATATGACCTTTAGGCACCTTTTTCGCGATCTCTACTCACAAGGACACTTTTCTCCTTTACACCGTCAAAATCCGGTTGTTTGTTAGGAGTTAGGGTTATAATTAAAAAAAAACTCGTCTTACAATTAACTGGATTTTGACAGTGTAAATGAAAAAAACGTCCCCACAAATCGAGATCGCAAAAGGGGTGCCTAAAGGTCCCATTAATTTTAGTGTGTATCACCATGAAAAGTAAATCTAATGGATACTTTTTATAAGATATTCACGAGAAAAATAATTCCATTATATTTTTTAATTTGAGTTCATATTTTTGTTAATTTCACAATATCCGAACTGAAAGTTTACAGACAACGACAATAATAACCTTACTATAATTCACCAACTGCGATGTCGGTGGGACTTAGAATTGTCGAAAAGAAATATCGACTCTGGTGACCAATGTAGAGCTGGTCGACGTGTCACGGTTGCTAAAAAAATATACTTCTTTAGCGACCCACTCCTGCCTTGTGTCTACGGTGTAAGATTACAGAAACTAGTAACAGTCGTTTCCCAGCCCTGTCGGCTGGGGTGTTAGAATGCACCGACTGCACCTCTGCAGAGGGGTAAGACTCTCCCAATGGGGTCACTTGTTGGCCGTGGATGGCAACTCGTGATGCTTAAGGATAGAGCCCGGACGGATGAGCAGTTCATGACTTGCAATACTGCACTTCTGGCCCTATCTTGGGTTAGACGGGTGGTTGGAGAGGCCCCCTCCGATCAATCGGCTAGTCACGTCAAGCCCTAGCACCTATATGATTGCCCCAACCCTATTGCCCGTATGGCAATCTACAACCCTTTTTATTATATGGGTGCTAGAAGGCAGTGGCTGCGGGTCTACATGCCCAGGGAATGACGTTAAACTCTATCTGATGGTGAGGTTCCAGTTTTGGAGGTTTGGGGAATGTGGAGCACCCCTTCATCACCATTGCTCCCTGGTACTCCGACTCGGAGTGGTAGTACCTGTTAGGGTCCTATCTATGGGGTAAATAGAAAAACATGAGTTTATAAACAAAATTGTATCATCCATTAAAAATGAAATTATTTCCAAACTTTGTTAGCATTAAACATTTTTTTTACCAATAGAAGTATTCGGCATAAAATAACCCAAGGGGTTGATATGCCGTAAAACCCAACCAACCAAACCAAACAGTCGTTTCTGAAGATGTTAGAATACATCTGAGAGGGGAGGGTAGCCGATATATAGGTGTTGATTAACTACCTCACTCGCCCAACTTCCATCAGGAGATCACAAATTTTGTCCCTTCCTGACCTCCCCTTCTCAGTACCCATATGCCTTCAGAGACTTCCTCGAGCTAACCACCCACTCCCCGGTAAGTCACCAGTCCACCCACCTTTTTTCACAGAATTGCTGATTATATTCTGTTTCTGTAACGGCATTCACGCTGAGTTGGTTGAGCCGGTCCCAACCACTGAATTCATCTGTGAATTCATGGAAGGAGTAGCAAGGGAATAGGGAATTCTCAAACAGTCCCCAAACCCCTATGGCTAAGGCAAGGAGATCCTTTGTTTGTCGTGCGTTTTCCACAGAGGCAGTGACAAGTACGCCAAAAGCTATTGATTCCTGACAATGATGAAGATGCCTTTTGAATTTTCGCCGGGCCCCTTTAGCCGGGTTATGACCCTAGTATCATGGGGTGCCAGACCTCTCCGCCTTTGGTAACCCTACCAGGAACAAGTTCAAGACGGCATGGTTCTGCCGTGATGAGGAGGGGTTAAACTTTAGAAATAATGTGCTAGATGGCCGTTTGAGCAATGAGGTTACTCTGTCCTTTTACAGGTTTTGTTCTTCGTTCTGCAGGGTGTTTAGCCACCCTCCTCATCAGACAAAATCTGTGGGGTTATCGGTTTAGTCACCGATAATCCGACTATGAAACAGGTTGTACTTAGTCAATTAATATTAGTAGCATATTGAGCGACCTGACACATAGAACGGATTGTATACTCTGCAGAGGGATAGAACCAAAGGAGAGTCCTGGGTTTGACACTAAACTGAATTTGGAGATGAGGTTTCAATTCTGAAGATGTGTATAGTGTCCCTCTATTGACATTACTCCCAGGTATACTTAGTTGTAGCAACTTTTAGGGTTCCATCTATGGGTCAAATAGATTTATTTGCAAATTATTTAAACGCGACAGGAATACTTGATATCAGCTAACAGTATTCCAAAAATAAGTTACTACACAAGTAATTTACATATTATTGAAGTAAGTCAGTTAGACAGTCAACAATTGGTTTGAGCAATGTGACTGGCCAAGCCTAACCATGAAGTTACTAGTTCCCCAATGAACCCACAATAAAAGCTTAAATAATTACTGCCACCACTGCCAGGAAGAGTCCATTAAGCTGAGGAGGTGTTTGACTGTTCCACTGTCCAATAGTTAACAATCTGTAACAGTCATTTCCAGACTGCAGGTTCAATCCTGGCTAAGGGTGAAAGTAACACAGAATAACAATTAACATATAAACGCACAATGTATGCAATACCCTCACCTCTAGGCATAAAATAACCCATGTTGGTTTGAAATGCCATTAAATACAATCAATGAATAATATAATTCACTATTTTCGTCTTTCAGAGCTATGGCCACCTAATTTTCAGTAGCAATTAAGGGGGCTTCTCAACTTTTAAAGTTTTTAGCGAGGGTTTCCATTTGTAATATAATTGCAGTGCTAAATTAACATCTTTGTTTCTCTTACGTTAGCAAAACCGAATCTTTATAATTTTCTTTAACCGTATAAGGTATTATGTATCAGAAAATTTCCTAATCATCATTACTCCCAGGTCCACTTTGACCCGGAATGGTAGTACCTGTTAGGGTCCCATCTATAGGTTAAATAGAAAAATAAGTTTAAAAAATAGTTTGAAAAAATGATGAATACCCATCAAGAATTAATGGAACTAAACGTTTTCGGCATAAAATAACTCAACAAGGGTTGACTTGCCATAAAATCCAACTAAGAAACCTATCACGTTTATATTAACAAATAACGATTGCCGAACCGGTACGTACGTTTTCCTAACACCGGATCTTGGACTCCCTTTTTCTTAAAACTGAAGGTGGATTCTCAATTAATATTAATACTATAAACATTTGGTCAAATTAAAACTACCTTTTAGCATGTAAAGCGTTATAATTGATTTATAATTACACTAAAACCGTATTAGTGCAAAAATAATTTTTAGTACACCTATATTTATTCGTCACTTCATGTGGTGTAATGGTTAGCAAGTTATATTAGTAGACCATTGTTAGTGAGTTCGATTCTCACAGCCCCATAATCTTGGCCTTGTGTCGCATCTAAGCTACGCTTAGTAAATACACGGGGCAACTCACGTGGTGTAATGGTTAGCAAGCTAGATTTGCAGACCAGTATTAGTGAGTTCGATTCTCATTAAGCGACCCATACTTCTGGCCTTGTGCCACATCTAAGCTAAGCTTAGTAAATAACTATTTATTCGTCATAATCTATTCTACAGATTAGTCCAAACGTCTTGTCAACCTTACATATTTTAAATTACTTTTTTTTTGTTTAAATGTGGACTTATCCATATACCATTTATTATACCAAAGTGTGATAATTTAATTATCCGTTTGATATGTCAAGAGCTATTGCTAAATAGTTCGATATGTAAAAAGTATAATAATCTTGACTTAACTCCTTCTCGCTCTTTTTTCTTTCTTTCCTTTTCATTATATTCAATTGAAACAGATTAGCGGTATCGTCCCTCTCAATCTTTCTCCTATTCTTTCTTTCTTATATTTTTTCTGTGTAACATATCGTTTTTATTCCCTTTCTTTATAATAAAAACGGAAAGGTCCATTATTTAGCTGAGATACCGGCACTTATTTGGACGGTCTCATTTTTAACCAGAGTATGTTACAAGATAACGGTCGTATTTTGTGGAAACATCAATATTTTTATACAGATTTTACCGTTAAAAATGTGTAGGGTGACAAGACTTTCAGACCACGCTGTAGATTGTTTTATTACTATTGAATTTTCACACCTATTCAGAATTTTTATTGAATTTTGTCATCTAATTAGATGCAGACAATTCTTTCTCATTTCATTCAGTCTACAACCCCAATGCATAGATAAAAATACAAACCAATATGACTGTAAAACTATTGTTTATTTAACTTTACCGATTTTTCTTAGAGTAAATCACGGTATATTCCGATTGTCGTGTCTTGCATACAATAGCATTTTGAATAAACATCATTGCGTGATGATGCTATTCAAAATGTGTTCATCAGAATATCGCGAATACATTTACTGGGTATGAATATTACAATTTTTTGAACTCTCTCTGTTCGTCCTGACTTTTAAATATTTTATAATTATATTTACACCCAGACTCAAGACAATGTGTTTTATTTCTTTTTACGACATGAATAGATACCTGCAAGTGAAAACAGACAGAATTAGATTATTATTCACTGTTTTTATAAATAAATCAATCGAATTGAATACATACGTTCGAACGTTACAATTTGCCTCCGGTGTCCCTGTCGCTACAATGGGTAAAAAATATCAAAGATTTTTTTAGTCAATTGAATCTAGTTTGTAACTGGAATAATACTGAAGGAAGTATCTACACACTCAATAGTAAACCTTTAAATCCAGTGGAATAATTCATGTACCTAGGTAGCTATATCTCTTCCACAGAAAGCGATGTTAATGTACGCATAGGGAAGGCATAGTCTGGTATAAACAGATTATCACTTATGGAAATCCGATCTCACTGACAAGTTAAAACAATTCTTCAAAGCCGTAGTTGTATCAGTGCTACTGTATGGCAGCACTACTTGGACCCAAACGAAGTGCCGAGAGAATCAGCCTAATTTGAATAGTTACTGAACTCAGATAAACAAAATCTTATCACTTGTAACGCAATCAGAAAAATCTACCCCAATGGATTACAAAAAAATACCCGAAGAAGGCCGGAAGGGCACATCGGCCGAAATGTTGTGTATGTGATGAAGATGAGAACAACATTCCCAAAATCCAAACTGTAGAGATGTGTGTAGAGTGATCAGTATTCAACTGTAGCAAGTTGAATTTGCTTTTGAGAATCCAGACTTAGTAAGTGGTTTAAATTGCAGTTTGGGCTATTCCACTTTGTGGAAGGGTCAAGTCTATTTCTAGAATTTTGATTGGCTGGTGGTTTTAGTTTGTATATTTGTATCCATATATACTGAACACTTGGAGGCACTTGGCATAATGGTTAGAGTCGTAAGAAATGGAATCGTCGACCTGAGTTCAAATCCTCGACGAAACTGTTTGCATTTCACATAGCGCTAATACCCTTGGAAAAGGTATGAATGGATAAATAGAAGGGCAGACTGGGCTCTTTAACCTTGGTTAGGCAACCTGTCTAGGTGAAGGAAAACTCTGAATTCAAACCTGTTAAACTCAGCTTAAGAAATTGACCTTGTGTCGCATCCTGCCCGTGCGGAGGGGTTGGTATATATATATATATATATATATACTGAACACTTGATCATGTCCTCTCAATTGCCACAGAGTGTATTCGGTTACTGTCTTTTTGTCTGGTGACTGAACGCTAGTCACATCCCTCCTGTAAAGGGGAATATGATGTTCATTATACAAACGCATGTAGCTTGAGAAGCAAAATCTAGTCGTTGGACAGAAAAGATTATATCAGTAAATTCGTCAACGAAGCAAACTTGTTAGCCTATTTAACAACGGCAAGCGCTCAAAACTGCTTTATACTAGAAAACACTTCTAAGAAAAAAAGTGAAGCTTGTTCACTTGGAGGGGCGTGGTGTAATGGTTACCGTCACAGAGAATGGACACAGCGAGACGAGTTCAAATCCTGGAAGATGCTGTTTGCATTTCACATTGTGCTAATACTCTTGGGGAAGGTACGAATGCAACTATTTTCCTTCCAGCTAGTAGGGCAGACTGAGCTCTTTAACCTTGATATGGCAACCAGTCGAGGAGAAGGAAGAGTAAATTCAAACCAAAGGGGCTTTCTCGTTACTCAAACTACTTTAAGATCTCCCCCTCCTCCTAGTTCTTCTACAACCTCTTTTCTTTATTTATTTTTAATTTTTTCAAACTAGTCTACATTGTTAATTATTACACCAAGTGAGCCGCTTATGTCCTGTTCTTATATCTCATTCTCATAGTGGCATTACTATATCTATCCAGGGGGGCGGGGCTCAAAGTTTAGGTTCGGACATGTATGCCGAAAAGGGGAAGGTCCTTTAAGGAAACATTGTGATAATGTAACAAGTACCTGGTACTATTACTTAGTCATAACATTTATTTTCTAGATGTAGATATATAAAACAATCTATTTACATATCTAGGTAAATTGTATGTCAGTTAATTTTTTAAAAATTAACTTTAGGCTTTAACTTAGCTAATCAAGTCATTTTAGAATTCAATAAAAATAGACAGCTCATTCAACTGTGGCACAGGGAAATCTAATAGATTGCATTGGAGGTATCAGAATGATTAATTAGAATAATTTTAGCAATTGTATTGTCTAAAAGAACAACAATGGTTAAATTACAAAAATACTAATAATACCGGAAACCTGCTAGGTTAACTCATTTTTATGAAAGTCTCTCCCCTTTAGAGGTACCAGATACATTTTTACTATCTATCCCATTTCATCATATGAAAATGACATACAACCACTTGTAAGAAAACTACGTACACCCACCACACTAAATTATATAACTGATAAAAAATAACTACAGAGACTATATATATATATATATATATATATATAATTTCAGTTTTATAACTCAACCTCCGTATACTTGACTAAACTTGGACTTTCACAATCAGACTAAAGGAGATACATAAAAAAAGACCCAAGATCTGGCTCTAACTGTACCATCGTGGATAAAGGAAATCCCACATAGTGAAAACAAACCAAAAAAGTCTAGCATTGTTTGATAATCCTGGGGTTCTGGGTTAGTGGTAATGCTTCGGTCCCGAAACCATGCCTGAACCGAAAGTCTTCATTTGATGTAAGCTTTGCTGGATGCAATACTGCTGTTCAAACAGAAGTCGTTGTATGAATAATATATAAACAGAATTTATGAAATATTCAAATAACCATTGGTCATATGATATTTGACCCGTTACTGGAGTCTTGAATAAACGAGAAAGTTAAATAAAGTTTAACATTTTCCAGACAGATCGGTCAGGTCTTTTCAGCAAATGAATTGTATTGGTTTACAACCGAATCTGCCAACGAAATGCCCGCAGGATAGTCCACACTATATACATCTATTTGTCTCCTATTTAAATTTGACTAACTTTAAAACTGATAAAATTTGGAAGTAAATTTAATCTGAGAAGGGTTAATTAACTTTTGAAAGATTTTTGGTATTTTTCGGCTTTTAAAGAGCATCGTCCGGTCGGAATGTAACCAAGTTTACGCGAGTCTCTTTACCTTGAACTACGAGAGATATATCCAGGGGGCATTGCATTTACACGTTAATAAGTTTTCGCAAGAGCTGCGACCTTCTCTCCTTCTCTGTCGCCTTCCGGTCATATGATTACAAGAGCAAAAGTGCCGACAGTGTTCTGGCTTCGTGTAGCATCATCATCAGCAGCAAAAGCTGAAAGATAAATTCTTCAGAATTTAAGTAGATTAGATACATTTAACCGCATAAAACGAGTTCAGTTAATCTCTTGTGAAATAATTCGCCAAAAAGTACATATATCCTCAAGTTAAATTAAATAAAGTCTTCTAGAATAAGAGCAATGTACTGGCACGGTTCTGGTAGTATATGAATGATCATAACCTCTGAATAAGTGACGGAACATTCATTCAAATAAATGAAAGAGAAATACATCAGAATATACTTGATATATTGAAATGGGCTTATTCATTGTATGTCAACATTAGATTGGCTTTATAGTTTTTAAAACTGATCCTTGGAAAGTTTTTGGCAAAAAAAAAAAGGTTTTGTTTCATCCGTTTTTCTTTCCTTTCCTTTCCTTTTTTTAAAAAAAGTATCTATACCACGTGGGTATTCTGAATGTAAGCGTGGATAATGTGATTAAAACATAAGTGGGGATTCCAATGTCTTCGAAATCGAGATAGTCATGTAGCAAGAGTGCTAGTTTTTATATTCCATTTTTTTACAGGACCTTTTTTTGTTTTTGTTTCTCTCTCTCTCTCTCTCTCTCTCTCTCTCTCTCTCTTCTTTCTCTCTCTCTCTCTCAGTTTATTTTTACCTTTTACTCTTTCTTTTTTCTTTTTATTTCTTTTTTAATAACACAGACTTTCTCTTTTGTTCTTTTTTTTGTGTAAGTATCTTTTGTAGTATTACACCGTTCCGAATAGAAATAATATTTTCTTTTGAAGAACACATGAAGGGAAGTGAGATATAGCATCGTATCTGATGAATATTTCATATTCAAATAAATCAATACAAATAGATCAACGTAACGGTCACCGTTGCAAAAAATGGAATCGGCGACACGGGTTAAAATCCTGGACTAAGATGTTTTATATTTGTTTGAATTTTTGAGATGAGGCTTGATTATTTGTATTTTTCGGACTGTTCTCATCTTTATTCGTATATACAATAATGTGTAGAAAGTTTGTAGAAAAAACAAGATGTTAAGTTTTGCTGACAGAATTCTGTTTCGACCATATGAAGAGGTCTTTATCAAAGCAACATATTTTCCATCTTCATTTATTGTACTGTTGGACCTATTATATTTTAAAAAACTTTCTTTATATACACTTTTACTGCAAACCTCTTTTGAGTTTGTTAATGATAAAAATGCTTATTTTTTAAAATAAAATTTTATTTTTAACATAAAATACGCATTTTAAATTCTTTTTTGAAAATTCCGGTACTGATCGAGAGCGTTCTGTGCCTCGTGATTAATGATATATTTATTTCGTCTTTCCGTTTGCAATGTTGCTTTGATAAAGACCTCTTCATATTGGTCGAAACGGATTTCTGTCAGCAAAATTTTTAGCATCTTGTTTTTTCTACAAACTTTCTACACATATTGTCGGATTCATATCCATTTTACCTTTCATACTCTAATATATAATGCTGTCTGTAGTGAGCAGGTTTAATTAATCCTGCTCAAAGGCGATAACATAGAATAACTAACATAGCTTAATACTATCAATACCGGTCATAGTTAACTGAATGAGAACGGTCTACCCCGGTGGATTGAATAAAGGGTTCGGTTCGAAGTTCCATGAAGGCTCCTGATTATAACATGAAACCTTCGACAGTTCGACAAGAAACACCTGAAGAAGGTCAGAGGGCACATCGACCGAAACGTCGTGTAGATAACAAAGATTAGTACAATAGTCTGAAAAATCCAAATAATACAAATTATCAAGCTTCATTAAAAAAAAAAATAACTGTACTCAGCTTAAAAATTGAGACATACACACACACACACACACACACACACACACATATATATATATATATATATATATATATATATATATATATAACCCCTCTTTCCCCATTTTTTTGTCCCCCACACTCTCTGGTTTACCCCCATTCGTTCTTATCAATTTCTTTACATTCTGGCCTTTAATTGTCAACCGGTGTAAATACTTGAAAAAGTACCGGTCGTAAAGGCCTTCGTATCCCCTTTATTTTATATTTTATTTCATAATAATATCACCTCCCCAATTTACATATGATTCCTCTACTTTTAGTAGTTATATATATATATATATATATATATATTATATATATATATATATATATATAATATATATACGTACTAACATACACCCAATGTATGTGCACATACTCACGTATATACATTTATATCTAGACATACTCATATATACGTACATATATCTTTATGTAAACATATATACGCACATATCTCTATCTATCTATCTATATATATATATATATATTTATTTATAAAGTACTAACATACACCCAATGTATGTGCACATACTCACGTATATACATTCATATCTAGACATACTCATATATACGTACATATATCTTTATGTAAACATATATACGCACATATATCATATATATATATATTTATAAAGTACTAACATACACCCAATGTATGTGCACATACGTATATACATTTATATATAGACATACTCATATATACGTACATATATCTTTATGTAAACATATATACGCATATATATATATATATTATATATATATATATATATATATATATATATATATATACGTACGCGAACACACATTTGTTCACTCCCACACGCATGTATAGAAGGTCATTAATTATATGCTGGATTATGAATTCTTTGCTAATAAAACAATTCCTACGTTTTTCTTTCTAGCAGTTTTCCTTTTTATGTTCCATTTAAATCTTTTACATGAGTAAAGTACATAATTTAAACTATCGTTAATCACCGAACGTTACAGCATCCATGAATACGACGTGGAGGAAGGTAGGTAGGTATTTAGTTATTTGTTTGTTTTCTTTTAAACTTTTAATTGCTTTTCCGTTAATTTTACACTAATTATCGAAGATCCCGCCTCCAGTTAATTCCCAACAATGAAAACTTCAACCAACAATGGAAACAATACGAAACGCCGACGTATCATCCGTCTCGGTTAATTAGTATGAGAATTGATCATCGTAAACATCGAGGAAAATCAATTTTTCTGGGTCATATTTCTCTGAGTCAAAACGGATGTTTTGTTTAAATCATGAAAAAAAAAATCGATTTTGCTTCCAATTGCGCTAAATTTTAATCAACATAAATTTCAGATGCAACAAGTTAATATAGCACCGCCCCCTCCTCTTGCACTCTCCACCAAGGTCAATGAGAAAATAAATAACTACTTGTGCCTTAAAGCGGTCCTTCAAAAGTTGATTATAAAAAGAAAAAAAAAATGGTGGTTTTAATGTTATCTCAAACGCTTTTTCCAAGTCGTGGATAACGTAATTAATTTTGTTAACTCTTAAAATTAGCACCTGTTGTTCGGAACGGCCTTCACTCAACCTTGAAAGATGGAGCGGTAAAATTAAGATATCTTAGTGAAGATGAAGATTGGGTTAACTTCAAAGCCTTTTCATAGTAAATATTAAGTTTGAAGAAAAATAATTTAATTTTAATACGTTATTCAATATGTAGTTGTCTACAAACATACAATAGTCGTATGAAAAGTCCATACGCTAACCAGGATACTCCCATGGAATGTGACGAAATGAGGTTTATTCTTCTTTTAAATAATCTCCCTTGCAGCCCTGAAACTTCCTCAATCGGTATTCCAGATCTTGGTTGGTTGGTTGGATTTTATGCCATGTCAACCTTTTGTTGAGTTATTTTATGCCGAATACGTTTTGTTGTATTAATTCTTGATGTACACTCAATTTTTATTTTAAACTCAATTTCTAAACCTATTTTTTAAAAACTCACTTCTATTTAACCCATAGACGGGACCCGAACAAGTACTACCACTCCGGGTCAGTGGACCTGAGACTAATGGTAATAAAGAGGTACTCTACATCCCACAGAACTCCAGAATTGGGACTTCCCCATCAGATAGATTAACGTCATACCTTTCTCATTAAGACTCCCAGTCACCACCTTCTAGCATATATGATACAAAGGGTTGCTAGGGATTGACTTTGCCAGCCAATTGATCTGAGGGGGCCTCTCCGATCGCCCTTCTAGCCAAAGTGGAGTGTTGCATATCATGGACTGCTCAGCCACCAGGGTTCCATCCTTAAGCACAACGGGTCCCACTCACCGCTAACAGCTGGCCTCATTGGGGTAATATTTTTGGTAAAAAAAAATCAACAGTAAATATGACGTCATTAACTTTTCAGTCTATGAATTGTTCAATCTCCGTTTTTACATAAATGAAATTAAAACAATAAAATAAAGATGCGCGTAGCAAATTAAAAGTGTAGAAGTGATCAGACTGAATTTAGACAGGACAAAAAGGGTACTACGCTTTTCTTTGAAAAAGTATGTATTTTCCCAACTCCTTCACCAGGGGCAGAATGTGACGCAGGTCATTTTAAGCAGAGTAGTGGTTTATTTGAATTCAGTTTTCCTTCTCTCAAACTGGTTGCCTAACCAAGTCGTAAGAAACCAGTCTGTCCAACTTATCCATAACTGGAGGGAGAACAAATGGATTCCTGTATATCCAAAGGCATTAGCTGTGTTGCCAAATGGGTCTGTTTTGAGAAACTGAAGTTGATAGGGGGTCTAAATAGCAGGTTGGGCTATTCTACTGTGTACATTGGCCAAGTCCATTTTCAGGATTCTCATTAGCTCCTGGTTTTAATGTGGATACTTTCATCCATATATACCGAACACTTGACTGTGTTCTGGTAGTTGGTACAGAACCTGTATTAGATTAGCCTTTTTTTGTTTGGTGACTAGACGTTAGTCACAGCCTTCTTGTGAAGTTTAGTATGATGTTGGTTCTGCAAGTGTGAAATAAAAACACTAGTCCAGGATTTGACCCGGCTCACCTATTCCATTTTCGACGACGATAGCCATTACGCTTAACGTTCAGAAGTTATCTACACACAATGAAATAAGGAGCAAAGAGAACGTATTTCACATTGTCCATTTATTTTATAGATAGATCATAAGTGTCCACTACTGCTAGTCAGTATAAGTAGATACAATTTAAGAATTGCTGGGGGGGATTTAGTGTCTGATCTGTTTGGGGTGGAGGATGTCATTTCTGGTCTTTTAGTTATGGGTTTAAAGCATTTAAAGGAGGACCAAAGTACTAAGTCTGTCGTGGACAGAAGAGTAAGGACACACACACATACATATATACATACATGTGTGTAATATATATATATATATATATATATATATATATACACACGTGTGTGTGTGTGTGTGTATTTTTGTGTTACTCTTGCTCGTAAAAGGAGAAGTAAAATTACTATTACGTCCTATGAGATACAGCATATAACAGCTATAGAAAGTAGAACTCCTGAATCTTTGAACATAGAATCGGACCATATGACCTTTAGGCACCCCTTTTGCTTTGCTGATTCATAAGTAGATTCTTTTCATTTACACCTTCAACATCCAGCTGTTAGACGATTTTTAGAGGTTTTTTTAGATTATAAACCTAACTCCTAACCCTAACCCCTAACAAACAACCGGATGTTGACGATGTAAATGAAAAAATGTACTTACGAATCAGCAAAGCAAAAGGGGTGCCTAAAGGTCATATGGTCCATAAAATCTGTTTTTAGTTAAAGATTCCAGGGGTTATCACGGATTTTATGTGGACATCCAAGTCAACAAACCAGTTTGGCAAGTGTCTTGGGTATGAAGTAAAACTGCATCAAATAGTGAGGTTCCAGTTCTTAAAGCTCTGGGGAGTGTGGTGTACCCCTTCATCACCATTACTTCTACGTTCATCCTAACCCAGAGTGGTAGTACCTCGAGTCCCATCTGTGGGTTGAATAGAAAAAAATAGGTAAAAAAAATTGTATTCAAAGAAAGAGTCAAGATAAAATATGAATACCCATCAAGAATGAACAAAACAAAACATCTTCGCCATAAAATAACCCACGAAGGGTTAACTTGCCGTAAAATCCAACCAACCAACCAGTTTGACAAGTCTTTCTAATAGCAAATATGTTAAAAGTATTATCTTGATTTAACCCCCTCTTCCTTTTTTTCTTGTTTCCTTCTTACATCTTTTATGTTCGATTGAAAGAAATTAGCGTTATCGCTCCCACGTGATTACCCTCTCTATATATCTTCCCCTACTCTCTTATATTATGTACTTTTTCTCCCCTTTGTTCCTTTATAATAAAAATGGGATGGTCCATTATTTAGCCGAGGTAATGATACTCATAAGAAATAAGGATTCAGTGGATTTACACTTTTGCATTTCATTTGGACGGTCTGGGTTTTTTTTTTAACCAGAGTGTTACAAGATGAAAACGGTCGTACTTTTAAGGAACACTAGTATGAATATATAAATAGAATATAACATCGTAGATTCTAGTTGATCAGGACCATCTGTTTATGATACAAATCTTGAAAAACCAAAACGAGACTGGAATATTTGTTTTTATTCCTTCACTTTTTCGTCGAGTAAAATAAGTAATTGTTTAACCAGAGGCCCAACACAGAAATTACAAAAAAAAAGGAAAAAAAAGAAAGAAAAAAAGGCCGAACAAATCTACCAGCTCAATAAACATTTCCATTAGCACATTAACCAACTAAATAAAAAAAAAAAAGTTTCAAAGAAAAAATGACGTTCTCCTATTTTTTCTTATTCATTTAGTTTCGTAGCCCATAAAACTAGTAGAGACGTGAACATCTCTGCTTTTCCCACGTTCCTCCATCAGAAGAAATAGGGACGAATATTATTAGCCGATATTTCCTGAGAGTGGTGCAAGGAATATCGGCACAGTGAATAGAATCGGTGAGACGAGTTCAAATTCCAGCCAAGATTATCAATGCACACTTCGCCGAAATTCCATTTGGAAATTCAAATTTTCCTTTGAACTAACAAGGGTTAATTAGACGAGACATAGTAGTTTGTGACCAGACTAGGAGAACAACTTTGAATTCTGACCAGAGAAAGTAATGTGAACACACTACATAATCTCTCCATAGAACAGTTATGCTAGTTCATGTAGAATTTCGTATTAGGTGATCAAAGTTCAGGTGTATTGCAAATTGAATCTGCTCTGAGAATCTAGAGTTGGTAGGTGGTTGATATAACTGGTTGGGCTATTCCACAATATACTTTGGCCAAGCTAATTCCCAGGATTCTGATTGACTGCTAGTTTTAGTGTTGAACTTTGATCCATATACAACCAACATATGACTATTCTAGAATTTAGGACAGAGTATGTATTCGGTTACAATCCCCTTTTTTTGTCTGGTATCTGGACGTTAGTTACAACCTTCCTGTGAAAGTTAGTATATGTTGATTCTACAGTATCCACTTCTCCTTTGAGCTAACAAGGGCTAATTGGATTTGAGCCATGGTGGTTTGTGACCAGACTAGGAGAACGATAATTTTGAATTCCGACCAGAGAAAGCAATGTGAAGACACTACATAATCTTTCCCCAGAACACACATTGTAGTTCAGTTTACAACTGTACCATTCCACTGCACTTCTCGGTGAAACGATTAATTATTTACTAAACATCTTCACCATAAGAATTATGTGACACAAGGTCAATTTTTAAGTGGAGTAAAGATAGGTTGAATTCAGTTTTCTTTCTCCTAGACTGGTTGCCAAACAAAAGCTAAAGAACACAATCTGTCATACTATTTACCCATAGCCGAGGAAGATCAAATGGATTAATGCCTTCCCCACGGACATTATCAAAAAGTAAACTGCTTCGTCCAGAATTTGAACTCTGGTCAGGATGTATGAAAAAAAATCTAACTGATTCAGGTAATCGATTTCCCCAACTGCAAAAGTCTGCCAACAAAGTCTTTCCATTCTATTTATGTACATTTCAGCCTATTAGGCCTCATCAGCAGAGCTATAGACAGGAAGACTGCTTTGTCTGTGATTCGAACCCTGACTGTCAAGCTGACTGGTGGGGTCTCTGACCATTAAACCAGCTGGTTTTTCCCAGATTTTTCGTTTGTTTAGAAGTAGGTTATATTCCACTTATGGTCACTTTGCTACACGACAGTATGAGAAGTAAACAATATGTTTTGATATAACTTTTTTAGCCGACAATTTTTGGGAGAATATGTGCTTCAATTAAGCACATATTCTCCCAAAAACTGTCGGCTAAAGAAAGCCATATCAAACACATTGTTTGTTTGTTTACTTCCCATATATATATATATATATATATATATATATATATATATATATATATATATATATATAAGAGATTCAAATCTTTTCTAAAAGCATTACTGCGAAGTACTACGAACTGCCACAGCCAGAATTTTGACTGCAGTTTTCAGATTCCATATACGGCGTTGATAATTGGACCTCCATAAAAAAAAGAACTACTCATTAGTCAATTAGTTCAAGTGAACAAAACATCTTGAATAACGAACAATAGCGAAATAATAAAACTTTATCCAACTGCATGAAAATTAAATATTGATCGAGTAACATTTATAAATCATGGAAATTATTCCAATGTCAATAGTCTTGGCGGAAAAAGTTGGAATGTTATCTACATTACAACCAAATACACGGGCGATACTGTGAGCATATTTGGCTGAAGTTAGTGTTTAGTTTGGTTTGATGCTTGACGGCATATCAACCCTTTTCAGGTCGTTTAAGGCTGAAACAAGTAAATTTGATGAAAGTTTCTATGTTTCAAGTTCTTTATATCTTCAATTTAGTAAAAATAATGTTTATTAACTTCATTTGGTTCGGATTGGTTTGCTTAGTGGTATAATCACCCCGTGGTTATTTAATCCCAAAAACTTTTAGTGGGGAAAATAAAAGTTTGGACCATACGACCTTTAGGCACCCCTGTTGCGATCTCGATTCATAAGGACATGTTTTTCATTTACCCCGTCAAAATCCGGTTGTTTGCTAACAGACGATTTTTAGTTTTCTTTAAAATTATAAAACTAGCCCCTAACCGGATTTTGACGGTGTAAATGAAAAACATGTCCTTATGAATAGAGATCGCAAAAGGGGTGCCTAAAGGACATATGGTCCAAAATTTTTTACTCAAGTTTACTTTACTGGTGTAATTTTTGTAGATTTATTTCGTGCATGAAATATTTTTATTTCTCTTAAGAGGAATAAAATGTCACCCCTGATAGTATTATTTACGTTGAAATAATTATTTCTGATTAGAGCAAAAACTCCACACTGTATTACAGTATTGTATTACCAATATAATCAATTCAATCACTCTAGACCCTAGCACCTATATGATTGCCCCAACCCTATTGCCCTTATGGCAATCCCCAACCCTTTTTATCATATGGGTGCTAGAAGGCGGTGGCTGCGGGTCTACATGTCCTGGGAATGACGTTAAACTCTATCTGATGGTGAGGTTCCAGTTTTGGAGGTTTTGGGAATGTGGAGCACCCCTTCATCACCATTGCTCCCTGGTCCACTCTGACCCGGAGTGGTAGTACCTGTTAGGGTCCCATCTATGGGTTAAATAGAAAAACATGAGTTTATAAACAAAATTGTATTATCCATTAAAAGTGAAATTATTTCAAAACTTTGTCGGCATTAAACATTTTTGAATACCAAATTACCAATAGAAATATTTGGCATAAAATAATTCAAGGGGTTGACATGCCGTAAAACCCAACAAACCAAATCAATCACTCTAGAAACGTGTTTGAAGTTGATCAAAAATAATCGAGCATGTTTTATAATCTCAAGGGGAAGTTGAGTTTAACAAATTGTGTTCGCCCTGTAGATGCGGCTTAGAATACGCTACATCGGGTTAGCTCAGTCGGTAGAGCGTTCGGCTAGAAACCACAAGGTTCCTAGTTCGATACCGGCCCTCGCTAACTCAGCGTATGAGTAGCACAGGGATCTGTGCGGTAAAGTAAGGAGCTGATGGTAGGTGTAGCGCTCTACCTCAGATGCGAAAAAAACAATCTCCTTGGTCTAGCGCTATTGAAAAGGGGATAGACTCCCTCGCTGACTGGCTAATACCGACTTTACTTACTATATCCATTTCAGAGGGGGCAATACCCCCCCCAATGTTGTACCCTGAAAACTGAGAAAATCTCGACCACTAATCAATAACCAGCAGGATCTGTGGATATACCACAGTATGATAATTTGATTATTTCAACGTTGGATATGTTTACTTAAGAGCTATTGCATATAGTTCAATATGTAAAAAGTATAATACTCTTGATTTAACTCTCTCTCGCTTTTAATTATGTTCGATTGAAACAGATTAGCGTTATCGCTTCCGTGCACTCACCCGTCTCTATCTTTCCGATAATCTTTCTTTCTTACGTTTTCAGTGTAGTATGTCCCATTTCTTCCCTTTCTTTATAACAAAAAAATAGCTGAAGTGATGACACTCATAAAAAATAAGAAATTTGGCGAAATTAAGCAATGATGAGCCTGTACAATACTTAGGTGGGTGACTAAGCAAGAACAGATATTGTAAATGACCGAATATCAAAATGAGTTGATTCGGCATTAAATGACCCGAAAAGAGTTGATGTATCGTAAAACAACCACCAACCAACCGATTGTTGGTGATTATTGCTGAACATTGAGTGACAGTGAGTTTCCATATATCTCCAGCATTTCATTTGGTATGTCAATCACATCAATGCACAGTATTCATCACTGTAGACTGAGTGATGGTTAGAACTGAAATCTTTAGAACTTTTCTCATATCCTTACATGATGGTGAGGTTCAAGTTCTGGAGGTTTGGGGAATGTGGAGCACCCCTTCATCACCATTGCTCCCTGGTCCACTCTGACCCGGTGTGGTAGTATCTGTTAGGGTCCCATCTATGGGTTAAATATGTAAAGTCGTCGGGGCGGCCTAAAGTCAGTATCAGCCAGGGAGTCTATCCCCTTTTTAATAGCGCTAGACCAAGGAGATTGTTTTTGAGTATCTGAGGTGGAGCGCTACATCTACCATCAGCTCCTTACTTTACCGCACAAATCCTTGTGCTACTCTTATGCTGAGTTGAGGAGGACCGCAATCGAACTAGGAACCATGTGGTTTCTAGCCGACTGAGCTAACCCGAAAATTGTGTATCTATTAAGAATTAATTCATTTCAAAACTTTATCGGCATTAAATGACCCACTGAGGTTGATATGCCGTAAACCAAACCATTATATCCTTACAGGAACCAAAATCACTCTGGTCCAATCACTCTCACTTACTCCTAAAAAATTCCATCCTATCCAATTTCCAGAGGATCTGAAATGGTTCCAAATGTTTCAACTAGGATGACTGACATTAATCTTCTGTTCTCCATTTTTTTCACTTTCAGAAAAAATATTTTTTTCTTTTTCCTGTCTACAATCTCTAGTCGATTATTATAATTATTACTAGCAAGTATACTCGCCTCTCCGTGTCAGGTACATATGGATAAAAGCATCCAATGAGAATTTTGGAATGTGCTTAGTCAATGTACACAGTGGAATAGCCTGACCTACCATCTAAAGTTTCATCTAAAGGTATTTAAGTTTTAATGTAATGAAATATATTAAGTTATTTTTAAATTTAAATAGCTTGATTAAACCCCACTTTCAGTCGGCATTAATCTCGATTCTGGGATTTTATTTATAGAATTTATAACTAGCATAATACCTGTCATAAATGAGATTATAAAAACTAGCAATAATATACGCCCTGCGGACGTAAGTATTAAAATGTTAATGTAATGAAATATATTAAATTAGAAAGACTAACGAAATAAAATGAGATCGCATACAAAAAGAATACTTATTTTAATTGGAATTTGTTTCTATATAAAATCATTCATAGGATTGTTTTTAAAACGTTGGAAAATAAAATATTAGAGATCAATAATACTAGGTAATTATTTATTAAATCCGGTATTTTTAAAACCAATATGCAAATTAACCACACTATATATGTAAACATTTAATTCTTACTGATATGACACATTGCAGGATTTTAAACGCATTAATAACATGGGCGGTTGTGAAGCAAATCTAACTCAAATTTTCATAGAAACATCATTAATAACTAAGATTTATTCTATGTATTAATGATTTTGACTATAAATCAAATATTCATTTAGTTCAATTTCGTTAATCAAAAATATCACGCTATTGATATAGCTGTTGAATGTCAGTTCTATTCAATATATTCAATATAGAAAAGAACACTACATACAAATATCTATTAATAATGGAGATTCGCTTCCGGTTTTTGTCTGTAACAAAAACTACGTAACTGCTTACGTCACACTACCTAAAATCGTCATAACAAAATACACTCAAAATTTGAACATGCAATGTTAGTCAGTCCTCATTGTTTTTTAAAACAAGTTTTAATAAATACATACCTGGTATTTATCTATACTAGCAAATATATGCACCCTCCGGGTGCAAGTATTTAAGTTTTAATATAATAAAATATCATATTTAAAATCAAATATTAGAAAGGCTAATGAAACTGAATAAGAATGTAGATAGAAAGATTTGAAACAGAGGGGGTATGATTGAAAAATAGAACAACTTTGAAACGAACTCTTCCATCATCTTCCATTACTCCCGTTTTTCATTGGTAAATTTTCCTAATTTAACTATTTAGTTAAAATTGGAAGAAAAGGATAATATTACAGTTATTTCTTCTTATTAATCGATTTCATTTAAGATTTATCCCCGAGATTTTTTCTCATATTCATTAAGATATAACCAAACAATTAGAAATTTATTAAAATCAAATTTTAAAGATCAATATGCAAATTAGCCTTTCCATTCACACTGTAAACCGCTATTTTGTTGTATATATAAATACAATTACCTGTTATTTGTATCTAGATATGGTCAATTGTATTAATGATGTATAACAATTTTATTAATAATAGAAGTTTAAATAAAAATAAAATCATGGAGAATGTGATGTAAATAACTAAGGGAATTGTGGCTTGAGTAGTAATATAGTTTCGGTTACAGACAGAAAAACACACAATCTCCATTATAATAATAAGATATAGTTTGTTTTATTTTATATTTATTCAAAGTTATCGGAACTAAGTTTCCATTTCAAATTTTTTAATCCTTTAATAAATTTATTTATTTATTTTTTTACTCCTTTAATAAATTTGATTTTACTTATGACACAAACTCTCTGATATTAAATTTTCAATTTCCATCCCCTCGGGCATTATTTATTTTACGTCGCCCAGAGGGCGTTTTTTTTATTTTGCTAGTAACAATAATATTCATATATTCCTGTTAATTTTCTTCCATTTATTATTGTAGTAAAATCATTAGCAATGCGTTTATAATATTCTTGTATTTTTTTTTCTCTCTTTTTCACTTTCGCTTTATTTCGTATTTGCATCTTTTTATTTTCCTGTCGATGGATCTTATAAAAGAAAAAGGGTGGCTTCAATATGACACTAAACGGCATCTGGTAATGAGGCTCCTGTTCAGAAGCTTTGGGTAGTGTGTATTACCTCTTCAGTGCCATTACTTTCAGTTTCACTCTGACCCGGAATGGTAATATCTTTGAATTTACCCTTTATAGGTCGAATATATCTGTTCAAAAATGTTCGTATTCAATAGGGCCGTGTTAAACAAATATTTAAAAAAACTCTTAACTCTGAATTCAAATATGTTAAACTCCTCTGAAGATGAGGCACCATCCATTTTAAAATAAATAGGTATTATAATACAGTTTGTCTGCAACCGGTGGTTATCGGAAATCTGATAGAAAATTATCTTCCCCTGCTGCTAGAGGGCGAATCGCCAATACAATGTTGGCGCCAAAACCAAATCCCTTTACTTATCTGGAGATTGTCACCAAAGCGAGTCGCTAAAATAAGCGCTCCCATCACCTTGCCCTTAACCAGCATACTTTCAATCCAGGTCGAAATGTACATTCAGGGATTGACATTTTCTCGATTTGTTTAGCCATACATTTGAACATATATGCCCGCCTAAATTCATTAATTATTAACTAATTAATTTTCAAAATTAGGTATGACTTCAATTAAGCACATATCCTCCAATATATATATATACATATATATATATATATATCAAAGCCTGAAGAAGATACCAGAAGATCTGAAACACGTGTTGCATATGTAAAACAAAAAGAATTAAAAAAGTTTTTTTCTGAGAACAAAATACATTTTGCGGACCTTCCTTTTTTTTTTTTTAAAATATTGAATTTTCTCCCGTTGGAACAGGAACAACATTATATATATATATATATATATATATATACACATTGTATGTATTGTGTATTTTAGCTTATCACGTTTGTACTCTTGGAAAACAACAAGAAAGGTCAAGGATATCTTTGAATTTCTAAATTACTTCCTTTTATCGTATCAATCGAATTTTTCATCACTCTGTAGTCAAACTAAAGAGTCTAACACACATTTACGTTCGAAACACAGAAGACGCATGAATATATGTAAATAGTGGATTCTCTTATATACGTAAGAATATTTCAATTCTTAATTTGAAAGTTGAAAGAAGCTCCACACATGCAATAAATATTACGACGACGCTCTCCTCAAAGCTTTTAGTTAATAGGAAATACGAAGCTCGACTCTTAATGCAGTAAGTAAAAAACGTTACAAAAAGAAGAAAAAAAAGTCTGTAAATCAATAATGTATTTCTTAGGGAAAAACACAGATTCTTCCTCTTTTTATATCAATATATTTGGAACCAATACTTAATATATCGATGTGGTCAGTTTTTATCAGTAAAATAGATGCACTTAGATGTAACCATCAGTCAAATGGAATCTGTGACATATTCCTGGAAAATTTATTGTATATCTTATTTCAATAACGATGTTCGTTTTGAAAATATTTACCATTGAATTGTGTCCTCACTGTGTGCTACACTTGTGGCCTTGTCAGATTAAGCCCAGTTTAAAAAATAATTAACACGATCCTTTATTCTCTAGAAACATCATTAAATGGTTCCAAAAGCCGTGACGTAAACCGTTTTTTTAATGTAAGTAAAGTCGTCGTGGGTGGCTTAATGTCGGTATCAGCCAATCAGCAAGAGAGTCTATCCCCTTTTCACTAGCGCTATACCAAGGAGATTATTTTAGCGTCTGAGACGGAGCGCCACACTTACCATCAGCTACTTCACCGCACAGATCCCTGTGCTACTCATACGCTGAGTTGGCGAGGGCCGGTATCGAACTAGGAACCTTGTGGTTTCTAGCCGAACGCTCTACCGACTGAGCTAACCCGACCCTAACGTAAAACTAGCGTAAATAATTCGTGACAGAAGATAACTATCGGAAAACCTTAAAGAAATCTAAATAAAATATTTCTTACCACAATAAAATTAGTCATACCCCGCCCTACATCATTAATTGGTTCCCAAAGGCGTGACGTAACCCGGTTTGTGACGTAAACCGGTTTGTGGCGTAAGCCGAACGTAATTATGTACTTTTTTGACTCCAACATTGTATTGCATATAATTTTGATTTTTCGGACTATTTTTCTCATCTTTATCGTAGAATTTAAAACCATTATCTATTTCTTCCTGTTTCCACGGTCTCGGTGACTAAACGGAAAATGAAAAGCAGCCAGATCCTAACGCTTAACCGCCCTGTTGGATGGGGCTGTAGAATACGCCAACTGCACCTCTGTAGCGACCCGTGGTGCTTAAGGACAGAATCATTGGGCTGAACAGTCCGTGACACGCAACACTGCGATTTGTCCCTTACTTAGGCTAGACGGGCAGTTGTTTATTATTTTCTTGAAACCATCATACCTCAGCCGACGTCATTAATTGGATCTAGAAGCTGTGACGTAACCCGTTTTTTTTTTGTAAACCGGACGTAATGCCTTAACATATTTACTATTGAATTGAGTCCTCACTGTGTGCGTCCAAATTGTGGTCTGCTCAGTTTAAAAATATTTAACATGGTCCTTTTTATTTTTTGAAACATCATTAAATGGTTCTAGAAACCGAGACGTAACCCGTTTTTTTTATGTAAACCGGACGTAATGCCTTAAAATGAGAACAGACAGCGTAAAACTAGCGTAAATAATTCGTGAAAGAAGATAACTATCAGTAAACATTAAAGAAATCTAAACAAATTATTTCTTACCCCAATAAAATTAGCCATTCCCCTCTTTACGTCATTAATTGTTTTTTAACGGCGTGACGTAACTCGGTTTGTGACGTAAACAGAACGTAATGATATCCTTTTTCGACGTATTGCACATAATTTTTATTTTTTGGACTGTTGTTCTCTTCTTTATTGGGGTATAAAACAACACAACGTTTCGGCCGGGTGATGGAGCGGTTGAAACGTTGATTTTACATACCACAATAAAGATGAAGACAACAGTCCGAAAAATCAAAATTATACACAAGCCTCATCTAAAAAATTCAGACACATAAAAATTTATTGTACTTTGTTTTTATTGTATTTTAAATTCTTTTTATTTTTTATTTTTTAGGTATTTCATTTATTTTAAATATATTTTTAAGGAAACATTTCACGTCTTTGCATTATGAAAAGTGAGTTCGATACTCACTGGATACTTGTGACCATGTCAAATCCTACCCCTAGGTTAGATATATTTATTCATGCCCTTGTATTATAACATAAAGGACTTTGTTACGCGACGTAACATCGGATGTAATGACGTACTCTGAACTTAAATTTAGTTAAGTGACGTAAAGGCGAATTTGACGTTGGTAGAAACTACTTGAAGTGGAGGATATTACTATATTTACAAGGCTTAGCCCAACAGAAGGATTAATAAGGAAAATAAAGTGATGAAGATTGTGTAGCACCAATCTTCCAGGTAGAGAACATTGGCATTTAAAATGTTGACTTTTTTTTTTACTACGACAAATGGTGGTGAAGGCAAAGGTGTACATTTCTGATTCATCAACTCTTTCGAAAGAATCGTTTTCTTGATTACTGACAATTCAGACCCAGTGCGTCCCATAGTGGTGTAATGGTTAACAAGCTAACTCCTTAAAGAGTTTGGGCCCCTCTATTTGGAGTGGGTCTTTTAAATTCGATATATCTTTTTTAATACACATACATAATTAAGTTTCCCCGAATTATATTAGTTCACTGGTCTCAAGGCACAAATCGGGAACTTCTAAACACTGCTTATCTTCGGTGATTTAGCGGGAATCTTTCTTTATAGTATTTGGTTTCATGATTTAAGGACGGTGGGTGTATTTATCTTTTAGTGGTCGGGGTGCGAGGAGATAAACGTTAGAGTGAATGGAGAATGAATTCCTGCTTTCATGTGTAATATTGCAGTCTCGATTAAAAGAAACGAAGTTGTAAGTAAATGTCTATATGTAACGTGACAGGAGATGGGTGTATGGTCAATTTCGAGGAGTAGGAGTGTAAATTGTAATATTTATCGTCATACACTGTTCTACTTCTCTCTGGTCTGGATCTTGTTGTTTGGCTCTAAGATTCTGGATCGAAGTACCTGGTATCTAATGATCACTAGTTGGGCTGGCTGTATTAATAGTTCTTAATAACGAACACAAGACGTTCTTATTCTTTCCCGAGCTCTGTATCTTTATTTCAAAACCGAAGTTGGAGACATGGCTTGTTTTAGACCGATAAGCCATCTTGTTTCGCCACGCAGCCAAAATTCCAAAGTTCGTCTTCTCCAAACACCAAGACCAAATTCTTCACTCTCTTTCTCTCAATCTCGTTCTCGTCTTGTGATGACCAATCAGAAACCAACAGCTTACCTTTCACACGTCATCTCAAAATCTTAGTAACTTTCCACACTGGCACATCTCATAATTTTACACATGGCCTCTGAGACTAAACGGTGAAAGAAAAGTAGCGAGATGCTAACGCTTAAGACGAAGTTTTTTTTCCCCATCTGACGATTAGATGCGATTATGCTACAATAAACAAGACAGTACTGATAAAACGTTGGATTAGAAATTCATAAGCTTTCCTTTTAAGACAAGGAAAAACAAAGTTAAAAATCGCCCATACAAATCGGCTTCCGAAATCCTCTATCTTTTTAGGAAAACAAACTTGTCTCTGTATTGTATTTGCTAGCTATTTTTATCTAGACTCTTTTTTTTTTAGTATTGACAATTGAATATAGACCAGACGCATTAAAATCAGATAAACGAATGTCTTCATATCTATAGAAAGATTTGATAACCTTTCTGGTAAATGCGTTCATTCTTCTTATAAAAGCAAAGGCCAAAAAAGTCACGCAATTAATGTAGTTGTTGAAATTCAGAGTTCTATTCGAGAGATTCAATACCGAAGAGAACAAATATAAAACTAATATTCATATAACTCTCTTTTGTGAGTAATGCTTGCATTTCCGACAACTCTTAATCAATTTCTTTATTTTCAATTCATTATTCATTATTGTAGTAAAATCATTAGCAATGAGTTTATTATATTCTTGTATTTTTTTCTCCTCTTCGTATTTATATCTTTTCTTTCTGTTGTCGGTAGGGCTTATAAAAGAAAAAAGTTGGCCTGATTATGACACTAAAAGGCATCTGGCTGTCGGCTGGGGCGTTAGAATGCACCGACTGCACCTCTACAGAGGGGTAAGGCTCCCCCAATAGGACCACCTGATGGCCGTGGGTGGTGACCCGTGATGCTTAAGGATAGAACCCAGGTGGCTGAGCAGTCCATGACTTGCAATATTCCACTTTAGGCTTTTCTTGGGCTAGACGGGCAGTCGGAGAGGCCCCTCAGATCAATCGGCTGGCCACGTTAAGCCCTAGCACCTATATAATTGCCCCAACCCTATTGCCCTTATGGCAAGCCCCAACCCCTTTTTATCATATGGGTGCTAGAAGGCGGTGGCTGAGGGTCTACATGTCATGGGAATGACGCTAAACTCTATCTGATGGTGAAGTTCCAGTTCTGGAGGTTTAGAGAATGTGGAGCACCCCTTCATCACCATTGCTCCCTGGTCCACTCTGACCCGGAGTGGTAGTACCTGTTAGGGTCCCATCTATCCGTTGAATAGAAAAACGAGTTTATAAACAAAATTGTATAATGCATTATGAATTAATTTATTTCATATCTTTGTCGGCATTAAATGACCCACCGAGGTTGATATGCCGTAAAACAAAACAAACCAAACCAAAAGATATCTGAATGTGAAGCTCCGATTCTGAAGCTCCAGGGAATGTGGAGTACCCACTTAATGCCATTACTCCCAGTTCCACTTTAATCTAGAGTGGTAATATCTTTAAGCTTACCATTTATGGGTCAATTCAATCTGTTAAAAAATTATTCGTATTCGCTAGGACCGTGATAAAAACAAATAAAAAAACCCTCTTGATTAACTCTGAGTTTAAACCTAGTAAACCCATCTGATGAGGAGGCTTCATCCATTTAAAAATAAATTGATATTAGGATAGTTTGTGCAATCGGTGGTCTCTCTTGCCAACTCTATAAGGCAACGTTAAGTACCACCAAAATACGTCACGTAATCAGTTTAGACCATATTGAAGGAAGAAAAAATCTCACAAAAAAGAAATAACGAACATAAAGAGTTGTTACAAAAAAACAGTTAATTCAACAATCAACTTATCCGATTGGGGAAATTATTCACCGTTATCTTGAAAAATAAGTAAAACAGTCACAACAGGGTCAGTTTCTTTATTGATATTTCTTTAGCTGAATTCTGTATTTATGGTTCTTTTACTAAAAAAAAAAACTCACATAGAAACTTATAAAAGTCTTCTGATATAATTATTCAGACTCTTATCTTTATAAAAAAATTGTAAAAATCGTTTTTTGTTAGTTCATTTTTTAAGATTTCCTAAAATAAAATAGGGGTGGGTAGACCTCGTAATATATATTTTTTTTCCCTAATATATTTTAGAAGCAAACTATTTCATACATATTTTCATCAAAAGGTGAGTAATTATGGAAATTTTCGTGAAAATTAATTGATTTTTCATAAAATCTAAAAAAAAAAAAAAGGCTCTAGTCATAACTTGCTTTTGGCTACGTTAAATTTCAATTGATTTAACGGCGCAAAAATGTAAACATTGTTTTCGTTCATAAATTTCATTATTACCGTCAGCCTAAGAAATTAAGAAAAAAATCATCAGGAGATTTATTTACGTTTCTTTCGAATTGACAAAAGATTTTCAAGATAATAACCTTTATGCAAGTTACAGTGTTAAATATAGGGGGGTAAATTTCACGGTGAAAATTGGTGGTACCTAGATGTGTTTGAAATTTCTTGATTTCTCGAGGAAAAGGGAATATATATATATATATATATATATATCAAGTCAATTTTCCCAAGTGAAATAAACTGCAATCTTATTAATTCGACGACCCCGCAAAAAAAACACCATTTTTTTTGTTACGTTTTTTTAGTTAAGAAAAATAGCACTGTATTATGTAAAAACAAAATAGATGTAAAATAATCATACTGAGGTCAGTCAGTATACTGTTGGTTTGGACAACAGCAACTGGCTAAGCACCACTGAACTAGTGCTCAAAACAGCTGGTACTTATGGAACTTAAGAATAGTCAATTCATGTATTTGGGTGATTCCATTCCTTGAGTCCTGATTGGCTACTTGGTTTCTATGATGTTATGAGGCTTCATAAATACTCTGCCATTCTGCAGTAGGATTTTAGATCCGTATTGAGTTACGGCTACTTGTTGCCTTGTCTTACCAATTCGACGGTAATTGTAACTTAGTATGATTATTCTACAATAGAATGTAATGAATTATGAGCAGTAATGTTTTAATGCTTATTTTTATAGATACTAATTTTTTGTCGTAATAAATTTGGGAAATGAAATGTTTTATGTCAACTTATTAAAATAAGCGTATCTGAAGTTTGCTCGTACCTCAAATCCTAGTTCTCAAAAGAAAGCAAAAAATCGACCGAGTGACAACTTGAAACTAGGCAAACTCATAAATTCAGGCGCTCGTAAGTCAAAGCAACACAGTATTTGTTTGATAAATCTTTTTTGAAATCTGCTGACAATTCGCAAATCTATACATTTAAAGGGCAATTGGTGTGTATGCGTGTATGTCCAGGGGTACCTTAAAAAATAAAACAACTAACAACAAAGTTAATATATTTACACATTAACTATCACCAGATCTTGCGTTTTGAGTG
>CM042145.1:61115227-61182727 GCA_023376005.1 Doryteuthis pealeii | reverse complement strand
TAATAAGATATTGTATTAAATTAGAAAGGCTAATGAAACTAAGAATACAGATAAAAAGATTTGAAACGGGGGGGGGGTATAATCGAAAAATAGAACAACTCTCGTCTTTCATTGTTATTTTTTCTAATTTAAGTATTTAGTTAAGAGGAAGTAAAGAATAAAATTACAGTTATTTCTTCTTGTTAATGGATTTCATTTAAGATTTATTGAAGACATTTTTGCTTATATTCATTAAAATAAAACCAAACGGTTAGAAATCAATAGTACTAAACACATATTTATTAAAATCACATTTTAAATATCAATATGCAAATTAGCTTTCCCCTTCACACTGTAAACCGTTATTTTGTTCTATATATAAATATAATTGCATGTTATTAATATGTGGATATGGTCAACAGCATTAATAATGTAAAAATTTTTTATTAATAATTGAGATTGAAATAAAAATAAAATCATTGAGATTGTGATGTCAATAACAAAGGTAATTGTGACTTGAGTAGTAATATAGTTTCGGTTACAGACAGAAAAACACACAATCTCCATTATAATAAGATATAATAATACAAATGATGAACAGATTCTCTACTCTGATCTCGGCTCACTCGACCAGTGATATCGAATACGTGCGAAAAAATGTTGTTCTTGTTTCTGATGATTATATCGAATATCAAATGTCTCGATTGGGTAATTCATTTAAAATTAAAAGACCGAAGGGATCTTGCCTTTTTTTTATTATTGATTTTCTGTATTTTTTCTTTGATTTTTAGTGTCTTTATTATTATTATTATTATTGGGCAATGTAAAAATTCTGACATGTTGTTTGTCGAATCCTGATGGATGTTTGGGAGAGTTGACAAACCTTATCATTGCTCAGGGGAATTAGAAAGATTTCATCACTTGCTAAATGCACAAAAAAAATGCAAAATGTTCTTTAAAAAAAAAACTAGAAAGACAGAAAATATTACGAAGGAACATGGCTGAACAATTTATTTCTAGTATGAGCTTTGAGAGAGAGAGAAATTGAGAGATTGAAATGAGAGAGATAGATTGACTGTGTGTGTGAACGAGAGAGAGATAGATTGACTGTGTGTGTGAGAGAGAGAGAGAGATTGTGTGTGTGAACGAGAGAGTTGAGATTGAGAGAGAGAGAGAGAGGTTGAGATTGAGAGAGAGAGGTTGAGATGAGAGAGAGAGAGAGAGAGAGAGTTGAGATTGAGAGGTGAGATTGAGATTGAGAGAGGTTGAGATTGAGAGAGAGAGTGAGAGAGAGTTGAGATTGAGATTGAGAGAGGTTGAGTTGAGATTGAGAGAGGTGAGGTTGAGATTGAGATTGAGAGAGAGAGGTTGAGGTTGAGATTGAGAGAGTTGAGAGAGAGAGAGAGGTTGAGTTGAGAGAGAGAGAGAGAGAGAGAGAGAGGTTGAGATTGAGAGAGAGAGGTTGAGAGAGAGTTGACTCTGTGTGTGTGAGAGAGAGAGAGAGATTGACTCTGTGTGTGTGAGAGAGAGAGAACTGTGTGTGTGAACGAGAGAGAGAGAGAGATTGAGAGAGATTGACTGTGTGTGTGAGAGAGAGAGAGATTGACTGTGTGTGTGTGAGAGAGAGTGAGTGAGAGCGGGGGGTTAGAGATAATACGAAGGAAAGACGAGAACGAGATAAAGTGATTAAAAAGATAAAGAAATTTAAACGAGGAATTCTGGTGGCTGAGCAGTTATGACTTGCAACACTCCACTTTACCCCTTACTTAGGCTTGACGGACAGTCGGAGAGGCTCCCTCCAATCAATTGGCTGATCACGTCAAGCCCTGGCACCTCTATGATTGTCCCAACCCTATTGCCCTTATGGCAATCCATAACCCTTTTTATCACATGTGCTGTGGCTGAGAATCTTATCCTGGCTATGATGTTAAGCTCTATCTGATGGTGAAGTTTCAATCCTGGAGCTCTGGAGAATGTTGAGTATCCCTTCATTAACATTACTCGCATGTCCACACTAACCCGTGTGGTAGTACCTGTTAGGGTTCAATCTATGGGTTAAATAGAAACATTAAGTTTAAAAAGAAAAATTAAGTATCTATCAAAAATGTATAAAAAACGTCTTCGACAAAAAAGTAACCCTTCAAGGGTTGACATACCGTAAAATCCAACCAACTGTAAAAAATTTGTGTAGACTGATCAGTATTCAACTGTGCTGCAAGTTGAATCTGCTTCTGAGAATCCAGACTTAGTAAGTGGTTTGAATATCAGGGTGGGCTATTCTAGCATGGTCAAGTCTATTTCCAGGAATTTGATTAGCTGGTCGTTTTAGTGTGTATATTTTTATCCATATATACTGAACACTTGACCATGTCCTCTCAGTTGCTACAGAGTGTATTTGGTTACAGTCTTTTTTTGGTCTGGTGACTGGACGCTAGTCACAGTCTTCCTGTAAAAGTGAGTATGATGTTCCTTCTACACCAACCATCTATGAAGAAGAAATAAAACAAACGTCTTCGGCATAAAAATAACCCAATGGGTCGACATGCTGCAAAACCAAATCAACCAACCAACCACCTTGTGAGTATAGTCAGCGTATATTTATTTATTTACCAACCCCTCCGCACGAGCAGGATGTGACACAAGGTCAATTTCTTAAGCGAAGTTTAACAGGTTTGAATTCAGAGTTTTCCTTCTCCTAGACCGGTTGCCTAACCAAGGTTAAAGAGCCCAGTCTGCCCCACTATTTACCCATAGCTGGAAGGAGAGTAGGATTCATACCTTTCCCAAGGGTATTAGCGCTAAGTGAAATGCAATTATCACGTCCAGGATTTGAACTCGGGGCGACGAGTCCATTTCCCATGACTTTAACCATTACACCACGCGCTTCCTTCTATAGTCAGCGTATACGCCGACATCCCGTGTAGAGAGAGGCTAAAAAGCAAAACCAGCTTTAGAAAAAAAAAAAAAAAATGAGAGGGAGTATTAAAGGAGTATAAAAAAAACAGATTAAAAAAAACTAAAAGCAAAAGAGAAAAAATGACCAAAGAATTATTTAAAATCATTGGATCGAGTAAGATTGTCCGTCCAAGATGATCATTCTTCGTCCGGCTATAATGCATACTGATGAGACTCAACTGCCAAAGATGATAAATTACAATTCTCCTCTTGGAAGCCTCTCTACTTTGCCTCGTTCTCAAAAGCAACTCTTCGTTTTTTTCTTTCTCTTTTTGTTGTTGTTCCTCTTACAAGACCAAAACAAAAAAAACGAATAAACTTTAGGTTACTCTTTTATAAACACTTTGTTACAGCGTTATTTTATCGGGTTCAGTGTTTACTCCTTTTACAACTAAATTAATCCTCCATTTTTTTCTCTTTACATCCTGGCATCAATTCATTGCAGCCCTCACCCCCCACACATTTTATCTGAGTTATGAATAAGTAATCACGCAATCACAATATTTTAAGGTAAAAGTAAAAAGTAAGTAAAGTTGGCACAGTGGCCAGTTTGTCAGTATCAGCTTGACAGAGAGGAAGTCTATTCCTTTTTCGCTAGCGCTAGACCAGGGAAATTGTTTTTGCTGAGTTGGAGCGCCACACCTACTTTCAGTTCTCTACTTTATTCCATATATCAGATTATCCAATTTGTGCTACTCAGCCGCTGAGTTGGCGGTGACCGGTATCGAACCAGGAACCTTGCGTTTTCTAAGCGGAAAATCTTATTAATAATTGATGGGAGAAAGTGATTAAAAAAAAATTGAGATTCACCATTTCATTTCATGATTAAGATTCATCAATCAATCAAAGTACAATAAAAACCAAAGAGGCGTCTATCGTAACGGTTATCATCAAAGGAAAGGGAATCGGCAAACCGAATTCAAATCCTTGGACGAAGCTGTTTGCGTTTTACATCGTGCTAATGCCCTTGAAAAAGGCTTGAATCACTTATTTCTCTTCCACCCCCCAACTATGGGTAAATGATAGTACATATATTTTTAGTCCTGGTTAGGCAATCAGTCTAGGAGAATTTAAATCAACTGTGCTCCGCTGAACATTCCCATCTAGGTTGTTGCGGAGGGGTTGGGTAAATTCATACAAAGACAAATAATCTCGACTACTGTGCCAGGTCGCTCAAAGTGCTATGTAACCCAGTACTACCTGTTTCATAGTCGGATAATCGGTGACTAAACTGGTAACTCCACAGATTTTGTCTGGTGAGGAGGGTGGCTAGACACCATGCAGAACGAAAAACGAAACCTGTAAAAATGCAGAGGAAGCTTTTTGCTCAACGGTCATCTAGCATATCATTTCTAAAGTTTAACCATTTTTCATCACGTGTAAACTTGGGAGCGTCAGAGCCCTGCCGTCAGGAACTCATGTTCCTGATTGGGTCACCCAAGGCGGACAGGTCTGGCACCCAGTGGTATTAGTCTCCATCATCGCCAGGAATCTCGGCTTTTGGTGTACGTTTTATTGCGTCTGAGGAAAATCTGCGGTAAACAATGGCATCGCCGCCTTCTGAGCGGGATATGCATGCAGGGCTTGGGGACCGCTTGTGAATTTCCTATTCCCTTGTTACTTCTTCCATAAATTCACCATAGGAGAATTCATTGGATGGGGCCGGCTGAACCGTCCTAGGGGGAATGCTGTAATAGACTCAGTATATATCAATATATATATATATATATATATATATATATGACGTTGACCACTTCGTCCCATTTGGATGATAAGCGGAAGACAATGTACTACGCTACCGTGTGGCCCCGTGCCAGACGAAGGGAAATTTTCCATTTATATTTTTTGAAAGGCTTGCCAAAGTCGTCTTATAAATTTATATAATTCAATAAAGCAGCATTTAAATCGCAGTAATATATATATATATATATATATATATGTGTGTGTGTGTGTGTGTAGGAGTGTGTTTATCATGTGTGTGCGAGTGTGTTTATTATTATGTGTGTGTGCGAGTGTGTTTATTATTATGTGTGTGTGTGAGTGTGTTTATTATTGTGTGTGTGTGTGAGTGTGTTTATTATTGTGTGTGTGTGTGTGAGTGTGTTTATTATTGTGTGTGTGTGTGTGAGTGTGTTATTATTGGTGTGTGTGTGTGTGTGTGAGTGTGTTTATTATTGTGTGTGTGTGTGTGTGAGTGTGTTTATTATTGTGTGTGTGTGTGTGAGTGTGTGTGTGTGTGTGTGTGAGTGTGTGTGTGTGTGTGTGTGTGTGTGTGTGTGTGTGTGTGTGTGTGTGTGTGTTGTGTGTGTGTGTGTGAGTGTGTTTATTATTGTGTGTGTGTGTGTGTGTGTTATTATGTGTGTGTGTATTTATTATTGTGTGTGTGAGTGTGTTTATTATTGTGTGTGTGAGTGTGTTTATTATTACATGTGTGTGTGTGAGAGTGTGTTTATTATTACATATGAGTGTTTGTGTTCGCGCATGTATACATGCCTTGCATTTAATTATACATAGCGCGACAGTTTGAACACTGTTCCATCGTATTACTTTAATTTAAAAAGTTGCCAAAAATTTTCTTCTGCAGATATATAATTAAATAATCTGCATTTTGCGTCCAGTCCTGGAAAAACGATCATATAATAACGAGCAGTCGTGAATAAGCGAAGTCTGGGATTGTAAAGAGAAATCAATCATTGTTTGTTAACAGTACATTCTTTGCCCAATTCTAAAAATCAGTTGAAGTGTGTGTGTGTGTGTGGGGGGGGGGGTCGAGAAGACGGGGGGGGGGTTTAAATTTGACAATTATGTATATGTTCCATTTCTCTAGAGAAAGATGTCTGCTTTATACATGGTGTATCTATCTGACAACCCCGTGACGCAGAACAGGTGAGGATATGACGTCTCTTGTCTCTCAATCTCTATCTCGATACACATATATACATATTAATATATTACGAAATTTGAAAAAAGAAGTGTTTCAAAAATAGGATGAATTTATTTATCGACGCTTAAACGTTTTGGTTTCTTGAAACCTTCATCAGGATGTATCATGGGGTGAAGAAATTGATGGATGTTTTATAGATGACAGGAGATAAAAAAATCTTTATAAAATTCGACAGAATGTAGTAAAGATATGTGGAACTCAGATAGGTGTACATAGGAGATATATTTCGCTAAGCATTAATCTCGGCTTCATCAGTCGTTTGTTTGATCATTAAAAGATCATACAAGAGTTTAATAGAAGAGAAAGTAGACGGGAGAGGGCTGAAGTAGGGGATGAAGTCAGTTGGGTGGGATAAACACTTGTATGATGCTTTAATGATCAATTAAACGACTGATGAAGCCGAGCTTAATGCCTAACGAAATATATCACCTACATACACTTATCTGAGTTTTGTTCCTTTGTTCCACATATATATATATATATATGGGAGTAAAATTTTTCCCGTCTTTCTCTCATATGTTGCTCTTGATGATGACCAATTTATCGAGCCGGTCGAAACAGATTTCTGTCAGCAATTATATAACACCATTTGTTTTTTCAAAAATGTTAAATTTCATATATATATATATATATATATATATATATATATTATAAAATAATAAAATTCGAAGGCAATATATACACACACATTTTTAGAAATTGCAAGGGTTCGCGTGTTCTTTACATATTGGATGTCAAGATTATAAAATATAAATGTACTGGATTTTTTTGAAGCATAGGAAGGTGGTGCAATAGATAATTGGAAAGAATTAATGCTAAAGAAATACTGTTGACTTACTGATTTTGTCTAGACCTATTGGGTATTTAAAATTTATATTTTACAATAAAGTCAGTCGATGACTTGCAATACTCCATTTTGGCCCTATCTTGGGCTAGACGGGCGGTCGGAGAGGCCCCCTCCGATCAAGCCCTAGCACCTATATGATTTTCCCAACCCTATTGCCCTTATGGCAACCCCCAATCCTTCTTATCATATGGGTGCTAGACGTGGTGACTGGGGGTCTACATGTCATGGGAATGACGTTAAACTCTGATGGTGAGGTTCCAGTTTTGGAGGTTTGGGGAATGTGGAGCACCCCTTAATAACCATTGCTCCCTGGTCCACTCTGACCCGGAGTGGTAGTACCTGTTAGGGTCCCATCTATGGGTTAAATAGAGAAACATGAGTTGATAAACAAAATTGTATTATGCATTAAGAATGAATTTATTTCACAACTTTGTCGGCATTAAATGACCCACCAAGGTTGATATGCTGTAAAACAAACCAAACCAAAGTCAGTCGCTAGCTTTCGGTTCGGAAAGTATGGGAACTAATATTGAAAAAAGATGTTTGGAAGGTAAGGGATTCTGATTAAAATGTAATTTGGAAAACCAAAGCAGTAAGTGGTCTTATGATTTAACTAAAAAAATCCAGTACATTTATTTTTTATAATCTTGACATCATATATATACATTAATACATATGTACAGATATACACATATATAGGCACACATGCCAAAACGCATCCTCATGCGCTCATAAATGGACACATACAGACACGTAGAAGTGTGTGTGTGTATATATATATATATATATATATATATATATTTTAAACTTGAACTTGTATAGATTTAATTGGCCGTAAGTGTATTTTCATAGGTATTTTGGACCATATGACCTTTAGGCACCCCCTTTTGATCTTGATTAAGAAAGGACATGTTTTTCATTTACACCGTCAATATCCGGTTGTTTTAACAGACGATTTTTAGATTTAAAAAAATTATAAAACTAAACCCTAACAAACAACAGGATATTGACGGTGTAAATGAAAAACATGTCCTTTCTTAATCGAGATCAAAAAGGGGTGCCAAATGTAATATTTTTTAAATAAAAATGATATATGCATATCTAAATTAGTATATAGACATTAGTTCTTGCTTTACGAGGTCAACATTTGGTGTGAGAGTGTGTGTGTTTAAAAATGGATAACTGACTCTAAAGATTTTAGATGAAACAAAGACAGGTATAAACCAAATCTTTTCTCTCTCTCTCCTATTTGTTCTTTGGGTTCAAGTTTTGATCTTGAACAATGACTTGGTTTCTTCGTTGAATAGCATATCATTCTTGTAGAAGAAGAGAATCTGGGGGAATGAGGTGGTTCATATATTTCCCAAGGGCATTAGTCCGAAAGTGAACGTCACATCGCAGGTGGAGGTCGAACTCGCTTACTCCGATGCAGTAGGGGGTTCAATATTGGAACCGTAGTAATGTATTGAGCGTTGGGGTTTGGCATGATGAATAACAACCCCCAAATAGTATATCCACAGGTCCTGCTAGTATGTATATATATATATATATATATATATATATATATATGTGTATATTGTGTGTGTGTGTATTTAGTTGTAGATAGAAATTTGTAATGTAGTCATAATTCCAACTCGTAAAAACAAGTATAGTATGTAACAAGTGAGTGTCGAATATTACGAGAGAAGTTCTCGTCAATTCTATAAAGTAATAAATCTACTAAGATAAAACTCGGCCTTCGATCTGTCAGATGCGACTTATTTCTTTTTCTCTTGCCCTTTGCCTTCCTTCATCTCTTCACCCCTCCCCCCCACAAAAGGAAAACAAAACGAAAAAAAAACAAACATTATTTACGAGTTTTTCATAACATTTTAATCAAACCATTTTTTTTAATCTAAGAGAAAAAACACAACAAGAAGAACGACCAAAGGAGGGAGAGAGAGAGAGAGAGAGAGAGAAAATGGAATAAATGGAACGAGAAAGGAAGAGAGAAAGAAATAGAGAGAAATGAAGAGGGAGAGAAATAATAGAGAGAAGGAAGAGGGAGAGAATAAATAGAGAGAAAGAAGAGGAGAGAAATAGAGAGAAAGGAAGAGGGAGAGAAATAATAGAGAGAAGAGAGAAAGGAAGAGGGAGATAAGAATAGAGAGAAAGAAGAGGGAGATAAAGAAATAGAGAGAAAGGAAGAGATAAAGAATAGAGAGAAGGAAGAGGGAGATAAATAGAGAGAAAGGAAGAGGGAGATAAATAAATAGGAAGAGAGAGAGATAGAGAGAAAGGAAGAGGAGAGAATAAATAGAGAGAGATAGAAAGGAAGAGGGAGAGAAATAAATAGAAGAGAGATAGAAAGGAAGAGGGAGAGAAATAAATAGAAAGAGAGATAGAAAGGAAGAGTGATAAATAGGAAGAGAGAGAGAAAGGAAGAGGGAGGAAAATAAATAGAGAGAAAGGAAGAGGAGAGAATAGAGAGAGAGAGAGAGAGAAAGGAAGAGAGAAAGAAATAAATAGAGAAAAGGAAGAGAGAAAGAAAGAAATAGAGAGAAATGAAGAGGAGAGAAATAAATAGAGAGATAAATAGAGAGAAAGGAAGAGGGAGAGAAATAAATAGAGAGAAAGGAAGAGAGAGAAATAAATAGAGAGAAAGGAAGAGGAGATAAATAAATAGAGAGAAAGAAGAGAGAGAAAGGAAGAGGGAGATAAATAGAGAGAAAGGAAGAGGGAGATAAATAAATAGAAGAGAGAGAGAAAGGAAGAGGGAGATAAATAAATAGAGAAGAGAAAGAAGAGGGAGAGAAATAAATAGAGAGAGAAGAAAGGAGAGGAGAGAAATAAATAGAAGAGAGATAGAAAGGAAGAGGGAGAGAAATAAATAGGAGAGAGAGGATAGAAGAGAGATAGAAAGGAAGAGAGAAATAAACAGGAAGAGAGAGAGAAAGGAAGAGGGAGGAAAATAAATAGAAGAAAGAAGAGGGAGAGAAATAGAGAGAGAGAGAGAGAGAAATAAATAAATAGATAGAAAGGGAGAAAGGAAGAGAGAGAAATAAAAAGAAAGGAGGAAGAAAGAGAAATAAAGAGCGAAAGGATTAGAGAGACAAAGAAATAGACAGAAAGAAAGAAGCGAAGAAAGAGAAATATGATTAATCTTTCTGAAACAAGATTTGAATCCAAACAAACGGAAGAATGTTGTGTCTATTATCAATTGAGGGTTGTTGTTTTCTAAACGGAAGAATTTATAGCCACAGCGGTTTGTTGCACAATTTCTGTCGATACCTTTATGATATAATGGTAAATGGATTTTTAGGAAACTAATATTTCTCGCAGAAATAACAAACTTCTCTTCCTGTTTAAGATACGCTGACAGAAATAAGATTTTCATCAAGTATATTTCAAGGAGAAAGGCGTTAACTATTGGAGCACAAATATTTACCAATCCCTCCGAACGAGTAGGATGTGACACAAGCTTAATTATTTAAGCAGTGTAAATTCATAATTACATTCTTGCGTAGTTGGTTTTTTTTTTCGGATTGATTGATTTTAACGACGTTAACCTATCTAGGGTTATTTTATGCCAATATGTTAGGGAATTATGTACTGTGTACATTTATACTTATATTTTTGTGTAGTTGCTAAGAGTTTTGTATTCAGTTATATTATGTATTTCTATCTAATACTAATAATTATATTCTCTCAATAATTATTTCTACTAGCAAGAATATGCACGCTCCATGCGTAAGCATTCAAATTCTAATGTAATGATATATATTAAATTAGAAAGACTAACGAAATTAAATAGGAACGCATATAAAAAGTAGAAAGCTTACAATTATTTTAATTATATTTCAATTGGTTTTTATATAGTCATTCATAGGATTGATTTTAATTTTGGAGATTAAAACAATAATATTAAATAACACCAATTATTTATTAAACCCAGTATTCAAATTAACTACACTATATTATGCAGACCTAAGTGATATGTCACATTGCAAGATTTTAAGCGCACTAATAACATGGACTGTTTTGAGGCAAATCTTAATCAGAATTTCATAGAGACCTCGTTAATAAATACAAATTTTTCTATGTATTAATGATTTTGAGTATAAATGAAATTCTCATTGATAAACTTACACAATTCCTGGTGGTATTGTTACGTAAGCAGTGACGTTGTTTCGGTTACAATAAGCATCATTGTGTGCAGTCAGTGCACCAGTGACTGTCAATCGAAAATTGGCCTGCCCAGTCACACCTGCAGATACAGATATAAAATTTGGACACTACGCCATCGTCCTTAGCAGACAGAAGGATGCAAAAATAAATATTTTGACTATGAATTAAATGCTCATTCATAAACTTAGACACGTCCTGAAGGTATTGTGATGTAAACAGCAACGTAGTGTCAGTTACAGACACACCGAATCACCATTATAATAAGGTGTATACAAAGTCGTACTTTTTGAGGGTTGTTGATTACTAAGAAATATTCCTAACTAACTAATGCGTGCTTATTATAAATTTGAATCATTACATTGAAATGATAACATCAGAGAGAAGAATTACAGAGAAGATATTAATTCCAACATTGTTGTTACCGTTAGCGAAAATTATTGAACAGCCATCTTAAAAAAAAATCATGTGTGATATGAATTATTCATTTAAAATAAAATTCAATAAACGGGAATACACTGTCAGGTTGTACCTTTTTTTAAACAAAAATTAAAGTACCCAAATAATAATTTAAAAAATACCGTTAACGTTCCTCGAATTTAAAAAGAAAAAAAAATGAACGTTAAATTTAGCTCTGCTTTTTACATTTTTTCCAGTTCTTTGAATCATGGAATATTCCACTCCAAGATCCAATTGATCTCTTTAAATAAGGATATATTTTTAGTCTGGTTCCTCATTTTAGTTCATCAACGGTCCCTGGCGACTTAGTCATTTGATTAAATAAAATTAACAAAATGGCGGTTCGCTTTTTAACATTTTTTTTAAGAGTTGGCGTTAAATTACTCTTGAGATTTTTGATAAAGAAATTCCGGCAATTAGATTCTGATTTGAAGGATTTTAAATTCGGCAAATTGTTAATTTGACCGTCATCCAATTTCAGCCAATAGAATCAGTTTATTCCCAAAGGTCACAAATCCTTCATGAACATTAAATAATCTGACAAGAATATTCAGGCATTGATTTTTTTTCTTCCAGCATTTTTTTCATTTCTATTTTACTAGGATGAGTCAAAAGTTTTCCAATATTTTGGTAACATGATGCACAGGGTGACGAATCAGACTAAACTATGAAATGTCGACTACACCTTATACTCCCGAGTGCTTACTCGCCGGATTTACCTCTATGGTTTTGTGACGATAGGCATTCATCGGTGCCTGGCGCGTCTGACTGTTATTTGCGAGATGTCCCGAATGCATGCTCAATGTTAAACCTTTTTGTGGGCAGTGGTTGTTTTTTTCGTGGCATGAAGGACCATTGGTTGTTTTTTTCGTGGCGTGAAGGGCCAGGATGTTGGAGACTGCGAATCAAGGCGCCCGGTTTGAGTGCGGTCGCCTGATTTATTAACGCTGCACGCAGCGAAGCTGGCAGATAAAATTCGGAGGTGGTGAGAGACTACTCCGATTCTTGCTTGGTAGCTTTATTTAAATTGAAATAATTAAACTTGATTAAAATAAGACGTCATATTAACCAGATTGATTGCTACTCTATCAATTAACTAATTAATAAATAAGGAAGAATCGATCTTTGATTCAATCAGCTTTTCTTTTTTGACTGGATTTGTGAGCTATAAGCCAAATAAAGATTACAGAGATGCCAAGCTAGAATGACAGTTAATGAAAAAAGGTGTGTGTGTGTGTGTGGGGGGGGAGAATGCACATCTTATTCAATCCACATTCCTTCAACTAGTACACACGTTTTACGTTGACTACACTAACTCAGTTGGTAGAGAACCCGTCTATGAATTGCAATGTTCCTGGTTCGATACCGGTGCCTGTCAACTCAGCGTATGAGTAGCACAGTTTCGGTAATCAAATCTATGCGGTAAAATGGAAAGCTGCGGTAGGTGTGGCGCTCCACCGCAACAAAAAATCTCCCTGGTCTAGTGCTAGCGAAAAGGGGATAGACTCCCTCGCTGTTCGGCTGATATCGACCACTTTATATTTACTTTACAATATCTGCTATCATTAATTTGTCACCCGTTTAGATACTGTGCAGTCTCAGCATTGCTTAACGTCGGCAATTCAACGCCAACTGGTAATTTTTGACTTGACAATAAGTCAAAGATAATGCACCTGTTTTCTTTTAATTTTTATTTCCAATTTTTGTTTCTCTCTCTCTCTCTCTCTCTCTCTCTCTCTCTCTCTCTCTCTCTCTCTCAAAGTTTTGATTAATTAATTTTAAGAGACACAAACAGGAAATTAAGAAGATGGGCGTGAAAACTGTTTTTAATTAAATTTCGCTTTTTCGCTTCTTTTACACGAGAAAAGAAACAGAAGAGAATTGGAAATGACAACATTAATTACCTTTTGTGCTGTTTCTGTCTACTAATTATAATTATATATATATATATATTATATATATATATATATACACGTAGATATAGCTATTAGTTCATGCTGAAGATTGCTGTTTCTTACGGTCTAATCTTTCGCCTAAAGTCAAAATAAATGGAAGCTATTCATAGGAAATCTTGTTATAATGGAGATTGTGTGTTTGACTCTAGTCGAAAGTACGTCACAATTCCCTTAGTTATTCTCGTTATATTCGCAACGGTTATTAATGAAGTAATCATTATTAACTTTAATTAGCATCTTATTTATTAATGTATCTCTTAATTCCTAGCTGAGATAGATTTGCTTCAAGACAGCCCATTTTGCTTAAAATCCAGCTATTTGTGTAACGTATCATTAAGAAATAAAAGTTTATATAGTACATGGTGTGAATAATTTGCATACCGGTTTTAACAAAACCGTATTTAATAGATAATTACTTGGTGTTATTACTGATATTATTGTTTTCTCAAACGTATTAAAAACAATCCTAAGTATAATTTTATATTGAAATCAGTTAGAATAAAGTAAAAATAAGTGCAATCTTTTTTGTGTTCGTATTTAATTTCATTAATCATTAAAACTTAAATATTTGTGCCAGGAGAGTGCATTTTTAAAAATTTATTTAATAAAAAGATGAGAGGGTGCCTCTTATAGTGAAATCGTTAACAGACTAGTTTAATATATCATTACAAGAAGAATTTGTTTCTGAGTGCCGCAATACTTTTGGTAACGAACCACAACTAAACTAAGTAAACGGCTATTGATGTATATACTAGCAGCACCTGTAGATATACCACAGTATGATTTTTTAAGTATTACAACGTTTGATATGTTTACTTAAGAGTTATTGTAAAAAGTATAATCTTGATTTAACTCTCTCCCTTTCTTCATTCTTTCTTTCCTTCGTGTTCAATTGAAACAATTACCATTGTCTCTTCCACGCCTTCATCCCCCTCTCTTTCTGTCCTTACTCTTTCTTTCTTTATGATATTTTTCTGTGTAGCATATCCTTTTTATTTCCTTTCTTTATAATAAAACAGAATAGTTCATTATTTAGTTGAGGTGACGACAGTCAGAAGAAATAATTAGGCGGATAAGCAACACCTGATAATCACAATTTACATTTTTGCTTTTCATCTTGGACGATTTGGACGGTCTCATTTTTAACCGGAGGGTGTATGTAGCAAAATGATAACGATCGTATAATTAAGGAACACCATTATTAAGATATAGACGTGTATTATCTCTCCTTTTTCTGTATCAACTGTCATTCTTGGTTGATGCATTATTGTCTTAACACTGAAAAGTCTTTGTAATCTTCATTTGGCTTCTAGCACACAAATGAATTAAAAGAAAAGAAAAGCTGATTGAATCAAAGATCGATTATTCCTTATTAATTAATTAGTTAATTGATAGAATGGTGATCAATCTGTTAAATATAACGTTTTATTTTAATCTAGTTTAATTCTTTATTTTAATCAAAACTACCAAATAAGTAGCGGACGCCGAACCTTTCACCCAAGACTACGCTTTCCGGTTGGTCTTTAACGGCATATCAAACTTTATTAGTTATTTAATGCCACACACACACACACACACACACACATATATTATATATATGTTAAGTCATAGGAAGTCCGTGTTCAAATTTTGGACGAAGCTGTTTACATTTCATACGGCGCTGATACACTTGGGAAAGGTATGAATCCAGCTAGGGGTAAATAGTAAGTCAGAGTGGGCTCTTTAACCTTGGTTAGGCAACCACTCGAGGAGAAAGAACACTTTGAATTGAAACCTGTTAAACTCCGCTTAAATTGACCTTGTGCCACATCCTTCTCGTCTGGAAGAGTTGATATATATAATTTAACTTAATGGGTACTAATAAATTGGTAGAATAAATGTTCATTAAGTTAATGTGTATTAATAAATCTGATGGTTGACACTAAGCCATCACTTTTTGCACATATATGATAAAATGGGTTGGGTTTTTTTTTTTTTTATAAAAGCTATTTGAAGAATACGGTTTTGGACATTGCACAACAAGCACTTTCTTTAATCAGTTTGCAGACTACAGAAATTTTAGGCTAAAGTGTCCATCCAAATTTAAGGTATCCCATCATTTTGACGGGCACTCTGCTAGTATCTTAATAAAGCAATAAAACTCGTAGGAACTTAAAAGTTTGATTGCGCATCCATTGTATTGAAGGATTTCTTTGCAACAAGCACGATCATTACGCGAAGCAGAAATAAACTGGTGAACGCGTCCCTCACAATAAAGCGCCTTTATTTCTAACAGGTAGTTCAGAGCAGAGAATTGGGCGGGTGAAATAACGATGAACCACATCGGTTGTGTAGCGTTGGTCATGTTTAAGAGTTAAAAGTTAGCAACAATCAATTGCAAGTCGATTTGACGCCATTGTTGTTAGGTTGGCCACCATGACAAAGGCAAGCACCCAATAGTCGACACGCATGCGCAGCAATTGATATAGTTCCGTGCTACTCCGCTAGGGGGCAACTCAAGGTCAATCCCTCTCAGGCAAACAAACACAAGGGTGTTCCATCTCCTCATGATAGAGAACCAAACGTATCTACCTCCTAATACAAACCTGGTAAATTACCAGTTAAATAGCACGAGGGGCCAAGGTCGAGGGTGCGCACGTTCAAACTACGGTGAAAGCATCGATTCTCATTTGATTAAGATAAGCCGATCAGCAGGTAGATTGGAAAACCATTTGATACAATGGAATACTGAACAGTTCTTGGACCGACAAAGGAAATTATTTTTGAAAAAAAGCAAACAAACAAAAATATTTTTCTTGTTGATTTAACGGCATGTCAACCTGTCTGGGATTATTTTATTCATACGGGTTAAGGAAGTACGTTCATTGTAAATTAATTTTTAAATTTTTTGTGTAGTTGCTTCTCCAGTTTTTTTTTTTTTTTTTGCTCTCGATTCTAATAGTAATAATTTGAAACAGATTTATTTGATCCCTAGATAAGACCTTCACAAGTATTATTACCTCAGGAAACTCCGCTTTTTGATGAGTGATTGTATTACCCCTCTGCAGAGGACACAGCGTATTCTATGCCCCATTTATTGAGCGGTTAAGCTGATTAGTAGATATGTAACACATTGGGGAACATACGGAAAGTTCGGTCCAACAAGGTACATTATTTTTAACTAATAATAATATCCACCCTCTGGGTGAAACTATTTAAGTTGTAATGTAATTAAATATATTAAATTAGAAAGACTGATGAAACTAAATAAGGATGTAGATAAAATTATTAGAAACAGGTGGGTATTATCGAAAAATAGAAAAACTTCGAAACTAACTTTCATCATTTTCCATCACTCCGTCTTTCATTGATAATGTTTCATAATTTAAGTATTTAGTTAAATTAGTAAAGAATAAAATTACAATTATTATTATTATTATTGTTAATGGATGTCTTAAGATTTATCCCCGAGATTTTTGCTCATATTTATTCAAATAAAATCAAACAGTTAGAAATCAATAATACCAAGCACATATTTATTCAAATCAGTTTTTAAAGATCAACATGCAAGGCATCTTTGATGTTCACCCAGTAAACCTCTATTTTGTTGTATATATAAATATAATGACATGTATGTAGATAAGGCCAACAGTATCAATAATGTGCAACCATTTTCAATGATTGAGGTTTAAATAAAAATAAAATCATGGAAAATGGAACGTAAATAACTAAGGGAATTGTGACTTAAGTAGTGATATAGGATAGGTTACAAACAATCTCCATTATAAATGTTGAAGCAAGATGTGTCAAGTTTTTTCAATTGCATGATGAATATGTTGGACATCTTGTATGTATTGGACCACTTCTTCCGCCACGAGCATAATATAAAACAATGTCAATTTTTAAGCAGAGTAAAGCTAGTTTGAATTGTTTTACTTCTCCTAGACTGGTGGGCTAAACAAAGCTAAATAACCCAGTCTGTCCTACTATTTACTCATAGTTGGGGAGAGATCAGATAGATTTATGCATTTTCCAAGGTATTAGTTTGTTTTGTTTTACGGCATTTCAACCACTGTGGGTCATTTAATGCCGACAAAGTTGTGAAATAAATTCATTCTTAATGCATAATACAATTTTGTTTATCAACTCATGTTTTTCTATTTAACCCATAGATAGGACCCTAACCGGTACTACCACTCCGGGTCAGAGTGGACCAGAGAGCAATGGTGATGAAGGGGTTCTCCACATTCCCCAAACCTCCAAAACTGGAACCTCACCATCAGATAGTTTTACGTCATTCCCAGGACATGTAGACCCTCAGTCACCGCCTTCTAGCACCCATATGATAAAAAGGGGATGGAGCTTGCCATAAGGGCAATAGGGTTGGGAAAATCATATAGGTGCTAAGGTTTTGACGTAACCAGCCGATTAAGGGTATTAGTGTGAAGTGAAACACAAGCAGTTTCGTCCAGGATTTGAACTTGAGAGTTGATTCCATTTATTATCAGATAAAAAAGTTTTCCGTCGTATCGGTTATTAGTTCATTTACTGCCATATAAAAACTTCAATTAATCTTCTTCTGAATATGTTAATTCCAAAAGGTTTTCCAGGGGCAGAAGTATTTAAAATAAGTTTCCATAGGAGAAATACCATTCCTTTTAACTCGAGTAAAAATGCCGTGCAGCACAGATATAACAAATCATAATATGAGAGTGATTAAAAAAGAAATGCCATTTTCTTTATTTCATGTGAAGTTTAAAAAACCCCAAAAAACTAAGGCCTACATTGAGACCCTAACGAGGCCCAGAGCAAGAAACCGACGAATAAGACCCAACTTGACAATCGACAATGTCCTCCTTCTATATGTCAATTCTCGACCACACACAAGCATCAGGACAAGGGAGAAAATCGCCTCATTCGGGTGGACATCTTTACCGTATCCTCCATACTCACTAGACTTAGCGCCTTCAGACTATCATCTCTTCGGCCTCATGAAAGAGGGTTTGAGAGGCAAACATTATTCCAATGACGAAGAAGTCAAATCTGTAGTGAAGAAGTGGCTCAAAGAACAGTCAACATAATTTTAAGGGGTAGGGATACATGCATTCATTCGAAGGTGGAACATTGCTATTAAGAAAAACGGTGACTATGTAAAGAAGTAGTGATGTGATCCACAGAGGACCAGCTTCATTTTGATGTATGATACATGTTCCTGTATATCTGTCCTTAACAAAATATTACTTTTTTTTACTCACCCTCGTATTACAACTCTAACCATCTTTTGTCAAGTAGAATTGTTAGGTCCCTCCGGTAAATCTGATAAGAGTTTTATATTTTATAGACATCCTGTGATTTGAAAGTTTTAGCATAGTTTTTTTAAATTATTATTTGAAATCTTGTCATCATGTTCCATTCGAGAACGTCACTGTTCCGTGGGGATCAGAGATGACATCAACAGTCGACTGAAAAAGTGTTATGTTGTCTGATTAATCCCCCAACCAACCACACACACACGTGATTACACAAACCCATACACATACCTGCACGGAAGCTCATACCAACATACATACAGGAATGCGTACGTACACACAAAGATATGCATATATATATATATACCAAAGTATATATGTATATGCAATTGGAGGCGCGTGGTCTAGTGGTTAATCATAGGAAATGGGCTCGTCGAGCCGAGTTCAATTCCTTGACGAAGCTGTTTGACCTTCACATAGTGCTGATACCCTTGGGAAAGGTATGAATCCAATTCTCCTTCCAGCTATGGGTAAATAGCAAGGCAGACTGGGCTCTTTAACCTTGGCTAGGTAACCAGTCTAGAAGGAAAACTCTGAATTCAAACCTGTTAAACTCCGCTCTGCTCATGCGGAGGGGTTGGTATATATGTATGTGTATATATAATATATATATATATATATATATATATATATATACACACCAAGTACGGAATTTATAGAAGTTGAATTTACCTAAGGATTTGGCCATAGGAAGCACAGTTTACAGTTGCACTCTTTTTTAAAGCCATCAATAGTGATAGTTTCTGTCATGTCCCAGAATGACCTTCTTTACATATCGCTGCGCTCGGAAACTTTTCTTTAATGGAAAGTTGTTTTTTCAGTTCACGCTGAGGCAATTTATAAACATTTTGTTGATTAAAACTTCCAGTTCCACTGACCCAGAGAGGTAGCACATATTAGGTTCCCATTTTTTTTTTTCAAATTATTTTTATTAGGTAGGAATACTTGGTATCATATATCCGTGTGCAAAACACGCTTAAGGAAGTACGGGGGGGGGACTCCGTGTAATGGCTAACGTACTGGACTGCGACGTCGTAGGTAGCAAGTTCGAAATCCAGTCGCACTATTACGGTCACTTTCCAACTAATACCTTTGGGAAGGTATGACCCCTTCTTTCTCCAGCTATGGGTTAAATGTGATCTCTACCGTTCTTTTACAAGGATGATTAGCTTCAGGATTTCCCTTAACGTGCTGGACTGCGACATCGTAGTACGTGAGTTCGAAACCCAGTCGTGCTATTATTTTCCCTTTCGAACTAATACACTTGGGAAAAGATATGACACCCCACACTCTCCAGTTATGGATTGAATAATACCTCTCTTCTTTTATAAGGATGTCTAGCATTAAATAACTCACGAATGCTGATATGCCATTAAACAAAGAAACAAAACAAATCTTAAGGAACTATACAAAAATGTAAATATAAATTCATCAAACCCTCCACACAAGCAGGATGTGACACATGGTCAATTTCTTAAACGGGGTTAACAGCTTTGAATTCATAGTTTTCATTCTCCTAGACTGGGAAATTAGCCAAGGTTAAAGAGCCTAGACTGTCTTACTATTTACCCATAGCTGGTGGGATAGTAGTTGGACTCTGGTTGACGAGTCCATTTTCTACGACTCCAACCATTTCACCACGAACTTCCTACACATGTCCACGTTAGGTTGGGCCAACCAGCAAAAAAATTAATTTCATCTACTCTGTCGCCTATATTCCCCAATGGTATTAGTGCTATGTGAAATGCAATCAGCCTCGTCTAGGATTTGAACTCGGGTCTGGGAGTCGATTTCCCTCGACTTTAACCATTACATCACGCGCCTCCAAAAATGTAAATATAAATTTCTGCTATTCAGCTCAGTCGGTAGAGCGTCATCCTAGGAACCACAAGGATCCCAGTTCGATACCGGCCCCCGCCAACTCAGGGTATGAGAAACACAGGAAGCTGTGCGGTAAAGGAGCTGACGGTAGGTGTGGCGCTCCACCTGAGACGTAAAACAATCTCCTTGGTCTTGCGTTAGTGAAAAGGGGATAGACTCTCTCGCTGTCTGGCTGATACCGATTTTAGGCCACCCGACGACTTTACTTTTTCTTACTAACCACAAGGCATTAAATAAGCCTAGACTATTTGACATGCCGTTAAAATCAATCAATCAATCTAACTAATAGAAATCGGCCTCTAGTTTATGACTTATTTTTTTGATCGACGAGTGTAACTTCTTCGGCTCGATTCAACATGTCTTATTTAATAAAAGCAGAGAGGCGCTTCATAGACATTTCTCTGGAAGAGGAAGTGTCGGGTGGGGTGGGTGGGGGGTGAAGAGTCGTGAAGAAACGCAATTTCAAGGCGTGGTGAAGAGACAAAATAAAAAAGCGGGAAAATATTTCACTAAATTTCTCCAGCTCAAACGGATCCCAAAAATACTTGAGGCAAAACATTTAACTGGATTTTCTATCAAAAGACAAAAAAAAACCAACAATTTTTGAGAAACATTTCTAAAATATTGTGATAAAATTCATGGTGAATGAACGAACAACTTTAAACTTTTTTGATGTAAGTGGATGAGACAGAGCAAAAGAAAACAAAATAAATGAAATATAGTTTAAATCTCCCTGGGTTATGTTGGTTGGTTAGATTTTTACGGCATGTCAAGCCTTGTTGGGTTATTTTATGCCGAAGACGTTTATAATAAAACAAAATGTTTATAACAAGACAAGACTTTTATTCATTCTTGATGGGTATTCAATCTTTTAAAACTCAATTTTTAAACACATTTTTTAAACTCATTTTTCTAAACCCATAGATAGATCCCTTACCGGTACTATCACTCCGTTTCAGGCTGGACCTGGGAGTAATGGTTGATGAAGGGGTGCTCCACACTTCCCAGAGCTCCAGAATCGTAAGTTTACTACTAAATGCAGTTTAACGTCATACCCAGGACACCACGACCCTCACTCACCCCCTCACCGCCTTCTAGCACATATGATAAAAGGGGGTTGTCATATGGGTTATAGTGTCTCGACATTCATATAGGTGCTAGAGCTTGACGTGATCAGTCGATTGATCGGAGGGAGCCTCTCCGACCTCCCCTCTTGCCAAAGTAAGAGCCAAAATGGAATGTTGCATGTCGTGGACTGCTCAGACACCATGATTCCGTCCTTAATCATTACGGGTCACTACCCAAGGCCAGCAGGTAGCTCCATTGGAGGGATCTTACCCCGACTGCACCTCAGCAGGGGGTATTCTTCTGCCCAGCTGAAAGGGCCATTAGATTATATACTAGGAACGTCAATAGATCCAATGCAAGAAAATTATTTCATACTAAAAAAAGGCAAAAAGCAGCTAGCTTCTTCAGAAGTTATTACTGATGCCAGTCTCTGCAGATGATCTAGCGCTTCTTGCAAATACGCCTGCTCAAGCCGTATATCTGCTGCATAGACTGGAGCAAGAAGCATTGATTAGTCTCTACGCGAACTCAGATAAAACAGATTTCATGTTTTAATCAAGATGGTTTCGTCTCTCAAATGAAATTAGTAGATCAGTTCATATACATCGGTAGTAATATCTCATCTACTGAAAGAGATGATAGCACACGCATTGGTAAAGCATGAACTGCGACTAACAGGTTAACGACTATAGGGAATTCTGATCTCTCTGATAAATCAAAACAGGAATTCTGCCAAGCTTTAACCGTGTCAGTGTTACTGTATGTTTGAACGAAACAGTTTGAGAAAAAGCTAGATGAGAAATACTCTAGAATGCTGAATGCAACTTATAAAACAGCTGTTGTACGGCCACTTAAGGCAAGATCAGGTAAATCTAAAACCGGAGATTCAGAGGCCGTGCTCCAAGCCATAGAGGCAATCTGCTAAGCCGCACGCGGATATTATCAGACGAGATCAGCCTCTAACAGTTTACTACGATTCGTCACATTCATGACCTCTTCAAAAGAGGTGCTAAATTATGCCTCATGTTACTAAAATATTGCAAAACTTTTGACTCGCGCAAATATCCTGTTTCCCCGAATACAAGACAGGGCTTCTATAAATCATCACTCCGAAATATAACATTGGTGTAGAATAAACAACATAATCACATCCACGGGAAAGCTGTTACTAAGCGTCCAGTAACCAGACTAAAAAGAGAACGGAACCGAATACGCTCTGTACTAACTGCCCGAACACAGTCAAATGTTCAGTATATATATATTTACCAACCCCTCGGCACGAGCAGGCTGCGACACAAGGTCAATTTCTTAAGCGGAGTTCAGCAGGTTTGAATTCAGAGTTTTCCTTCTCCTAGACCGGTTGCCTAACCAAGGTTAAAGAGCCCAGTTTGTCCTATATTTACCCATAGCTGGAGGGAGAGTAGGATTCATACCTTTCCCAAGGATATTAGCGCTAAGTGAAATGCAATTACCACGTCCAGGATTTGAACACGGGGCGACGAGTCCATTTCCCATGACTTTAACCATTACACCACGCGCTTCCTATACAAATGTTCAGAATATATGGATGAAAGTGTCCACAATAAAACCAGCAGCCAATGAGGATCAAGAAGGGAACTTAACCCAAATACACAAGTGGAATAGCCCAACCTGCTATTTAAACCATCTACCAAGTCTGGATTCTCAGAACATATTCACAACACTGCTGGATACTAACCACTCCCCAAATCCCTACAACTAGGGCTTATTTCTTTGGGGTGGATATCGAGTGTTTGTGCCGCATGATGTGATTGTGAAGAATGCTTATTTCTTTTGTTTGTCTGCCGCTCTCAACTAGGACTTATTTTAAGAGGAGGGTGAAGAATAATTAAAGTTCCAATTACCGTCGAACTGGGAAGACAAGGCAGCAAGTGGTTGTAACTGAAATACAAACCCGAAAGCTACAAGATATTTACCGCGTACCCCACTTGTACGGGTCAGGAACCCGAAAGCTACAAGGTCCACTGCAGAATGACAAAGTATATATAAGACTCCACAATGTCATTCAAATCAAGCAGTCAAGCAGCAATCAGAGCTTAAGGAATGGAATCACCCAAATCACCCAGATTCATGGATGGATCATTCTTGATTCCTATTTATACCAGCTGTCTTGGACACTGCTTGAGTTGTACTTAGTTAGCTGCTGTTATTAAAACCAACAGTAGACTAACTGACTTCAATAGAGGGCTTATATCAAAATCATCTAGAATAGTCACTCTAGTTCTTGCGAGTAGGTTTTATTTTCGCGGAAACACGGTATTTACTAAATTACTGCCTGGCACAAGACCATAAACAGTGAGACAGGTTGTAAGACAACGCTAACAGTGATTTACGAGACTAGCACGCTAACCACCTCTTTATAGCTGACGGACTGATTTATAATTTTACATATTTGAGAGCATCTATTTCTATTTCAACTTGAATTGCCCAGGTCATAAATTTGATCTTTAATGGCTAACCCAGAAATATACCGGAGCGTCATTCTCATCTTAATTCATGTAAATAAAACTAATATATATATATATATATATATATATATATATATATATAATCACTCTCTCCTAAAGATAATCTGTCACATCTATTATAATGGAGATTGTGTTTGTCTGTCTGAAGCCGAAACTAAATCACTACTCAAGTCACAATTCCCTTAGTTATTGACGTCACATTCACCATGAATTTATTTTATTTAAACCTCAGTTATTGATAAAATTGTTATACTTATTAATACTTTTGACTTTATCTACATTTTAATGCAATTGTATTTATATATGCAACAAAATAGCGGGTTACAGTGTGAACAGGAAGCTAATTTGCATATATTAAAAAGTTTAATTTTATTAAATATGCGCTTGGTTTATTGATTTCTAATTGTTTGTTTTTTCTTAATGAATATGAGCAAAAATCTCTTCAATAAATTTAAAAGAAATCCCTTAACAAGAAGAAATAACTAATATTATTCTTTACTTCCTATTTTAACTAAACAGTTAAATTAGGAAAATTTAACAATGAAAGAGGGAGTAAGGGAAAATGATGGAATAGTTTCAAAGTTGTTCTATTTTTCAATCATACCCCCTCTGTTCCAAATCTTTTTATCTACATTCTTATTCAGTTTCATTAGCCTTTCTAATTTAATATGATATTTTATTATATTAAAACTTAAATACTTGCACCCGGAGGGTGCATACATTTGCTAGTATATTTAATATTTGTTAGTCGAAAACTTTTATAACAAACGTTTATAATAAACATTTTCTGTAAGGAGACTTGCCGCATTGTTTGCGAGTTAATTCCAACAACTCATACGTTAATCATTCTGACAGTGGCTTCTTCAGACTAGGTTAATGTTAGTGAATATTCTCTATATGTTTACTTAAGAGCTATTGCTAAATAGTTCAATATGTAAAAAGTATAATAATCTTGATTTTACTCTCTCCCATTCTTTTTTCTTTATTTCTTTCCTTCTTTTCATCTTTTCATAAAGTTCGATTGAAACAAAATAGCGTTATTGCTTCCGCGCGCTAACCCCCTCTCCCTATCTTTCTTTCTTATATTCTTTTATGTGTTACATGTCCTTTTTCTTCCCTTTCTTTATAATAAAAACGGGATGGTCCATAACTTAGCTGAGCTGACAACACTCATAAAAATTAGAATTCGGCTGATAAACAACACCAGATAATCAGAATTTGCATTTAATCTTGGACGATTGGGCGGTCTAATTTTTAACCAGAGGGTATTGCAAGATGATAACGGACATATAATTAAGGAACACGGGTATTAATATATTGACGAACTGCTATTGACAGTTTAACGACCATAAATCTCATCACTCTGATTAAATAGGATTTCTTCCAAGCTGTAGCTAGATCAGTACTACTGTATAGCAGCACCACTTGAAATCTAACAAATCTCTTGGAGAAGAAACTAGATGGGAACTTATTGTATACTGGATCATACAGCATTCAGTTTGCACCAGACATAGAGTAACTCGTAACAGTGCTAAAATATCGAGGTAGACGACTCGAGTAAGAGTTTTGTAATCTTCGTAGTCTCAGTAATCCCACCGATGTTCTAAAACAGCAATGCACAAATAGTCTTGGACCAGCTCATTTACTCTCTACGAAAGGTAAGCTAGGCTAGTCCACAACAGAACTATTCAAGGATGCTGCGCACTGTTTTGGACAAATACTGAATGTAGCACCCTACAAAACACCAGTTGTCACTTACCTCCAATCTCACTAATTATTCAAGTAAGACGAAGTCATGCTGATCAGTGCTAGAGAAAGTAAGGACGAACTCATAAGTGACGTTTTCCTATGATCTCCTACTCATGTATATATATTATATAATATATATATATATATATATATATATGTGTGTGTGTATTTAGGCAGCATTTCTTCTTGTAGGTATATATTGTTAAATAATGCAGCCATTTTTTGTCTGCAAGTTTTGTCCTATTATCACAAAAACAATCCGGCAATACGAAAAAACCAAAGGACAAAACTTGCAGACAAAAAAACTGCATTATTTAACAATATATATAGGGCCGGGTTAGCTCAGTCGGTAGAGCGTTCGGCTAGAAACCACAAGGTTCCTAGTTCGATACCGGTCCTCGCCAACTCAGCGTATGAGTAGCACAGGGACCTGTGCGGTAAAGTAAGGAGCTGATGGTAGGTGTGACGCTCCACCTCAGATGCCAAAATAATCTCCTTGGTCTAGCACTATTGAAAAGGGGATAGTCTCCCTCGCTGACTGGCTGATACCGACTTTAGGCCGCCCCGATGACTTCTTTTATATATATATATATATATAAACACCAACCCTCCGCACGAGCAGGGTGCGATACAAGGTCAATTTCTTAAGAGGAGTTTGATAGCTTTGATTCAGAGTTTTCATTCTCCTAGACTGGTTAGGTAGCCGAGGTTAAAAGCCCAGTTTGCCCTTATATTCACCCATAGCTGGGGGAGATTAGTTGGATACATACCTTTCCCAAGGGTATTAGCACTATGAAATACAAACAGTCTCGTCCAGGATTTGAACTCTGACTGACGAGTCCATTTTCTACGACTCCAAACATTTCCCCATAGTTCCTACACGTGTTAGGTTGGGCCAACCAGCCAAAACTTAATTTCGTCTACTCTGTGCGATCACTGGGTGTCGTCTAGAGAACTTACTAAGAACAATACCCATAGTAACGGGAGTTAAAAGAATCCGTGCTATCAGCACCAATTGATGAGGATAATCAAGTCAGTTTTATCGTTCCTGTAGCCCATTATTTGTGGCTTACAACTTGAGTAAACTTAACTGAGCAAATATATGGAGGCACGTGGTCTAATGGTTAGAGTCGAAGGAAATTGACTCGATCTGAGTTCAATTCCTGGACGAGGCTGTTTGCATTTCACATGGCACTAATACCCTTGGCAAAGATAAGAATTCCTCCATCCAGCTATGGGTAAATAGCAGGGCAGACTGGGCTCTTTAACCATGGCTATGTAACCAGTCTATGAGAATGAAAACTCTTAATTCAAACCTGTTAAACTCCGCTTAAGAAATGACCTTGTGTCGCATCCTGCTCGTGCGGAGGGGTTGGTAAATATATATATCTGAGCAAATATAAACAGTTATAACGAAAAGTATAAAGGAATACCGACCCGAATAATTTGTTTGAATATTTTTCCAATATATCTTTGATAAATTTGCCCGGTCAAAATGTTTCTCAAAGTAAATATCTTTGGAAAAGTGCAGCAAACACAAACTCGGATGTATTTGGTAAAATAGGAAGCGTTGTGGACTGTTTGCTCACCACAAACGATTTGCCTACACAGTCAGAACTGTCGGGGGGTCCCGACTGCCAAGTCACGAGGTCAGTGCTGCCGTGGCCTCGTTGACTAACCCCGACATTGATTTAGTGTTGTTGCTGGAGCCAGGGTATTAAATTAGACGCGCTGTCTATTCCATCCAGACCCTAGTAGCCAATCTGTCTTCCCAGTGCGTTTTTGTTCATGAGCAGGGGCAACACCAACCCTTTCACAAAACTCTAAACATTCTTGGTAAATTCCATGTCACTGCGACTATAATCGAATAACTGCATCTCTTATTATAATGGAGATTTGGGGTCTGTCTGTAACAGAAACTACGTCACAATAACCACAGGTATTGCGTGACTCTATGAATAAGTATTTAACGTATAATCAAAATCATTAATACACAAAATCTTATTTATTAACGAGGTCTTTATGAAAATCTCAGATCTGCCCCAGAACAGCCCATGTTGTTAGTGAGTTTAAAATTCTGCAATGTGTCTTATATCACTAAGATATAAAGGTTTGCATAATATATGGTGTGGTTAATTTGCATACTGGTTTTGACAAAATTAGTTTGATAAATAATTACTTGGTGTTATTGATTTCTAATCATGTTTTATTCTCAAATATATTAAAAGCAATCCTATGCATAAATAAAATCAAAATAAGTGTAATCTTTATATGCATTCTTATTTATTTTCGTTAGTCTTTCTAATTTAATATAACATTTAAAACTTAAATACTTGCGACCGGTGGAGGGTGGATAGGGAAATAGCCAGGCAGTAATATTTATTCTAAATGAATATTACTGCCTGGCTATTTCCCTAGGCTCTAAAGGGAATGTAATTTAGTCATAGCTGTTTCTACGTCTGAGTGAGGAAAGGGGATGTGGGCGCCGAAACAGTACCCTAGTCCCTTAGTAACTTAAAATTGCTATAGAAACATTGAGGGAATCTATTGGGAACTAATGCTTTACATTTCAAAATTAGTTGGAGGTAAATTGTGTAATGGTTAAAGTCGTAGCAAATGGTCTCGTCGACCCAAGTTCAAATCCTGGACGAGACTTTGCCTTTCGCATAGTTCTAATATTCTTGGGAAAGGTATGCATACAATTACTCCCCCTCCAGCTATGGAAAATAGAAGGGTGGACTTGGATCTTTAACCTTGGCTAGGTAACCAGCCTAGGAGAAGGAAAAACTAGGAATTCAAATCTGTTAAACTCTGCTTAAGAAATTGACCATATATCACACCATGCTCGTGCAGAGGGTTTGGTAAATATATATATATATTTCAAAATGGATAATATATATATTAATACGTGTCTTCCTAAATCTTCTGTCCGCTAAAACCTTCTGGTTAAAAAATGAGACCAAACAAATCGTCTAATATGAAATACAAAAATGTAAATTCTTGTGTTGCTTATCCACAGAATTCTCATTTCTTATATCACCTAAGTTAAATAATCGACTATTCCGTTTTTATTAGAAAGAAAGAAAGCAAAGGAAAAGGACATACTACACATAATATAAGAACGAAAGAAAGAGTAGGTAAACGATAGAGAGACGATAAGCGCACGAAAGTGATAACGCTAACCTGTTTTTCAATCAAACATAATGAAAAGATGAAAAAAGAAAGAAAAAACTTAAATCAAGATTATTATACTATTTTACATATTGAACTATTTCGCAATAGCTCTTAACTGAACATATTAAATGTTGTAATAATTGAATTGTCATACTGTGTTATATTTACAGGTCCCGTTAGTATTGTTTAATATTGATCGTCGCATAAGATGACCTGCTCTACTCCATTACGCTGTGTTTCTCAACCAGTTGAAAATCATGGAGAATTCAACGTTGCCTCCTTTTTTAGCTTTTATTGTAACCATAATTAAATTGTTCTCTAAAGATCAAGGCATTTACATGTATGGTAATTTGAGCTCTAGGCGACGCCCGAAGGCTTTTTTCACAAACAAAGAAACTCTGGAAGTCACTACCATTTCAAATTCTTAACAGACGGCAATGAGAAATGCTACAGCGTTGAGAATCCCAAAATGACTGCTTTCGAATGAATTGCTTCAGGACATACACATACTATTCACTATCATCATGGTGAGTCAAGGTTAAAAAAGACTATTGTAGAAGTGGCAAGAGTCGATACAGAGTACAAGGAAAAAAAGGAATCACGTCATTTTCAAGGATATTGACATGTTGACTACATATTGGTACAACTATGTATATTACTGATGTAGATAGTTGTAAATATATTTATCATTGCAAATATTTCACTTCCTTTTCTTAAAACATTATTTACAATATATACTTTCATTATAACAGCAGTATCTACATATACTACTGTAGGAAATTATCTTCCTTTTGCCGGAAGAGTTATCTCCTCGCTGCATTGCTGTTTGTTCCCACTAGGGGCACCTCTGGTAGTTAAGCGCGTTCATTCAAACGCTGCTTCCTCTTTTAGCTACATCTCCGGAACGAGCACATGGGTTAGCCTACTGTCTACCCCTTTCTCGGTGTGGCTTCGGCCCCCCTCCTTGTTAGTGATCTCTATGTACGGAGGCTCCAGTCCTTTTATGTGTGTATGTTTATGTACATTATCTTGTATTTTATGCATCGTTTCCATGTGCTGTTATCTATATAAAATGTTTTGTCTCACAAACGTGTCGGAGTTTGTTATGCTTCAACTAGTTATGACTTTGTTATAACTTTGAATCCTACACTATTTAACATATTGTCTACCTATTGGTGCACATTTTTCATAGTCGGATCATCGGCGTCTAAACCGGTAACTCAACTGATTTTTTTCTGGTGAGGAGGGTAGCTAAGACACCCTGCAGAACGAAAAAAAATTATTTTTAAAACAACTTTTGATAAATACATGCCCGATATTATATATTTATATATATATTTTGTTTTGTTTTAATATATATTTAAAGCTAATCAAACGTATAGTTTTACGGGAAAATTATTTACAAACAAGAAATAAACATTTTTTTAGTATCAAGACTTTAAACTAAAAAGTTTACAAATACCAACGATTTTATGTAAAATATTCAAAATAATCGATAGATGCACGCAACATTTTATTTGAGCGGACAGAACTTAGTTTCTATTTCAAATTTAACAAATTTCTTGATATTACTTATTATATAAACCCTCTGACATGGATTTTTACTCCCACCCCCCACTGTCAGACAATAATTTTGAAAAATTAATTTTTACACCACCCGGTGGGTGTTTTGATTTTTTGCTAATAATAATAATAATAATGATGAGAATAGTAATATTAATAATAAACACCGTAAAAATGCAATTGTTGAAGTTAGTCAGTATACTGTTGGTTTGGACAACAGCAACTAGCTAAGCACAACTGATCTCGTGCCCAAAACAGCTGGTATTTATGGCACTCAGGAATACTCCATTCATGCATTTGGGTGATTATATTCCTTGAGTTCTGATTGGCTGCTTGGTTTCTGTGGTGTTATGGTGTTTTGTAAATAATTTTGTAGTTGGGTTACGGCTTCCTTTTTGCCTTATCTGCCAATTTGACGGTAATTGGAATTCTTCTACATTCTGATTATTCTACAGCAATGAGAAAATAGTTTCAAGAACATTCATCGTAATGGACAGTGTATTGATATAAGTAAGCTATGTAGAGACTCAATTGTCCATTTCCTGAATATATATATATATATATATATATATATATATATATATATATAGATATATATATAGATGATGTTTTATCCCGAGCATATTTACCATTTAGAATGAAAACGTTTCTTAGTGGAGAAGACTGCATCATAAATACCATAATCATGTTTAGATGTTCCTAATTGTTAAGATCTTTCCCACAATTCAATAGGGACTTTATTTATCTATTAGTATCTCCCTCGTTGGCAGCATTAATAATATATTTTACTTTTTATTAGATTAAATATAGGTTATGTTTTCCGTTTGGCAAAAATTGAATATTTTTCTTCTAACTCACACGCGCAAATTGAAGAGAGAATACGTCCCTCATGGGTATCGTGGGTTTTCAAAGGACACACTTTAGAAATAGCTGTTGATATCTGTTTGAATAAGTGTGTTGCAAAACTACCTTCTCTGATCTACTATTTCCATCTAATAATAATAATAATCTATATATCAATATAATAATAATCTAATCAAAAATGCTGATTAATACTGGTATAACACAGCGAGTTCTTTTTGTTGGCAGCAGCTAATTTTTAACGAAAGAAGAAAGTGTAAAAGTTATTTTTGTTATTTAAAGAAAATGGTTTTGTTAAAATGGGAAAATCAAAATATTGTTTGAATTTTTATTTTACTTATTGTGTTTACAGATACAAGCAAAGGTCACTGTATGACTTGCAGTGACCTAAATTGATATGTTTGTCGGTCTGTCAGAAATCAATGGGGCTGGTCGTTAGCTCTAGTTGTCCTTCTCATGGTAGCAAAATAGCTACCATTTTTTCTATATAAAAGACACTCTAAATAGTTAAAGTTTCAGTCAAACCGGATTGTTAGAAAGAATCTTGTCACAGGGTTAAGAGACTTCATCCGAATTGCTGAGATAAGAAATATCTTCCCCAAAAATATGACCGTTATCACTTGAACTTAATAATGGACCACTTGGTTTTTATTATAAAAGAGAAAAGGAAAGAAAAGTAATATAATAAGAAAGAAAGAGAGTAAGGGAAAGATAAAGAATGGGGATGAGCGCGCGGAACCGATAACACTATTCTATTTCTATCAAGCAATGAAAAAATGAATGAAAGAAAAAAGAGTGATAGTAAAATGAAGATTATTATATATTTTACATATTGAACTATTTTTCAAATTAAATTATTATAATGTGGTATCCACCCTGTCGGCTGGGGCGTTAGAATGCACCGACTGCACCTCTGCAGAGGCGTAAGAATCCCCCAATGGGGCCACCTGTTGGTCGTGGTTGGCGACCCGTGATGCTTAAGGATCGAACCCTGGTGGATGAGCAGTTCATGACATGCAATACACTTTACAAATAATACAATATTTTTATAAATACATTTTTCTATTTAACCATAGATGGGACCCTAACAGGTACTACCACTCCGGGTCAGAGTGGACCAGGGAGAAATGGTGATGAAGGGGTGCTCCACATTCTCCAAACCTCCAAAACCTGGAACCTCACCATCATATAGTTTAACGTCATTCCCAGGACATGTAGACCCGCAGCCATCGCCTTCTAGCACCCATATGATGAAAAGGGGTTGGGGCTTGCCATAAGGGCAGTAGGGTTGGGAAAATCATATAGGTGCTAGGGCTTGACGTGACCAGCCGATTGATCGGAATGGGCCTCTCCGACCGCCCGTCTAGCCCAAGATAGGGCCAAAGTGGAGTATTGCTGGTCATCATACTTTCTGTTGAATATCATACCTAGGACACCTCTCCTTGTGGGGGGGGGCATACTTCTCTGTAGGGTATACAGTCAGCGTATTCTAAACCCACCACAATGTAACTGCTTTACAAAGGGTTGTTTGAGCGTTTCGTGTTCGGAACATTTTCATTTTTCTCTACCAATGATCATATGAAAATATAATTTCTAAAACTATTTCCTGGTAACAAATGGTCGTCTCGGAGAATCGCTTTCGTTACGAAACCACCGAGAAGAGACCAAACTATTCGGAATTCTAAGAGTATAACGTGATATTCCTCTCCGTGTTTCAGTATGGAAATGAAATTTGGCCTTCTCTGACGATTCTGGTCGTGATGATTGATACTTTTGACGGCAAAACCCATCGGACGATCAAGGATACCAAATAACTTCAACTCTGTATTCATAACGGAATTCATACATTATCCAACGACGTTAGTCGATCAAAATTGAGTTCATTGCTATAGACATATAACCTCGATCATTCACTTAAACTTCGTGTTGAATACAGGTGGATAGAAAAGATGAAGGCAAACTTTGATTTTCTTTTTTTGCCAGCAACTGATACACTAACACTAAATAAACGGAAGGAAAGCCAAGATAAGAGCACAGTACTCATTATATAGAGGATATGAAAATATATTTTTTAAATCACACACTTTTTTCTTTCTACTGTGAGTTTCACGATGTTACAAGTGTACACGTAATTCCCTAGTTTATAATCCCATGTACATGTAACCTGCAGTAGAAAGGTTTGTGATTTTATATATACTAGCAAAAAAGAAAATCCTCCGGCCGTTGTAAATATTTGAAGAATATTGCCTGAGGGGCGTGGGCAGAATTAAATAAAATAAATGTTTAATTAAAAAAAAATACGTACTTAAAAAGCATCATATCCCCCATTCCACTGAGATATTTGTTTTGTTTTACGACAGTAAGGACATCCAAAACGTTTCTAGAAGTTTCTGATTTAATTATTCAAATTATCTTTATATAAAAAATTTTAAAAATCGTACGAGTAAAATATATTTTGTTCAGATTTCACAAAAATGAAATAAAATAACCTAAAAATAAAATATTTCCACTAATATATTTTAAGAAAAAAATATTTTAAACATACATTTATCTAAAGGTGAATAGGTATCAAAATCTTCGTGAAAATGTCTCTTAGTTTATTTTTCATAGAATTTAAAAAAGAATTACTGTGACATAAGCAGTGACTTAGTTTCGGTTACAGAGAAAGAGACCGAATCTCTATTATATATATATATATATATATATATATATATATATATATATATAAGTAGTGACTCTAGGGATAGGGCTTTTCGGGCTTAGCCTAGAGAACTATTCTCTAAAGACTTTAAATCGAAGCAATAAAACTTCTCCTTGAACAAGTAATTTGTCTTTGGTTGGACTCAAGAGTCTGACTTGAACCATTATGAACGATTATTTTAACTCACTAACTTTTATAGCTTTGTTTTATTTTCTTGATAGTATTTATGATGTTAAACAAAAAATACTTTGCTAGTTATTACGAGCCCATTAAAATCAGCCGTAAAAACAAACAAAATCTTTCTAATAACACAACTCAAACAAATAGATTTCACTCTGAAACAAAACAAAAATCTTTAAAAATCTCAAATATCTTTTACTCTGCATTTTTCAAAGAATATATTTTTGTTTCAATTTAACAGCGAATTTTTATTACTGTAATTAATGTTTTCTATTTAAAAGGGGTCGGTTTAGCTCAGTCGGTGGAGCAATGGCCTTGGAATCGCAAGGTTCCTGGTTCGATACCAGTCTCCGTTTGAGTAGTAGAGGTTGTATATTCTGATCTGTGCGGTAAAGTGGGGAGCTGACGGTTGGTGTGGTGCTCCATCTCAGACTCAAGAATAATCTCCTTGGTATAGTGCTAGCGAAAAGGGGATGGACTTCCTTGCTAACCGGTAGATACTGACAATAGACCACTCAGCCAACTTTAAGTTATTATATTAGACGGGAAATATATACATTTTATAATGTGAAATAATTAAGTATTATAAATATAATATTAATTAATAATATATTAATAATTTATAAAATAATAACAATATACATTAATAAAATTAATATATTTTTAATATTTTTTATAATATACAACACATTTTTTATATATATAACATATATTTTTTAACACATTTCATACATATATAACATATATTATTATATAATAATGAATTTATTTTAACAGATGGTCGTTCAATAAATCTATCTTCGGACACAGGTAGTTATTAACTGAATGTTTTTTAAAATGTTCAATATATGACGTAATACACACGCTTCTCTATTAAATAATCTCTATATAATAATCTTAATCTATATATCAACACTCTTGTTCTTTAATTGTACAATTGTGCATCACCCTCTGGTCAAAAATCAGACCAACCAAATCATTCAAGATGGAATGCAAAAATATAGATCCTGATTATCTAGTGTTGCTTATCCACCAGATTTTTATTTATTATGAGTGACGTCCAGGATTTGAACTCGTTGATTGGAATTTACGGCATGTTAACCCAATGGGCAATTTTATGCCGAAATCAAGTTTGTTTTATTAATTCTTGATGGGTACTCAATTTCTTAAAACTCAATCGTTAACACATTTTTCTAAACTCATGTTTTTCTATTTAACCCATATATGGGATCCTAACAGATACCACCACTCCGGGTCGGAGTGGACTTGAGAGTAATGGTGATGAAGGGGTATGCCACGCTCCCCAGAGATCCAAATTTGGAACCTCATTATCAGATACTTTAACGCCATACCCTGGACACTAAAGACCCTAAGCCACCACCTTCTAGCACATATATGTTTGAACTCTCCTTGAATCTATTTCTATGACGGTAACCATTACACCCTGCGCCTCCACGGGGGAGATATAAATAGATAAATGAAGAGAATAGTAAATCGATACCGAGAAAGGTCTATTTGCAGGCAATGGTATAGACATTCAAAATGCGATACACTATGTCTGTGTACGTTAACACCAATACACCTGTGTGATATGTGCGTACCTCTGCGCATTTGGGATCTACAAATACTTGTATTATCCGTAATTGATATTTATCGGCCGTTTGAGTTGAGAGTGTCATGTGCATCTAATTCAATTGTAAATGCAACGAAAGACATTCACACATCAATTACGCTGCATTTCCATTCGAATTCTAAATGTATTTTTCACTTCCTTTCTTCCTTGCACATTCAGCGGCGAAATTTATTCACACATTCAAATTCAATGCGTTTTGTTGGGCTTCTTTTTTTTTTTTTTTACGTTCCTCCAATTCCTTTTTTTAGTCAGTCAGTCCGTTCGTTCGTTCCTCTGCAATTTTCAACCTGATCCGCTTTTTCCTGAAAACTTAAAAAACCCAAATAATTTCCCTGGACAAAGAAAATCATGAATTGAATTCGAGACAGTTTTTTTTTCTTTTTCTTTTTTATGGCTTTTCATATTGGGTTTTTCATTTTGGGTTTTACAACATTATTTGTTCGTTTTCTTTAATTTTGCATAACTTTTTCTTCCATTCTATTTTTTTTTTAATTTCTTTTTATTACAAATTACATTTAGTTGTCAGTCTTCCATCTCTTTTCTAATTTGTTTGTTTTTCTTTTTTTCCTTTTTGTCCTAATTTCCTTTTTTCTTTCATTTTCCTTCCTACCTTCATTCCATTAATACATCACTATTTTATCTATCATTTGCTTTCATTTCTTTCTTTTTAATCACTTTCTCAAAACCAAATGACTTCAATAAATCATAAATTGGATTTGAGACAGTTTCTTTTTGTGGCATTTCATTTTAGGTATTTCCTTTGGATTTTACAACTTTATTTGTTAATTTTTATTTTTATTTTCTTAACCTCTTTCATTATTTATTTTTTTCTTCTTTCATCATTTTCTTAGTTTTTCTTTCATTATTTTTTTCTTCTTCTTTCTTCTTCTCTTCTTTCATTTTCTTCTTTCTTTCATTATTTATTTTTCTTTCATTTTCTTCTTTCTTTCATTATTTATTTTTCTTTCATTTTCTTCTTTCTTTCATTATTTATTTTTTCTTTTTCTTCTTCTTCTTCTTTCATTATTTATTTTTTTTTCTTTCATTTTCTTCTTTCTTTCATTATTTATTTTTCTTTCATTTCTTCTATTATTCTTTCTTTCATTATTTTTCTTTCTTTCTTTCATATATTTTCTTCATTTTTTTCTTTCATTTATTTTTCTTCTTCATCATTTTCTTCTTTTTCTTTCATTTATTTACTTTTTCATTTTTTAATCATAAATCCCATTTCGTTGTCAGTATTCCACCTCTTGTCTAATTTGTTTTTCTTCCCTTTTTTTCTTTCATTTTCCTTCCTTCCCCCATTTCTTTTGGTACATCTCTATTCTATCTATCCCTTGCTTTCATTTCTTTCTTTTTAAATCACTTTTTCAAAACCAAATAATTTCGTTGGATAAAGAAAATCATAAATTGATTTCGAAACATTTTTGTGGCATTTCATATTAGGTATTTTCTTTTGGGTTTTACAACTCTTTCTTTTTCTTTGCTTTTATATAACTTCATTTTCTTTCTTTCTTCATTCTCTTTTAAAATCACAAATCACATTTAGTTGTCAGTCTTCCACCTCTTGTCTAATTTGTCTCAGTTTTTCCTTTGTTTTCTTTCCTTCTGTCCTCATTTCCTTCCTATTTTCCTTCTTTTGATACATCACTATTTCATTTACCTTTCACTTTCCCTCGTTTCTGTTTAATCCCTTTCTTGTTAAACACTTTATGATTATTCGTTTTCATTCATCGTTATTCTTTCCTATTCTTCCGTCTATTCTTTTTCGTACATCAACTTTCTTTCATATTAACATTTAATCTTTTACATGTGTCGTCTTTTTCTCTTGGTATATTTCCTTTATTCATTTATTATGATGAACATATACATGTGTGTGTGTGATGGAACTAATAGGTCTGTAACCTGACACAATAACTAAATCTTAATTTGAAATGTTCGCTTTATATTGTTCGATCGATGCTATTCTCTACTGAATTAAGTGCATTAATAAAATAGATTAAAATAAATAATGGATGTTTGAAATATATTATCTATCACTTGGCTATTTGTTGACTTAGAAACGTATATATATATAGAGAGAGATAGCTTACTGGGCTCTTTAACCTTGATTAGGCAACCAGTCTAGGAGAAGAAACACCCTGAATTCAAACCTGTTAAACTTCGCTTAAGAAAATGACATTGACTCACATCCTAATTATGCAGAGGAGTTATATATATATATATATATATATATATATCCATCCATCCTATTATCATGCATACATAGAAACACACACATATATATCCCAACAAGTCATTGTGTCCCGATTATGCATTAATCAAACAAAACTAACAATGTGGAACATGTCAAACACTTATTCATGGAATGCAGGTTTTTTGCTCATTATTTTAAAGCAAACAATATGAAGGATCTGTTTGAAAATGTCAACATGGAGGATATTCTCTCCTTTTTGAGGGAAACAAAAATATACCATAGAATATAGACATGAAACAAACCAATACCATACAACATAATCCACAATAATGCTAACACATTGTTAAAACCAATTACTAAAAGTATATATATATATATATATATATATATATATATATACACAATATGTATTACATCATAACCGGTAGGCATGACATAAACCCGCACGGGTTGATATGCCGTTAAAATCAATAAACAAACAATATATATCCCACTACCATGCACCCCCCATCACACACACATATTTAGCCCATTATCATATATATATTTACAGGGCCCGTTTAGCTCAGTCGGTAGAGCGTTCGGCTGGGAATCCAAGGTTCCTAGCTGGATACTGGCTCTCGCCAACTCAGCGTATGAGTAGCACAGGGATCTGTGCGGTAAAGTAAGGAGCTGTAGGTGTGGCGCTCCACCTCAGACGCTAAAATAATCTCCTTGGTCTAGCGCTATTGAAAAGGGGATAGACTCCTTCGCTGTCTGGCTGACACCGATAATAGGCCGCCCCGACGACTTTACTTAGATGTACGTTATATATTGTATGTACATCTATATCACATGTATGTATACAGCCACACACACTAATATGTATATACAGCCCACTATCATATATTCATACATACATATACGTATATTGTATGTACGCCTAGATCACATGTATGTGCACAGTTACACACATACTAATATATATATTTGTGTGTGTGTGTATAATCTTTTGGTTCCTTTCTTTTGTTCTATATCATTCATCTGATCAGCCGGTCGAACGAAAACCCAGCGGATAGCAAATACTAGTAACTCTCGGTCTGTAGAGCATCGTCCTGGGTTGACAGTTCACGTCTGATCAGTATTCTGCCTTGCAAACACATCAAAGAATCTGCTTAGCCAGCAGTGCAGTGTTCACTTCATGTGTGGAATACAAGACGAGACCATTATTCCAAAGACTCTACTCTCTCCGATTATTCCAAAGAAAATTTCCAAACAATTCTCTCCAAAGGCGATTCCCACGGTCGTGTCTTTGTCTCAATATGTCCACATTAAAAGAGTAAATATAAATTATTCTATCTCGCCATTTTTATTTCACTGGCTAGACGGATTATATCTCCCCTCAATCTTGTATATGAAGCATATGTTGAAATGCTAGTCTGTTTGCCTAAAACAATTTTATGGCAAGAGAAAGAGACAGTTGATCTAATTGGGGAAATCCTCTAAAAGTATTATGGAGCGGTAAATCTATATATTAATACTCTTGTTCCTTAATCTTCGACCGTTATCTTGCAACACACTATGGTTAAAAATGAGACCGTTGAAATCGAAGTTGATACGCAAAAATCTAAATTCTGATTATCTGGTGCCGCTTATTCATCGAATTCTTATTTTTATGAGTGTCGTCATCTCAGCTAAATAATAGATAATTCCGTTTTTATAAGAAGGAAAGGGAAGAAATAGGACATACTACACAGAAAAATATAAGAACGAAAGAAAGACAATAGGGGAAAGATGGAGAGGAGCGCGTGGAAGTGGTAATGCTGTCTTTCTATCGAGAGTTAAATCAAGATTATTATAGATTTTACATATTGAACAAACCCAATAACTCTTAAGTAAACATATTAAATGTTGTAATGATTAAATTATCATAGTGTAGTATATCCACATTCTGCTAGTATGAATTATTCTATCTCACTCTGAATTTTTATTCTCTGGCCAGACAAATTATATTCCCCCAATCTTGTATATCAAGCATATGCTGAAATATTCGTCTGTCTGTCTTAAAGCAATCTTTATGGAAAGAGAAAGGGACAGTTGATTTAATTAGCGACATGCCCTCGAAAGAATTACAAAGGGTTAAAGTCTAAGATAATGTTCTCTTAAATTTCTTTTTAGATGATTAGATAATAGAAAAATGCATTAGAGAGGAAAATCAGTTTTAACGGTGCCATCTTGTGAACTACAGACAGTGAAAAATCTGTCGTCTCCCTAACTACCGTGTTTCCCCGAAAATAAGACAGGGCTTATATTAATTTCCACTCCGAAATATAACACTAGGGCTTATTTTTGGTGGGGGGGATGTCTTATTCTTCCTATAATTGAAAACGACATTACGAAGTAAAAATTTACGAAATTTCCAAATAGACAGAAATTTCGAAAAACGATCTACATTTATTTACCATTAACAGATTCTTTTATGGGAAAAAAAACCTCATTAACAATTCAATCAAGAATAATATCATTCTCTGGAATATTGTTCTGAATTAGGGCTTATTTTAAGGGGGGGGGGTTAGAGAAAGCGGAAAAATCTGTCGCATCTCTATTATATATAACGTGTTTAAGAAAACAATAATTTCATAATCCAATTACTTGACTAATTCTCATTTGAATTGTCTCAAAATCAAACATTATACACAAATGCTGTATACATAGTTGTCTACTGTAGTTAAAAGTAAGAAAAGTATACACTTCACCAAAACCAAAGACAAAACAAATTGAATTGTAATCAACACAAGGTATTTAATTCTACTTTGTCGTTGTGAATGATGAATTTCTAGAACAAAATTTGAAAAACCTTTCTAAGATTTTGTCCAGAAACAATCAGAGACTGAAAATATCTGAAATTGAGAGTGTGCAATGTACACAAATGAACTGTATACACGGTATTCAACACTTCACTTTAGCCCTTACTTAGGATAGACGGGCGGTCGGAGAGGTCCCATCTGATCAAACGGCTGGTCAGATCAAAACCTAGCACCTAGATGGTTGTCCCAACCCTATTGCCCTTATGCCAAGTCCCAACTCTTTTTATCATATATTTGCTAGAAGGCGGTGGCTGAGGATCTGTGTGTCCTGAGTATGACGTTAAACCCTATCTGATTACTCCCAGGTCCACTCTGACCCGAATAGATAGTACCTGGTAGGGTCCCATTTATGGGTTAAATAAAAAATGAGTTTAAAATGTGCTTAAAAAATTGAATACCCAAGAATGAACAAAACAAAAAGGTCTTGGGCATAAAATAACCCATTAAGTTGACATGCCGTAAAACTCAACCAACCAAAACTGTAAATTAAGAGAATCTATGAAGATGTTGATATTCTGAACGCATTCTTTTCAAATTCCTGAGAGTCCTAAAAATTGCAAGAGAAAAACAAATCTAACATATTCTTTGATAAAAGATGGCTTCTTTTATTCACCTCTTTTGCAAATAAATCTAATGACCCGACACGTACCGCCTCGCTTAAAAGCTTTTGGTCTTTTCGTAGTTAAAATAATACATCGAATCTTTTTTTGTCTTTTCCTTACCTTAACAAAAATAGTAACTGACTTTGGCTTCTTAGAAACTAAATGTACCGATTTCGTCAGACAAAAAAAAAAAAAAGCAATAATAATGAAAAAAAAAAGTCCGACTATTCTCTTTAGAATTTACATAGAACCAGAATCTTATATTTATATTCAGATCCTCACACAGGTAAGTATTTACTGGCACACGTATGTGGCAATGAGATCAAATGTCGGTAAATTTGGTTTTAAACTCGGCATCAGCCTTTTTAGACTAATTTTATTTTGTCTGATCCACTTGTAACTTTGTTTAGCCAACAGAGAAGCCATGACAAAACAAATGAGTTCAGAGAAACTGCCGTTTTTTTCTCTTTCTTCTGTGACTACCTAATAGATCTCCGGTATTTTTTCTTTCTTAACAAAGCAGATAAAAAAGAGACGAATTGTTTTGAATACTACACATTTCAAAATCGCTTTCATAGTCGTTTCAGAAAAAAAAGAAAAAGAGAAAAAAAAACATGCCGTTAACTTCAGCAAATTGCATATAAGCTTATAATTACTTCAGAACAAGTCAATATTAGTTTTAAGTAATTATTTCCTTTCAATAACAATAATAATAATAATTGATTTTCACACGGGTTGCAAGAATAACTCAGCTGTATTTAATAAATAAAAAATGCCACGTTCTGAAGCGTCTCACCCTTTTCTCTGTCATGCCTGGTGTTCAATGCACAGCTCGATTTCAAAAATATGTGCATAAGTGCAAATACATTCTCCACAATTCTTCTGGCTTCGAGATCGCGTTTTCTTAAATCAAATTGTTTAGGCAGCAATATCTTTTCTATTGAGCTCCGAGGTAGGTAATTTTTTCCTACAGGTTTTAATTATTTTCATTTAATAATAATTGATCTGCACACTGATGGTTTCAACTAACTGATAGTAATATTTTCGTCAAGCCCTAGCACCTATATGATTTTCCCAACCCTATTGCCCTTATGACAAGCCCCAAACCCTTTTATCATATGGGTGCTAGAAGGCGGTGGCCGCGGGTCTACATGTCCTGGGAATGACGTTAAACTCTATCTGGTGGTGAGGTTCCAGTTTTGGAGGTTTGGGGAATGTGGAGCACCCCTTTATCACCATTGCTCCCTGGTCCACTCTGACCCGGAGTGGTATTACCTGTTAGGGTCCCATCTATGGGTTAAATAGAAAAATGCATTAATAAAAAAAAATGTATTATCCATTAAGAATTGATTTATTTCAAAACTTTATCGGCATTAAATGACCCACTGAGGTTGATATGCCGTAAAACAAACCAAACCAATAATATTTTGTAAACAATTATTGCCTCAAGTAACTATTCTTAATACAATTAACTTACAGCTATATGATATGTAGTATTTCTATGTAATACACACATTTGCAAACATATCTATTTGACCCATTAATGGAACTATTACCACTCCGGGTCAGAGTGAACCTGGGAGTAAAAGCAATGAAAAGATACTCCACACTTCTAGAACTGGAGTTTTACAACTAGATGCAGTTTAATGACGTACCCAAAACAACCACTTTTTTGTGGGGTACTCTTCTTCAGAGGACAATCACCGTATTCTAAATCCCACCGACAGACCAATATTAGACACACATCTTATATATTTTTTCGCATATTCACTGCTTATTCTGTTTATTCTAAGATTACTTTATTTGAATAGAACACATAACTGAAAGTAAACTGCATATTCAACATTTTTTTAAATTGAGGTAAGTGCAGCGAAAGCAAAAAAGAAAAAGAATTTTATGATAATGAGGCATTAGTTGTAAACATGTGTAAGAAACGGTCTGGTAAGTTTTAAAAAATATAGATATCGAGAGAGGTTGAGTGAGACATATTTGGGTAGATATTCAGAGGTATGTTGAGAGATATAGAGATAGGTATATAGTAGTGAGAAAGAGAGAGATTGAGGGACAGATATAGAGATAGGTATATAGTAGTGAGAATAAGGGAGAGAGGTAGGTATATAGTAGTGAGAATAAGGGAGAGAGGTAGGTATATAGTAGTGAGACTGAGGGAGGGAGATAGGTATATAGTAGTGAGAATGAGGGAGAGATAGGTATATAGTAATGAGAATGAGGAGAGAGATACGAGATAGGTATATAGTAATGAGAATGAGGGAGAGAGATAGGTATATAGTAATGAGAATGAGGAGAGATAGATATAGTAATGAGAATGAGGGAGAGAGATAGGTATATAGTAATGAGAATGAGGAGAGAGATAGGTATATAGTAATGAGAATGAGGGAGAGAGATAGGATATAGTAATGAGAATGAGGGAGAGAGATAGGTATATAGTAATGAGAATGAGGGAGAGAGATAGGTATATAGTAATAGTAAATGTAGGGAGAGAGGAGAGAGATAGGATATATAGAGAGAGATAGTATAGTAGAGAATGAGGGAGAGATAGGTATAGTAGATAGTATATAGTAGTGAGATGAGGGAGAGATAGGTATATAGGGAGAGAGATAGGTATAGAGTTGAGTAGTAGTGAGAATGAGGGAGAGATAGTAGTAGAGATAGGAGAGAGATAGGTATATAGTAGTGAGAATGAGGGAGAGAGATAGGTATAAGTAGTATGAGGGAGAGAGAATAGGTATATAGTAGTGAGAGAATGTGCGAGAGATATAGTATATAGTGAGAGAGTGGTTGTGGAGAGATATAGAGATAGGTATATAGTAGTGAGAGAAGTGGTTTGGGAGAGATATAGAGATAGGTATATAGTAGTGAGAAAAGAGAGTTGAGGAGAGATATAGAGAATAGGTATATAGTTGTGAGAAAGAGAGGTTGAGGGAGAGATTATAGAGTGAAAAGAGAGGTTGAGGGAGAGATATAGCATATAGTAGTGAGAAAGAGAGGTTGAGGAGAATAGAGATAGGCATATATAGTGAGAAAAGAGAGGTTGAGGGAGAGATATAGAGATAGGCATATAGTAGTGAGAAAGAGAGGTTGAGGAGAGATATAGAGATAGTATTAGTAGTGAGAAAGAGAGGTTGAGGGAGAGAATAAGAATAGGTATATAGTATGAGAAAGAGAGGTTGAGGAGAGATATAGAGATAGGTATATAGTAGTGAGAAAGAGAGGTTGAGGGAGAGAGAGATAGGTAGAGTGAGAAGAGAGTTGAGGGAGATATAGAGATAGGTAGAGTGAGAAAGGAGGTTGAGGGAGAGATATAGAGATAGGTATATAGTAGTGAGAAAGAAGAGGTTGAGGAGAGATATAGAGATAGGTATATAGTAGTGAGAAAGAGAGGTTGAGGAGAGAGATATAGAGATATATATAGTAGGAGGAAAGAGAGTTTGAGGAGAGATAGAGATAGTAGAGAAAGAAGGTGAGGAGGAGATTATAGAGGTATATAGTAGTGAGAAAGAGAGGTTGAGGGAGAGATATAGAGATAGGTATATAGTAGTGAGAAAGAGAGGTTGATGGAGAGATATAGAGATAGGTATATAGTAATAAGAGGTAGAGGGAGAGATATAGAGATAGGTATATAGAGGGAGTTTGAGGTTTACATTGTATGATAGAAGAAAGAGGGAGGGTGTAGATAGACAGAAAGACATAACTGCTACTTATTGTGATAAGATTCTTCACTGTCTTTTTTTATTGGAGACAATTCAATTAGTAAGACTCCGATTTAAATCTGGAAGTAAATCTTAAATGGTTTAGCTTGTCTAAACCAAAAATCTGTGGAAGAAACATTTCTGATGCATGGAGCTACGTTGAGATTCACAATTCCGTAGGGAACAATTATTTCTTTAATTTTTCTTGTCTTTTTTTTACTGCACAATACATCAATACTTCTACCAAGAAACGGTGATATCTTACAAGTCAACAACTTTTAGCCCAGAGAAAAGTTACAACTATCAAGGTGCATCTTTTAAGATGAAGCATTAGATAAGATGAGAGATGAAGCAAAGAAAGAGAGAGTGGAAAAAAGAGAGAGGAGAGAGAGAAGAAAAAAAAGGAGAGAGAGAGGAGAAAGAGAAAGAAAGAAGAGAGAGAGGAGAGAAGAGGAGAGAGAAAAGAGGAGAGAGAGAGAGAAAGAGTGGAAAAAAGAGAAGAGAGAGAAAGAGGAAAAAAGGAGAGAGAGAAAGAGTGGAAAAAAGGAGAGAGAGAAAGAGAGTGGAAAAAGAGAGAGAGAGAAGAGTGGAAAAAAGGAGAGAGAGAAGAGAAAGAGTGGAAAAAAGGAGAGAGAGAGAAGAGTGGAAAAAAGGAGAGAGAGAAAAAGAGTGGAAAAAAAGAGAGAGAAAAAAGTGGAAAAAAGGAGAGAGAGAGAGAGAGAGAGAGAGTGGAAAAAAAAAGGAGAAGAGAGAAGAGGAAAAAAAGAGAGAGATGAGAGAAAGAGAAGAGAAAAGAGAAAAAAAAAGGAGAGAGAGAAAAAGTAGAAAAAGAGAGAGAGAAAAAAAAAGGAGAGAGAGAGAGAAAAAGAGTGGAAAAAAAAGGAGAGAGAGAGAGAGAAGAGAGTGGAAAAAAAAGGAGAGAGAGAGAGAGAAAGAGTGGAAAAAAAGGAGAGAGAGAGAGAGAAAGAGTGGAAAAAAAGGAGAGAGAGAGAGAAAGAGTGGAAAAAGAGTGGAAAAAAAGAGAGAGAGAGAGAGAGAGAGAGTGAAAGAGAGAGAGAGAGAGAAGAGAGTGGAAAAAAAGGAGAGAGAGAGAGAAGAGAGTGGAAAGAGAGAGAGAGAGAGAGAAAAAAAGGAGAGAGAGAAAAGAGTGAAAAAAAGGAGAGAGAGAGAAAGAGAGTGGAAAAAAGGAGAGAGAGAAAAGAGAGAAAAAAAGGAGAGAGAGAGAGAAAGAAAGTGGAAAAAAAGGAGAGAGAGATGGAAAAAAGGAGAGAGAGAGAAAGAGTGGAAAAAAAGGAGAGAGAGAGAGAGAGTGGAAAAAAAGGAGAGAGAGAAAGAGTGGAAAAAAGGAGAGAGAGAAAGAGTGGAAAAAAAAGCGAGAGAGAGATGAGGGAGAAGAGAGAGAAAGAGTGGAAAAAAAAGGAGAGAGAGAAAGAGAAAAAAAAGGAGAGAGAGAAAGAAGAAAAAAAGGAGAAGAGAGGAGAAAAGAGTGGAAAAAAGGAGAGAGAGAGAGAGAAAAGAGTGAAAAAAGGAGAGAGAGAGAGAGAAAGAGTGAAAAAAAAGAAAAGAGTGGAAAAAAAAAGAGAAAGAGTGAAAAAAAGGAGAGAAGAGTGGAAAAAAGGAGAAGAGAGAGAGTGGAAAAGGAGAGAGAAAGACAGAGTGGAAAAAAGGAGAGAGAAAGAGAAGTGGAAAAAAGAGAGAGAGAGATGGAAAAAAGGAGAGAGAAAGACAGAGTGGAAAAAAGGAGAGAGAAAGACAGGTGGAAAAGGAGAGAGAGAAAGACAGAGTGGAAAAAAGGAGAAGAGAAAGAAAGATTGGAAAAAAGGAGAGAGAGAAGGAAAGAGTGGAAAGTGAGAGAAAGAAAGAGTGAAAAAAGGAAGAGAGAAAATGAAAGAGAAAAGGGACTTCTCTTACACGGCTTGTGACATTGTATAAGGAGAGGGAGAGAGAGAGAGATTTCAAGTCTTGGACAAAGTCCAATGTTGCAATGAAACAGAAAACAGTGGAGGCTAAACGGAAATATACTGAATCAGACCGACAAACATTTCAAAATAAACTATGTAACATTTTGTAAACATGTCTACGATTCTGTTCTATCTCGACTCTACGCACCTACATCAGGGACAAAGATAAGAATAAAGGACCAAAAATATTTTCTGACCAATCAGAATCTAAGCTACATGACTGTAAGAAAAACTGATCTGAGCCACTCGAGCACTATGAGAGTGGGATGAAAAGTTCAACCTCAAGCTACTTATAGGCAATACGATCGGTGTTCAATCCTGACTGTCGTGTAAGTGGCTGTACAGCTGGTTTTGTTTTTTTTTGGGGGGGGGTAGGACAGTATGAAGCGTCCTTGTGTAGTTCCCATCTAGACTTTTCTAAAATTTAATTTACAGGATTGGTTTAAACCAAAAAACAAACAACAACAAAAAAAAAAACAAACAAAAAAAACAAAACAAAAACAGGACCATATGACCTTTAGGCCCCCTTTTTGTGATCTCTATTCGTGGGGACACTTTTTCCATTAACACCGTGAAAATCCGGTTGTTTGTTAGAGGTTAGGCTTAGAGTTAGGGGTTAGTTTTATTATAAAAAAAACCCTCTAAAAATCGTCTGTTAACAATTAACCGGATTTTGACGGTGTAAATGGAAGAAATGTCCCCACGAATCGAGATAGCAAAAGGGGTGCCTAAAGGTCATATGGTCTCAAAAACAAAACAAATCAATAAAAAAAATCAATCCTGAAGTGAAATAGATCGCTAATTAAGACTGAGCCTATTCTAGTAGTAACTACATGACATCAAATCTACTGTAGGTGGACTGTAAGAGGGACTTTTTAAAAAATAAAATAAACCACATTCAATGTGAGTATCTTGGTCAGCTTATGAATTTTCAGTCAACCCTCGTATATAAAGAAAGGCTGATTTGACCTAGCAGCAGCAAGAGAACATATCCAGTTAACAGCTCAACCATGCATAATAGTTGCCATGATAAGCCACCATACATGAGTAAAGTTATTTTGTTTGGGTTCTTTGTTTAATGGCATATCAACCCTTGCGTTATTTAATTCGAAAGCTATACTTGCTTAGGGACGAGGTGTTCATACTTTTCACAAGAGTATTCATTCTAAAGTGATCATAATAGCGCGACTACAGTTTGAACTCCCAAAATTGCCATTACACCAGGTCAATGGGTCAAATTGATATATTTAAAATTATTCTTATTTGATGGCAATACTTAATGTATCTGTAAATTATTTGTATTAAGAATAATTACTTGACGCTATAATCGTTTACTAAATATCTATATTAATACACCTGTTTCTTAATCTACCGACTGTTATCATCTTGCAACAACGTCGATTAAAAATTAGACCCTCCAAATCGTCCAAGATGGAATGTAAAAATGTAAATCCTGATTATCTCGTGTTGCTTATCTGCGGAATATGGGTGTCGTTACCTCAGCTAAATAATGGATCATTCCGTAAAGAAAGAAAAATGGAATAAAAAGGACATGCTACAGAGAAAAATATAATAGGAAAGAAAGTAGGGAAAAATATAGAGAGGGGGATAACGTTAATCTGTTTAAATCGAACAAAATGAAAAGAAGGAAAGAAAGAGTGTGAAAGCGTTAAATAAAGATTATCATACTTTTTATATATTGAACTATTTTGCAATAGCTGTTAAGTAAACATATCAAACGTTGTAATATTGAAATTATCCTACTGTGGTATATCCACAAGTTCAGCTAGTTATGATTATTATCATATTAGTTAATTTAGACCAAATAACCGTGGGAAAAATAGAAATAATTTCTTTAAATCATAGTTGTTAGTATTAGATTTTTGATAATTGAAAACATAAAACTGTGCAAATTATTTTTATTAGATAGGAATACTTGATATCATATGACTGTGTGCAGATTATTTGTATTAGATAGAAATACTTGATATCATATGACTGTGTGCAGATTATTTGTATTAGATAGAAATACTTGATATCATATGACTGTGTGCAGATTATTTGTATTAGATAGAAATACTTGATATCATATGACTGTGTGCAGATTATTGTATTAGATAGAAATACTTGATATCATATAACTGTGTGCAAATATTATTAGATAGGAATACTTGATATCATATAACTGTGTGCAAATTATTTTTATTAGATAGGAATACTTGATATCATATAACTGTGTGCAAATTATTTGTATTAGATAGGAATACTTGATATCATATAACTGTGTGCAAATTATTTGTAATAGATAGGAATACTTGATATCATATAACTATCTGCAAATTATTTGTATTAGATAGGAATACTTGATATCATATAACTGTGTGCAAATTATTTTGTATTAGATAGGAATACTGATATCATATAACTTGATATCATATAACTGTTGCAGATTATTTGTATTAGATAGGAATACTTGATATCATATATAACTGTGTGCAGATTATTTGTATTAGATAGGAATACTTGATATCATATAACTGTGTGCAGATTATTTGTATTAGATAGGAATACTTGATATCATATAACTGTGTGCAAATTATTTGTATTTGGATAGAAATACTTGATATCATATAACTGTGCAATTTTTTGTATTAGATAGGAATACTTGATATCATATAACTGTGTGCAGATTATTCTTATTAGATAGGAATACTTAATATCATATAACTGTGTGCAAATTATTTTTATTAGATAGAATACTTGATATCATATAACTGTGCAAATTATTTTTATTAGATAGGAATACTTGATATCATATAACTGTGTGCAAATTATTAGATAGGAATACTTATATCATATAACTGTGTGCAATTATTTGTAATAGAGGAATACTGATATCATTAAACTATCTGCAAATTATTTGTATTAGATAGGAATACTTGATATCATATAACTGTGTGCAAATATTTGTATTAGATAGGAATACTTGATATCATATAACTGTGCAAATTATTTGTATTAGATAGAAATACTTGATATCATATAACTGTGTGCAGATTATTTGTATTAGATAGGAATACTTGATATCATATAACTGTGTGCAGATTATTTGTATTAGATAGGAATACTTGATATCATATAACTGTGTGCAGATTATTTGTATTAGATAGGAATACTTGATATCATATAACTGTGCAAATTATTTGTATTGGATAGAAATACTTGATATCATATAACTGTGCAATTTATTTGTATTAGATAGGAATACTTGATATCATATAAACTGTGTGCAGATTATTCTTATTAGATAGGAATACTTAATATCATATAACTGTGTGCAATATTTTTATTAGATAGGAATACTTGATATCATATAACTGTGTGCAAATTATTTTATTAGATAGGAATACTTGATATCATAAACTATCTGCAAATTATTTGTATTAGATAGAAATACTTGATATCATATAACTGTGTGCAAATTATTTGTATTGGATAGAAATACTTGATATCATATAAACTGTGTGCAAATTATTTGTATTAGATAGGAATACTTGATATCATATGACTGTGTGCAAATTATTTATTAGCTAGGAATACTTAATATCATATAACTGTATGCCAAATACTCTTTAAGAAACAATTTCACAACAAAAGTAAATATAAATGTACAATGAACACCATTTTCCTAAACCGTAGGCACAAAATAACCCTAAATGTGTTGATATGCCGATAAAACCAATCAATTGTTTGTATATACCATGGTTATTTAAAAACTATAAGATGCAGATTGAAATAGTTACACAGAAGAAATACAATTATACCATAGAATATAGACATGAAACTAATCAATACCATACAATATAATCCCCAATAATGCTAACACATTGTTAAAACCAATTACTAAAAAGTATAAATATAAATACACGATATGTATTACTTCCTAACCGTTGGGCATGACATAATCCCGGACGGGTTGATATGCCATTAAAATCACTAAACCAACCAACAGAAGAGTAATACATTTAATACTTCCTCAAAATATCTTATTATAATGGAGATTGTGTGTTTTTCTGTCTGTAACCGAAACTATATTCCTACTCAAGTCACAATTCTCTTAGTTATCGACATCACATTCTCCATGATTTTATTTTTTATCTAAACCTCAATTATTAATAAAATTGTCTTACATTATTAATACTGTTAACTATGTCTACGTACTGACAACATGCAATTATATTTATATATTCAACAAAATAGCAGTTTACTGTGTGAACGGGAAGGCTAATTTGCATATTAATATTAAAAAATCGAATTTAATAAATATGTGCTTGGTATTATTGATTTCTAACTGTTTGGTTTTATTTTAATGAATATAAGCAAAAGTCTCTTCAATGAATCTTAAATGAAATCCATTAACAAGATAAAATAACTGTCATTTTATTCTTTACTTCCTCTTATAACTAAATACTTAAATTAGAAAAAATAACAATGAACGACGAGAGTGATGGAAGAGTAAGTTTCAGTTGTTCCATTTTTTATTATACTCCCTCTGTTTCAAATCTTTTTATCTGCATTCTTATTTAGTTTCATAACAATGAAAGACGAGAGTGATGGAAGAGTAAGTTTCAGTTGTTCCATTTTTTATTATACTCCCTCTGTTTAAAATCTTTTTATCTGCATTCTTATTTAGTTTCATTAGCTTTTCTAATTTAATACGATATTTTATTACATTAAAACTTAAATACTTGCACCCAGAGGGTGCATATATTTGCTAGTATATATAACATTTAGATGATAATTTTATTTGTTGTTATGGAGAATTTTGTATTAGGCAATCAACATTCATGTGTATTACAAGTTGAATCTGATTTGACCATCAATGTTGGTAGGTGGTTTATATTCAGGTTTGGGTTGTTCTATTATGTACTTTGGCCAAACTCATTCCCTGGATTCTGATTGGCAGCTGATTTTCAGTGTATACACTTTGATCCATAAATATCCATAATTCTGTGATATGCTACAAGCAATGCATGGACTGTATTGAGTTACAGCTCGCTTCCTTGTCTGCCAATTCGACGCTAATTGGAATCCCGCTGCAATGGTGTAGAAGCAATAAAATTATTGCTTCTACCCTATCAGGGGGATAACCTCTACATGTTGTATATTTAGTTACATTTCCCTGGATAGAGATCATAGGATTTGATCCCAGAAATAGGTTTCTGGGAAGACCATTGGATCCTAGGAAGTGTGCACAAGTACTTCACTCTCATTCGAGCAGAATTTACAAATAGAAAATGAATAAAACGAAAACAAACACGCTATTTAACACACACATACACACACACTTTTTATATATACACACACTTGGGCACATTTTTCCTTTGTGCGTTTCTGACGAGTTATTTCTCGATCTTTTCCAGTTTTCCGGATAGTTTTTTTTTAACATCAGGGTGGAGTCGGTTGATAAGTCCACCAAAGCTTTCATCCGTAATCCTTAAAAAAACACTTTAAATAAGATTAATTTTGAATGTAGCAGTAACATCCTAAAATGTCTATAAATAATTTACCGCCAATTCTACACCCCCATTCCCCACAACATTTCATATAATTCCTGTGAGTTTCTCCTCTTACTCCTACAGCTACTCCGTTGTTTAACCACTTTGCGTGTTTAAAAAGAGTCAGAAATCAACACAATTACATCTTCCCCTCGAGATGGCACTATGAAGGGCTGAAAATACTAGGGATAAAAAACTCTGGTAGTCTTATTAAACGACTCCACCCTGAGGTTAAAAACTGATCAGAAGATTGCAAAAGATAAAAAAAAAACTTGTCAGACGCGAAATATATATTTAACACGCACGCACACACACACACACACACACATATATATATATATATATATATATATATATATGTCCGACATTGTTTAATTATTTAATTGCGAAAACTAATTAACTCTCCGTTTTATCCAGATTCTCAAAAGGCCACTGACACATACTAAACTTATCAGAAGATTTATTTTACAAAAAAGGTTGTTTATACATAGAATTAGTCACTCCATATTTTTACCATTTTGGCACTGTAGGCTTTGAACTAATTAAAGATTTTCTCTTGCCAATATAAAAGAAAAAAAGTTACCTTTTAACTCATTGGCAATCAATTTTCCCTCTTGGCAAGTTTAAAACAAACGAATCTCATTCAATTAACAGCTTAAAAGTTACAACCAATTAATTCAAGAGGAAAAAAATAATTTGCCCGTCGAGCCCTTTCTAGAGGGATAGCCTCCTACTTGTAAAATGTTCAAGCAACTCGGATTCTGAATACTGATCCATATCATCAGAAATTCAGTTGTATTTTTTTTTATATTAGGCTTGATGTGAATAATTTTGATATTTTGGACTGTTGTCCTCATCTTCATTGTGGCATGTATAAAGACAACGTTTCAGCTGCTGTATCATCTAGCCTTCCACTTCGTTTCCAGTAATTGTTTGACCCTATTAGAGTAAATTCCAGGGATTTTTGTGCAGCTGCTTTTTCGGGCACCCGTAGCAGATTACCAAACTTAGTTGCTACATAGTTACTGAGAAGTGACTTTCTCTAACACTCGACAGTCTTGTCAGTTGAGGCGTTAGAATACACCGACTGCACCTCTGCAGAGGAGTAATAATCCTCTAATGGGACCACCTGTTGGCTGTGGGTAGCAAACTATAGAACTGTGGTGGCTGAGTAGTCCATGACATGCAACACTCCACTTTGGCCCTTATGCTAAACCGGCGATCGGAGAGGTCCCTTCCGATCAATCGGCTGGTCACGTTAAGCCTTAGCACCTATATGATTGTCCCAACTCTGTTGCCCTTATCGCAAGCCCCAACCATTTCTTTCATCTATATGCTAGAAAGCGGTGTCTGATGGTCTTAATATCCTGGGTATGACGTTAAAATCTATCTGATGGCGAAGTTTCAATTCTGGAGTTCTGGGGAATATAAAAAGGATCCCTTCATCAACATAGCTCTCAGGTCCACTCTTACCCGGAGTGGTATTACGTGTTAGGGCTCCATCCATGGAGTAAATAGAAACAAATGTGTTCCAAAATTGAGTTTGAAAAAAAAATTGACGGTTTGATGGTTTGTTTTGTTTTACGACATATCAACCTCAGTGGGTTATTTAATGCCGATAAAGTTTTGAAATGAATCAATTCTTAATGGATAATACAATTTTGTTTATTAACTCATGTTTTTCTATTTAACCCATGGATGGGACCCTAACAGGTACTACCACTTCGGGTCAGAGTGGACCAGGGAGCAATGGTGATGAAGGGGTGCTCCACATTCCCCAAACCTCCAAAACTGGAACCTTACCATCAGATAGTTTAACGTCATTCCCAGAACATGTAGACCCCAGTCACCGCCTTCTAGCACCTATATGATAAAAAGGGGTTGGGGCTTGCCATAAGGGCAATAGGGTTGGGAAAATCATATGTGCTAGGGCTCGACGTGACCAGCCGATTTATTGGAGGGGGCCCTCTCCAACCGCCCGTCTAGCCTAAGATAGGGCCAAAGTGGAGTATTGCAAATCATGAACTGCTCATCCACCTGGGTTCTATCCTTAAGCATCACAGATCGCCACCCACGGCCAACAGGTGACCCCACTGGGGGAGCCTTACCCCTCTGCAGAGGTGCAGTTGGTGCATTCTAACGCCCCAGTCGACTGGGCGGAAAAAATTGTACTCATGAATAATGAATAAAACAAACTGATTAAAGTCATGGGAAATGGACTCGTCGCTCCGAGTTCAAATCCTGGATGTGGTAATTGCATTTCACTTAGCGCTAATATCCTTGGGAAAGGTATGAATCCTACTCTCCCTCCAGCTATGGATAAATAGTAGGGCAGACTGGGCTCTTCAACCCTGGTTAGGCAACCGTCTAGGAGAAGGAAAACTCTGAATTCAAACCTGTTGAACTCAGCTTAAGAAATTGACCTTGTGTCACATCCTGCTCGTGCGGAGGGGTTGGTAAATATATATATGTTGTCAATGAAAATAAGATCGAAAGAAAACTTCTTTTTTATGTTGTCTGGTTACCTAAGGTCTACTTACCCCTCGTGTTAATAACTTCCAACACCTGCTGATTCCCTTTTACGTATTTTGTTGATGTTTTCTTCGTTTCATCTGTTCTTCTTTCATTCTATTAGAAGTAATACTGGCTCGGCTGCGCATTGGCCATACAAGATTTACAGACTCTAATGCTCAAGCAGCAGGCTCAATCACGGTTCAGGATATGTCAAACACCCTGCACTGTCAAGCATTTCCTCATGGAGTGTGGAGCTTTCACTCCAATCAGAAAGATATATTTCAACGCAAATGATATGAGGGATTTGTTTGAAAATACTAATATGGATATTTTATCCTTCTTGAGAGAAATAAAAATATATAATGAATTATGAATCAGATATAAAATACATCAAGGAAACATAAGTAGAAACTTTTATCTAACATTTGAACAGTTTTTGGCGTTAAATAACCCACAGGGTTATTATGCCATTAAACAAACCAAATCAAACTTCATTCTTTTTCTTTATTTCATTTCCAGTATTTCCCGTCTCTTTTCTCTTTTCCAGACTTTCTCTTTCTTTTTCTCTCATTTTCCATTCTCTTTCTTTCTTTCTATCTCCTTTTTCCACTCTTTCTTTCTTTCTATCTCTCTTTTTTCACTCTTTTCCATTCCCTCCCTCCCATTTTCCACTCTTTTCTCTCTTTCCCCCTCTCCCCTTTCCTCTCCCCTTTTCCTCTCCCCCTCTCCCCTTTTCCACTCTTTCTCTCTTTCCCCCTCTCCCCTTTTCCTCTCTTTCCCCCTCTCCCCTTTTCCCCCCTCTCCCCTTTTCCACTCTTCTCTCTTTCCCCCTCTCCCTTTTCCACTCTTTCTCTCTTTCCCCCTCTCTCCTTTTCCACTCACTTCTTTTCCACTCTTTCTTTCCCTCCCTCTCTCTCCTTTTCCACTTTCTTTCTTCCCCCTCTCTCTCCCTCTTTTCCACTCTTTCTTTCTTTCTCTATCTTTTTTTCAAGTCTCTCTCTCCTTTTTTTCTCTCTCTTTTTCTCTCTCTCCTTTTCCCCCTCTCCTCTCCTTTTTCCCCCTCTCTCTCTCCTTTTCCCCCTCTCTCTCTCCTTTTCCCCCTCTCTCTCTCCTTTTTCCCCCTCTCTCTCTTTTTCCCCCCCTCTCTCCTTTGTTTCCCCCTCTCTCTCTCCTTTGTTTCCCCCTCTCTCTCTCCTTTGTTCCCCCCTCTCTCTCTCCTTTGTTTCCCCTCTCTCTCTCCTTTGTTTCCCCCTCTCTCTCTTTTGTTCCCCCCTCTCTCTCTCTCTTGTTTCCCCCCTCTCTCTCTCCTCTTCTCTCTCTCCTTTGTTCCCCCTCTCTCTCTCCTCTCTCTCTCTCCTTTGTTCCCCCTCTCTCTCTCTCCTTTGTTCCCCCTCTCTCTCTCCTTTGTTCCCCCTCTCTCTCTCCTCCCCTCTCTCCTCTCCTTCCCCCTCTCTCTCTCTCCTTTTCCCCCTCTCTCTCTCTCCTTTTTCCCCTTCTCTCTCTCTCCTTTTCCCCCTCTCTCTCTCTCCTTTTCCGCCATCTCTCTCTCTCTTTTTCCCCCCCTCTCTCCCTCTTTTTTCCACTCCTTCTTTCATTTTCTCTCTCTCCTTTTGGGCCTCCTCTTTTCCATGCTCCTCCCCTTCCTTTCTTCTCACATTTGCTGCTTAATTCTTCGTCTTTGAATTCCATCCAATCTCTCACCTGTCAATGATTCTGTCTTGTCCAATTAGAGAAATTCCGGTGATACGTTTGGCTAGAATTCCTTGGTCAAAACTCAGCCGGCCGCTCACCATTCAACAATGAGACTATAAATGCTTCGCTGAGTTTCGCAATTTACATTAGACATCTGAATACCAATAGTTCGATGTTGTTTGCTTCGGACAGTGATTTCATCAGTAATATCATTAAAGTTATCTTCTGTCTCGACCTTTTCAAACCCGACGAAAATAAATACAACCCTCATCACAAGATATGCATTATAATGAATAATATAGCAAAAAGAAATGTCACTTTATCATTCTTTTCTCTATTTAACATAAGAATCGTTGTTTATGAAGCGTTAACAACAATCTGGCGGTGATACAAAAAAAGGATGGAGTACAGGTGGTTTATGAAAAAAAGATGCAACAGTTTTTACCAAAACTTATGTTGATTTCAATTATTCTTATCTAGCACTAATAATAATAACCGCAGTAGTAGTATTTATAATAATCATAATAATCTTATTATAATGGAATTTGTGTGTTTTTCTGTCTGTAACCGAAACTATATAGCTCCTCAAGTCATAATTCTCTTTGTTATTTACGTCACATTCTCCGTGATTTTATTTTAAAACCTCAATTATTAATAAAATCATTTCAGATTATTAATAGTGTTGGCGTTATATACATACTAATAACATGCAAATTTATATATATATATATATATATATATATATATATATATATATATATAGAAGTAAATACAGTGTTTATGATATGGCTTTTTTTAGCCGACAGTTTTTGGGAGAACTAATTTTGAAAGTTAATTAATAATTAATTAATTAGGCGGGCATACCTATTTAAATGTAAGGCTAAACAACATACAGATTGATTTTTCTCGATTTATTTAGCCTTACATTTAAATAGGTATGCCCGCCTAATTAATTGATTATTCATTAATTAACTTTCAAAATTAAGTACGACTTCAATTAAGCACATATTCTCCATATATATATATATATATATATATATATATATATATATAACAAAATAGCGGTTTACAGTGTGAACGGGAAGGCTAATTTGCATATATTAAAATTTGATTTTAATACATTTTGTGGTTAGTATTATTGATTTCTAATTGTTTGGTTTTATCTTGATGAATATGAGCAAAAATCTTGGATAAGTTTTTAGAAGAAATCCATTAACAAGAAATAACTAATTTTATTCTTTACTTCCTATTTTAAGAAAATTTAGCAATGAAACATGGGAGTCATGGAAGTGTCAGATTCAAAGATGTTCTATGTTTTTTTTATTATTCTGTTTCAAATCATTTTATCTGCATTCTTATTTAGTTTCATTAGTCTTTCTAATTTAATATATTTTATTACATTAAAACTAAAGTACTTCCACTAGGATGATGCTTATATTTGCTAGTAATAATAATAATACCTGTGCCTTTGGAACGGTCCCCAGGGGGTTTGAAAAGAGTCTGGATAAACTGGACATCAGAGGAAGAATCGAGACCATTCAAACTACAGCATTCTTAATATTGGCAAGAATACTCAGAAGAGTCCTGGAGTCCTGAAGAAACTTTCTGTTTCTCTTCTTTATAATAAAAATCGAATAGTCCATTATTTAGCTGAGGTGATGACATTCATGAGAAATAAGAATTCTGCAGATAAGCCACACCAAATACTCAGGATTTATATTTTTCCATTTCATCTTTCGATTTGAACGGTCTCATTTTTAACAGAAGGTGTTACAAGATGATTACGGTCGGAAGAATAAGGAACAAACTTATCAATACATAGATAATAATAATATGATGTCCTTAGGGAACGGTCCGCAAGGAGCTGGAAAATAGTCTTTTTTTTTTCTCTTTTTCCCTCTTTTCCCCTCTTTTTTCCTTCTTTTCATCTTTTAATTATGTTCGATTGAAACAGATTAGCGTTATTACTTCTGTCCGCTCAACCACTCGCTCTATCTTTCCCCTTCTTTTATTCTTATATTTTCTGTGTAGCATTTCTGTTTTCTTCCCTTTCTTTATAATAAATCCGGAATAGTCAATTATAAGAATATCCTGTTGTCTTGTAGAACAATCTATAGCCACCAGGGGGAGAAATAAACAACCCTCTCGATGACCTTTATTAAGTTATAGGTCATCACCAAATTATACCTGTCCCGACCCTATTGCCTTATGGTAAGCCCCAACCCTTTTTATCATATGGATGCTAGAAGGCAGTGACTGGGGGTCTTCATGTCCTGGGAATGGCGTTAAACTATCGATGGCGAGGTTCCAGTTCTGGGGAATGTAGAGCACCCCGTCATTACAATTGATCCAAGGTTCACTCTGACCCAGCGTGGTAGTACCTGTTACGGTCCCATCTATGGGTTAAATAGAAAAATGTGTTTATAAAAAATTGAGTATCCATTAAGAATGAATTTATTTCAAAACTTTGTCGGCATTAAATGACCCACCGTGGTTGATATGCCATACCAAATTATATTTCGGGGTTACTAGTTTGTAATACTGCACATGATGTACATTTTTTGTCAAGTATTATGAAAACAATGATCGACCATTTAACCTTTAGCTTAATGCACCAACTAAAGAAAATATTTCGTTCGAACAATTGTTCAGCATTTGATTTAGTGGTGCTTAATTTAAACATCTAATAAGATTACTAGATTCCCCGGCGCTCACTACCATTAAATTAAATGCGAAATACTGACAGAATTATCTATGTAGAACAAGTATTTCTGTACATTAAAGTGAATCAGGTTTAGACAATGTCGTAAACAAAGAGCTGGTTGGTTGGATTTAACGGCATGTCAACACTTGTTGGTGAAGAATAATTAAAGTTCCAATTACCGTCGAACTGGGAAGACAAGGCAACAAACGGTTGTAACTCAAATACAAACCCAAATGCTACAAAGTCTACTGCAAAATGACAAAGTATATATAAGACTCCACAATGTCATTCAAATCAAGCAGTCAAGCAGCCAATCAGAACTCAAGGAATGGAATCACACAGATTCATGGATGGATCATTCTTGATTCCTATTTATACCAGCTGTCTTGAACACTGCTTAAGTTGTACTTAGTTAGCTGCTGTTATTAAAACCAACAGTAGACTAACTGACTTCAATAGTTGGGTTATTTTATGCCGAAGAGTTTTCGTATTTATTGTTGATGGGTACTTAATTTTTTTTTGACTCAACTTTTTAAACACATTTTTTCTATCTAACCCTACCAGGTGCCAATTTCCTGGGTTAGAGTGGATCTGGGAGTCATGGTGATGAAGGGGTACTCCAAATTCCCCAGAGTTCCAGCATTGGATCTTCACCATCTGATAAAGTTTAATGTTATACCCAGTACACACAGACCCACAGCCACTGCTTTCTAGCACATATACGATAAAAAGGGTTGGGTCTTTCCATAATTGCAATAGGGTAGTGACAGTCATATAAGCTAGGGCTTGACGTAACCAGCCGATTGATTGGAGGGCGTCTCTGCAACCGCCCGTCTAGCCTAAGTAAGGGCAAAGTGGAGTGATGCGTGTCATGGACTGCTCAGCTACCAGGGTGCTATTTTTAAGTATCACGGGTCGCTACTCACGGTCAATAAGTGGCCCCTCTGCAGAGGTGCAGTCGGTTTATTCTCAAGCCCCAGCCGACAGGGCTGAAGCGATGAATACACTATCTACAATTTCTCAGGCACAGAATTTGACTTGTTTTCAGTGACGGCTTGCTTGTAAAATAGGTAATGTACACATAGTCATTTCACGACGAGCGCCCTCTTGAAGAATCATTATACAATCAAACTAAATTTTATTAACTTTTACTATTTCCAAACTCTCCAGTATTGAGAGAGAGAGAGAGAGAGAGAGAGATCGAGAGAGATCGAGAGAGATCGAGAGAGAGAGAGAGAGAGAGAGAGAGAGAGAGAGATCAGTGCGACCTGAATGATGATATACATTTTTGTCAAGTATTATGAAAACAATGATTTGACCCAGGGGAAGTTTTCAACGTAATCTATAATAATAATAATACTGGTGTTCATAAAGAATATGACCGTTATCATCTTGTAATACCCCCAGTTAAAATTGACACGTCCAAATCGTCCCAGCTGATATGCAAAAATGTAAATTCTGATTATCTTGTGTTGCTTATCCGCCGAATTCTTATTTCTTATGAGTGTCGTCACCTTAGTTAAATAATGGACTATTCGGTTTTTATTATAAAGGGGAGAAAAGGGACATCTTACACAGTAAAAATACAAGGAAGAAAGAAAGAGTAAGGGAAGCGATAAGGCAAATCCATTTCAATCGCACATGATGACAAGAAGGAAAAGAGAACGAGAGTTAAATCATTATACTTTTTATATATTAAACTATTTAGCAACAGCTCTTAAGTAAACATATCAAACGTTACAATAGATAAATTGATACTGTAGTATATCCACACGTCCTGTAAGTGTGTAGATGTTCTAATAACAAAGGCTGATTTTTTAAAATAATTGTATTCTATTTCCTTTTAGATTATTTGTATAACATTTGCAACTTAAAATTCAGTTAAGTTCGAAGGCAAAATAAATCTGATAACGTGTAATGTCATTTCCATGTTGTATCATGTTTATTGTATATCTGTGCCTTAGAGATTTACCTCGCGCTTATATATCTCTATATATTTATCTATTTGTTTAACGTCAAGTTGTTAGCTAACCGACAACATTCATTAAAATAAGATACCTCTGTCTCTCCCTCAAACCCTCTCTTTCACTCTCTTACCTTACTATGAGAACCTCCTTCTAGATATCTACTTTTATATCTGTCCCACACCCATTCTCTCTCTTATTCGACTGTGTAAACTTCAACCTCCCTCAACCCCTCTCTCTCTCCTATTTTACTATGTAAACCTCAAACTCCTTTTATTTATTGCATATCTCTGCCTTAGACATTTACCTTGCGCTTAGATCTCTATATATTTATCTCTTTGCTATTTGTTTAACGTTAATTTGTTAGCTAACCGAAAACATTAACTAAAATAAAAGATAATCCTTTCCTTACAGCTCGCCTCATCGATTAATGTCAAACTGAACATGCAATAAGCAGGAAAAGGGAGCAGGAATCCGATATCTAACAATGTTCTTATTAATTCTTTTTAATGGTGAACGCGGGGCCAATAAGCCTGTGAGCAATTGAAGGATTGGATTATGCCTACATCCTTTTTTTATTTTCGAAATAATCGTTGAGCAGGTCCGATTTTATAATTACTTACTCAAGTTTCCTTCTGTTTGATAAATTTATACCCTCTTTAAAAATTATAAATGCTCACCAATTGACACTTCTAATATTTCTATTACCTGTTGGATTTTGTGTAAAGTATTCAACTCTGTTACAAGATGAATGCAAGACAAAAACTAGAGTTTGGTAGGTGGCTTATATGGAGCTTTGGATTGTTCCATTATGAACTCAGGCAGTTCACTTCCTGAGTTCTGATTGGCCGTTGGATTTCAGGGTGAGTAAGAACATGGATAAGTACCCACTCTTCAGCCATCACTTTGCATTATACCAGCAGCATGCAAGGACTGTATTTAAGTTACAGCTTGTCTGTTGTTCTCGTCTACTAACTCGACGGTAGTTAGAACCCCACTGCGACGGTGAGTATCATATTGTTTCCATATACGAAGGATAACTTCTACATTACCCACCTAGACACAAAAAGACAGCAATAAAACTGAGAATTGTGTAGTATGCAAACGTACCGGGGGGGGGAGGAGTAAAAAGTCTTACAATTGTCGAAGCAATACTCACCATTCCAGTGGGATTCCATTTACCGTCGAATTAGCAGACGAGATGGCAATGCAGGTTCTGTATTGAGTTACAGTTTGCTTGCTGCCTTGCTGAAGTATATCACCTGTATTTTATTACATATGTACAGTTTTTTTTCTGTAGTCCTTTCCCCAATCAGGAATTTGATGGACAGCCAACATTGACACACCAAGGAGAACCGCCCCCCCTCATTGCACGCACCTATTTTTGATGGGACAACATTTCTGAGAGTCCAATGTACCGTAGGTGTTTCGATACACCGAGGCATATGATTGCCTTGTTTGATAATTCGACAGTGATTGGAATCTCACTGCGATGTTTTAATAATATTTTAGTAACAATTCGGCAGCACCGGGCGATTTGCCGATGTTGTAAAGGTGACAAACCTCACTAGACTGATACTATACGAGTTCTACTCACCGAATTTGTCAACATGGACTGTAAGATGGCTTCAAAATCCACTGTTTTAAATCCACCTGATCTTGCCTAATCATCAAGATTTTTTTTTATTTTTTTTTTTTTTTACGGCATATCAACCTCGGTGGGTCATTTAATGCCGGCAAAGTTTTGAAAGATACGTAGCAATAGTTTGGAAGAAGATCTTTTAACTCAAACTTTTTTGTTGAACAAATTTTCGATTTAACCCATAGATGGGACCCTAACATGTATTACCACTCTGGATCAGTGGTAGTACCTATAGCATAGTACGTTGATCTGTATGGCTTTCAAAACTCACACGGAGAGTAAAGCAATGCAAAAGATGTCAGCGTGCAGACTACTAGGATAGAACCAACCATAGCGGATTACTTTACCTGACGTGAACTGCTTTGATCACGTGATAAACGCACTACAGATTAGAATGCACCAAAATATGGCGAAACGCTTAACTTAACCTTAATATTACAAGAAAATCATTGATTCTTTGTGTAAAGTTTGCACAAATCTAAGCACCGAAGTTAAGCGGCGAAAAACCTGTTCAATAATTAAATGAGTGACCACTTAAGCACAAGTAAGTACTGAGATCAACCTGAACCTTTTTTTTTATCAGAACCGAGAAGGTGAGTATGATATGTTGATTCTACACAACCTATTTCGGGTTATTTAATGCCAAATGCATTAAATAACCCGAAATAGGTTGTGTAGAATCAACATATCATACTCACCTTCTCATGAAGGTTGCAACTAGCACCGAGTCGCCAGACAAGGACTCGTCAGGGTGAATATATATCAACAGAGGTAGCTGTTAAAAAGTCTAGCCGCACTGATGAGAAGTAACCTTCGAAACGTGTCTGTGGATGACTGATGTATATAATGATGGATCCTCCCGTCGATTATTTATAGTGGTGAAGGCTTGTGTTGGACCATCCACACCTTTCGGCACAGTCGATAGGAGAGAATTGGTGCATCAAGGGTTGCCACAAACCCAAACACCGACCGACTTCAGGAATTTTGAATTCAGAGTTATCCCTCTCGTAGACTGGTTACCTACCCAAGGCTGAAGGGCCCAGTCTATTTAACCCATAGCTGGAGGGGGAATATATGGAATCATATCTTTCCCAAGGGTATTAGCGCAATGTGAAATGCCAACAGCTTTGTCTAGGTATTGAACTCGAATCGACAAGTCCATTTTCCACGACTATAACCACTAGCCTATATATATATATATATATCTCAAAGTGTTCACACTAGGACCAGTAGGCAATCAGAATCCAGGGAATGAGCTTGGATAAGGTACATAGTGGAACAGCCCAACCTGGTATATAAACCATCTACTAACACTCTGAAGGCAGAGCAGACTCAAGTAGCAATTTAGCCGAGTGCCATTCTGTGTGTTAACAGTTGATAAGCCGTAAAACAACCAAATCAAACAAATCTAATCTTTCAAAATTTACGATCACATATTTTGGCTGAGATTACCGAATTCTGTTGTCGGTCACAAATTCTTGTGCATGCTGGTTGTTCGGTGATACAAAGAAAAAAAGTTTTACAACGGTAGTCAAATAAAATCTTTGAGCTCATGTTTATTTAAAATCAACAACCAGCAGCAGCTGTCACTTTAAAGTTTTCATGTGTTTTAAACTTGTTCTGCTTCAATCTGTCTTAAATACCCAAGGGATATGCAAGGAAGCCTTTTTTTTCTCGTGCAGAGCCAAATATGTCGACCTTCGCATTTTGCTCATGGCTCTTAGAATAAACAAGTACATGCACTTAAAATTAACGTTAGAAAACATCACAATACGACACCTCGTTCATCATCTCTCTCTCTCTCTCTCACTTTATATATATATATATATATATATATATATATATATACTTATTTTTATTTGGCTTCTCCCCACTGTTTGACAAATAAAATGGCCAGGGAATAACTAAGTGCATTCTGCTTCTTATTTCCTTAATGTAAATGTCATGAAAACCGATTCCCCAGTTTAGCTAGTTACCATTTTCACGTCTAAAGGTTTTCTAGAATAAGATATATCCATGTAATAGGTTTCCTTGTTTATACCTACGTACCTACGGTGATCCAAACATTTGAACTTATTTAAAACAAAATTAAAGGCTTCAAATATAACCCCCTACTTGAGCCACTTACATTTTTTTTAACCATAAAGTTCTTTTGTGAGCACTTAAGATTTTCTGCAAACCAGGCCTAAATCTTCATTCCCTTCCATAATAAGTCTTACTTTGTTCTGGTTTGGTTTAGTTTATTCATTTAATGGCATATCAACCTTTTTGGGCCATTTAATGCCAAATCCTTCCTTAGTAGTACTACTATTTAACCCTTGCTGGGGATGAGGGTTTAGTCTTTGTTTAATGGCATATTACTTTATTTAATGGCATATCCACCATCTTGGGTTATTTAATTCCAAAGCTATCCTTGTAGAAGAACCGTAGTGCAACTAATTAATCCATAGCAGGGGATGAGGGTTTATACCTTTCCCAAGGGTATTAGTACAAAAGTGAATATACTAGTGCTACGGAAGTTCGAACTCGCCTACTATAATACCACAGTCCAACACGTTACCCACTAGGCTACAAAGACTATCCCTACTTTGTTCTGTAATCATTGCAGCATTGTTAATCGTAGCGACAATCTTAGTTATTTTAGGAAACTGGGAACGCCAAAAAAACTTCCAATGTAAATTAATGTAAATTGTTTTTTCGTCTTCCGCCATTTTGGCTGAAGAAATGTTTTCCCAGAAACTTTCGGATAGTGGGGGAAAGCTGTCTTTCGAAAAAATCTCTCTCGTTCTTTTCTTTCTTTTTAATAAAATAGTTATATCAAACATTTAAATAGAATGCAATGTAGGAAGGCGACTCAGACAAGAGTATAGAACTAATATAATCAATTAATATTCCCTGATTAGGCGTCACACAAAGTCTGTTCTTTCTATTTTCATTATTCCAATCGCGGGTCATGTATTTTTGCAAGCATTCTTCTAATTAATACGCCAAAGTGAGTGACATTAATATTCCTACAAGTCTAAAGTAATTGAATTCCTATTCTTCTAAATATCACTTCATCGGAAAAAAGTAGCATTGATTGGTCTGAATTAAGGTGTATTCGTTAGGAATTGGAAAGTTTTAAATAACAGATAATTCCAAAAAGACTATTTTGAACAAGGTGGATGAAAATAGATTTTTTTTATCATGAATCATTTTTTCTAACAAAATCATTATTTTTGAAGTATAAAGTTGTAGCGGAGAAATGGGTTGACAGGAAACGAGACACAGTTGGGTACTTTTGGTTGGGGTTTTACGGCATGTCAACCCTCGTTGGGTTATTTTATGTTGAAGACGTCTTGTTTTATTCATTCCTGATGGGTTTTCAACATTTATTTCAAACTCAATTTAGACCTGGGAGTAATGGTGATAAGAGGGTAGGTCAGAGGTTCGTTTAAATCAACTGCATAAATATTTAAGTTATGGGATTATTATGTGGCTGACTCTCTTAGTCACGTGGCCCAATCTGGTGCATAAGTAAATATCTATCTTAGTGGCGATATTTCGATGTCAATTCCGATATTTTACTCAATAGATTGATAGAATTCGGAAAATATACAAAAGATAGTCCAAACACGCAGCGTATCCACATCAGTAATTAATTCTCTGTAGCGACTAGATACGACTCAAGTGTGTAGTCAGTATCATTTATGGGTTTCGTTGGACGAGTCCAACTTTCTTGTAGGGGAAAATATCTTACAACAGAATGTGTAATGTGACATTTCTCTCCAAGCAAATTTCACAATGTTTTGATTCCTCCTTAGAAGTATATTCTCATTCATTTTTTCTTTAAATAGACCGCTTAATCTCTTCTTCTTCTTCTTCAGACTTTTCTTTATATCCCCAATTGTACTTAGACAGTCCCGCATTATTGACGTATTGTTCATTCTGGAAGAAAGCTTTTTGGTTAATGTATCTTTTCTTCCATGATTGCTCAGTCGATCCTATATATATATATATATATATATATATATATATATGTGTGTGAAGATAGGAGAGTTGTAGTAAAATCCGACTGTATGAGGTAAGGTAAAAGGAAAAGTGGACAAAAAATGATGACTCAAACAAGTAGAAGTAGGAGATAAATATTTCGTTCTTCTTTACGCGAAGAACTTCATTAGTCTAACTTTATTCAAAACAAAGTACGTACATACGTACGGCTT